>JAUJYZ010001018.1:0-350060 GCA_033675265.1 Actinostola sp. cb2023 | reverse complement strand
TTATCCACAGACTTGTCCCATAGGAGAACTTTGAATGTCTTCTATATTGTTATCATTGAAACTTGTAACTTGCTGCAATCTATCTTCAAAGTGAATATTGGTGATATATTTGTTCAATACTGAAATCATTGTGAAAGTGAACTGATATTCTAAAGCAGATAGTTCATCCAGCATCCAGGGACTTTGTGGACACTGACGTCCATGTAATTTGGTGATCACAGTAAACTTTAAAAGTTAAAGTTCAGCAAACATTCATGGGCACATTGATTTAATATCAAATATTTATCATCAGGGAATGACAGTAATATAAATTATTAATGAATATAATATTAAATAGCTCTTTACACTGATTGCATGAATACCATAAATATAATACTAAAAGTGTAACCATTATTGCAGACAATAACACACTACTCAGGCTCAATACTTTGCTATTGTTTTCGTTATTATCTTATATTATTATTTTAGAACTTTATTCTTGCAATTAGCCATATGTACAGTTTCAAATAATTCAAAAAATAATTTATATACCGGTAAATGAAATAATATTTTAATACTATTAAATACAGTTATTTGACTTAATTCAGACAGTTGCGGTGCTGATCTATGTGTAGTCAGTAATCATTCTAGTTCACTATGTCTATACTATGCCATTGTAACATTGTGTTTCTGGTTCTCGTGTCGGTAACTGTCTCTGTTGTGGTTGTTGTCTGGTCTAATGTTATCATAGTCATTGTGTCTGTAGTAGTAGTCAGTAATCATACTAATTCATTATGGTCTTGTAGGTTAGCCTAAGTGGTGATCATGACAAAGGACACATGTACTGTGAATATTGAATACACAATATCGTACACTAAAACCATCATGTTTGAAATAGCTGTATACACACAACATAATATTTATGATACTTTATTTGAGTGATCATGAGAATTGCAAGAGTTGGCTGCAGTATAACTGTATTATGGATTATCAAGTTTGATTCCAGTCCATAATAACCTCCTGATTATTCCCAAAAGAAGCTTTCTGCCAGAGGGAGGGAGAGAGGGGAAGGATGTAAAGTGAGGGGATATAAGCACATATTTGGGGTTGTTATGATGCATATCCAAGTAACCCCTTGGTGATTTCAGAACCAAGAATCATAGATATTTATAAAACCTTCTTTTTGTTTTTTTATACAATTTTCTGGTAGCAGCATCTCAGCAGTAACCAGTGATTTCCACTATTGACCAGCAACCAGAAATTACCTAATGACAGTTCTGTTAACCCATCTTTATTTATTGCTATATATAGCTAATTGCATAATCGTTGTCGGGTTGAAAATCATGAAAGCTATGACCAAAAGGAATTCTAGGAAATTAAAACTCTCATATAACACCGTCAAATCGTCGACCTTTTTATCCAGACTTGTAGGATCTTAGTTAAATAGCTCATATACCTTCAAAACTACGAGAACATTGAATATATCTGAATGTAATGTGGCTCATGAACTGATTTCCCATCCATCCTTGCGGTCTCAGCTTCTATGATTTATGATTTTCAACCCGACAACGATTATGCAATTAGCTATATCCTAATCTAACTAAAGTGTAGCCAGGAATTAGTTGACTGTACTGTAAGCAGATAACGTTGATTAATATGCTTTGTGTATATGTCAAGGTGATGAGTTGTTCAAATAGAAAGTATTTTCTGATAAACTTTAGGTTGTGAATATTTATAGAACTTTGTAGAGTTTAGAGATGCTGATAGTCATAGTTAGGATTTTGGGATCTTGTCTGAAATTTGATTTCTTGCTTTACAAATTCACAGCCATTTTTTGTTCATGCTTGCAAATCAATGAATGAACGTAAGTTTGATGCTCAATGGGTCTTGTGGTAGAGGAAGGGGTGTAAACCCCTTCCCTTTTCTCATCTCATTAGATCCCTCTATCATGCATGTATATTGAACCAATCAAGATTACAGTCAGTCAACATTGACTCGTTTCTTCCCATATTTTGTATCATTGTCATCATTGCTGTGAATACTAATGTTTTGTCCAAGTTTATTTACCAAATAGGAATGCAATGATTGATTTGGTGGCAGTTCACATGAAGGAAAAAATTATTGCTACATCCATGGAGAGTTAGAATCCTGTGGATCCCCTGGGTACTGTATACACAAAAACAATTTGTTGCCTGACATAAGACTCGATACTCCCCAAACAAACAAACATAAGTCGAGCCATTTCGAAATTTTAATCTCACTTGTCGAACTATGGTTCTCAAATGGAGATGTACCCGAGAAATTCATATACACACAATAGAACAATAGAGTTTATTGGAAGATTTAGTGATGCCACAGTGTTCTGTGCAATTATGGGAGATCTGTCCACAGGATTCTATGATATTGCAGCGCATGTTCATTGGAATCAGATTGAGATAACAAAAAACTTCACACTATTCATACATAAAGCATACACAAGTTGTCCTCAGTTGTCAATTATTTGATAAGTTATAAAGGGGCAGTGTCAAGCCATATGACCGCGCAAGCCTGGGTACGAAGAAGCGAGAAATAATAAAAGTCCACCGTGGACTTTTATTATTAGCGATGCTTTCAATCCGTTTCCATCGACATTAATCATGTTTGTTCAAGCGTCTAATGGATCACTAGTAATTATTCAAAGCATGTTCTTCATTTTCAACAATTCCTAGTGGAGATTATTTCATCTTAGAACTGACTTTGAAGCCGTTGAAAAAAGTGTCGAACAGCCGTAGAGAGTCAGCCCGCCATCATCCTCGAGTGAAGAAACCGAATTGTAAACCGGCAATTCTGATCGATTGCGAAGGAATCTTGATCATCAATCGTAGGTGCAGTACTGTTCATGACTTTTGAAGAGAAAAACACGTAGAACGACTTGTAAACCCGGTGAGCTTCCCACCATCTACTTATGTGTTGGGCTTCCTGTGTTTTATTTGATCGGCCGTTGGAAAATGATATCGCCGTGAATTCACATCTTGAATTCAGTCCTTTTGATATATTGAAGTTATAATATTGCTTTCTAAATAAAGATTAGTATCTACATGAGTCCTGTAGGTCATTTATTTAGCGATTAGAACGGTTTTATGGGGGTTTTGTAACTCGCTACCGGGCAAGGTAGGCTTCTCAACCGAGTGTTATTGTTTTGATTTTAATGCGCATGCGTGAGGCTTGACACTGCCCCTTTAATTATAAATTGCTACAAGCAAATCAAAGTTATGACATCAAAGACATTGCAATGGAGGGTAAGACATTGATAACATTTGAGCGGGGAGGGAAGTGACCTTTGGGCGGGGAGGGTGGTGAACTTTGGTTGGGGAGGGGGGTGAACTTTGGGCAGGAAGGAGGGTGAACTTTGGGTGGGGAGGTGAACTTTGGGCAGGGAGGGGGTGAACTTTGGGCGGGGAGATGATGAAATTTGGGTAAGGAGGGGGGGAACTTTGGGTGGGGAGGGGGTGACCTGTGGGTGGGTACGGAAATGAACTTTGGGCAGGGAGGGGGGGTGACCTTTGGGTGGGAAGGGGGTAAACTTTGGGCGGGAAGGGGGGTGAACTGTGGGTGGGTAGGGAGATTAACTTTGGGCTGGGAGGGGGGTGACCTTTGGGTGGGAAGGAGGTGAACGTTGGACAGGGAGGGGGTGAACTTTGGATAGGGAGGGGGTGACCTTTGGGCGGGTAAGGGGGTGACCTTGGGGCAGGGAGGGGAATGAACTTTGGGCGGGGAGGGGATGAACATTGGGCGGGAAGGGGGATGAACTGTGGGTGGGTAGTGAGACTAACTTTGTGCGGGGAGGGGGGTGACCTTTGGGTGGGAAGGAGGTGAACATTGGGCAGGGAGTGGGGTGAATGTTGGGCGGTAAGGGGGGTGACCTTTGGGCGGTAAGGGGGGTGACCTTTGGGCGGGGTCAGGGTGAACTTTGGGCGGGAAGGGGGATGAACTTTGCATAGGGAGGGGGTGACGTTTGGGCGGGAAGGGGGGTGACCTTGGGGCAGGGAGGGGAATGAACTTTGGGTGGGGAGGGATTTTTGAACTTTGGGCGGGGAGGGGGTGAACTTTGGGTAGGGAGGGAGGAGAACTTTGGATAGGGAGGGGGGTGACCTTTGGGACGGCGTGACCTTTGGACGGAGGGAGTGATCTTTGGGAAGGGAAAGGGGTGGACTTTGGACGGGGAGGGGGATGACCTTTGGGAGGGGAGGGGGATGAACTTTGGGCGGGGAGGGGATGAACTCTTGGTGGGGAGAGGGTGACCTGTGGGTGGGTAGGGAGATTAACCTTGGGCGGGGAGGGGGTGAACTTTGGGTGGGAAGGAGGTTAACGTTGGGCAGGGAGGGGGGTAAACTTCGGGCGGGGTGGGGGTGACCTTTGGGTGGGAAGGAGGTGAACGTTGGGCGGGGAGGGGGGGTGAACTTTGGGCGGGGAGGGGGGGTGACCTTTGGGAGGGGACGGGGTGAACTTTGGGCGGGAAAGGGGTGAACTTTGGAAGGGGAGGGAGTGACCTTTGGGAAGGGAGAAGGGTGACCTTCGGGCGGTGAGGGGAATGAACTTTGGGCGGGAAGGGAGGTGAACTTTGGGAGGGGAGGGGGAGTGGCCTTTGGGAGGGGAGGGCGGTGAACTTTGGGCGAGGAGGGGATGAACTTTGGGCGGGAAGGGGGTGAACTGTGGGTGGGTAGGGAGATTAACTTTGGGCTGGGAGGGGGGTGACCTTTGGGTGGGAAGGAGGTGAACGTTGGGCAGGGAGGGGGTGAACTTTGGATAGGGAGGGGGTGACCTTTGGGCGGGTAAGGGGGTGACCTTGGGGCAGGGAGGGGAATGAACTTTGGGCGGGGAGGGGATGAACATTGGGCGGGAAGGGGGATGAACTGTGGGTGGGTAGTGAGACTAACTTTGTGCGGGGAGGGGGGTGACCTTTGGGTGGGAAGGAGGTGAACATTGGGCAGGGAGTGGGGTGAATGTTGGGCGGTAAGGGGGGGTGACCTTTGGGCGGTAAGGGGGGGGTGACCTTTGGGCGGGGTCAGGGTGAACTTTGGGCGGGAAGGGGGATGAACTTTGCATAGGGAGGGGGTGACGTTTGGGCGGGAAGGGGGGTGACCTTGGGGCAGGGAGGGGAATGAACTTTGGGTGGGGAGGGATTTGAACTTTGGGCGGGGAGGGGGTGAACTTTGGGTAGGGAGGGAGGAGAACTTTGGATAGGGAGGGGGGTGACCTTTGGGACGGCGTGACCTTTGGACGGAGGGAGTGATCTTTGGGAAGGGAAAGGGGTGGACTTTGGACGGGGAGGGGGATGACCTTTGGGAGGGGAGGGGGATGAACTTTGGGCGGGGAGGGGATGAACTCTTGGTGGGGAGAGGGTGACCTGTGGGTGGGTAGGGAGATTAACCTTGGGCGGGGAGGGGGGGTGAACTTTGGGTGGGAAGGAGGTTAACGTTGGGCAGGGAGGGGGGTAAACTTCGGGCGGGGTGGGGGTGACCTTTGGGTGGGAAGGAGGTGAACGTTGGGCGGGGAGGGGGGGTGAACTTTGGGCGGGGAAGGGGTGAACTTTGGAAGGGGAGGGAGTGACCTTTGGGAAGGGAGAAGGGTGACCTTCGGGCGGTGAGGGGAATGAACTTTGGGCGGGAAGGGAGGTGAACTTTGGGAGGGGAGGGGGAGTGGCCTTTGGGAGGGGAGGGCGGTGAACTTTGGGCGAGGAGGGGATGAACTTTGGGCGGGAAGGGGGTGAACTGTGGGTGGGTAGGGAGATTAACTTTGGGCTGGGAGGGGGGTGACCTTTGGGTGGGAAGGAGGTGAACGTTGGGCAGGGAGGGGGTGAACTTTGGATAGGGAGGGGGTGACCTTTGGGCGAGTAAGGGGGTGACCTTGGGGCAGGGAGGGGAATGAACTTTGGGCGGGGAGGGGATGAACATTGGGCGGGAAGGGGGATGAACTGTGGGTGGGTAGTGAGACTAACTTTGTGCGGGGAGGGGGGTGACCTTTGGGTGGGAAGGAGGTGAACATTGGGCAGGGAGTGGGGTGAATGTTGGGCGGTAAGGGGGGTGACCTTTGGGGTAAGGGGGGTGACCTTTGGGCGGGGTCAGGGTGAACTTTGGGCGGGAAGGGGGATGAACTTTGCATAGGGAGGGGGTGACGTTTGGGCGGGAAGGGGGGTGACCTTGGGGCAGGGAGGGGAATGAACTTTGGGTGGGGAGGGATTTGAACTTTGGGCGGGGAGGGGGTGAACTTTGGGTAGGGAGGGAGGAGAACTTTGGATAGGGAGGGGGGGTGACCTTTGGGACGGCGTGACCTTTGGACGGAGGGAGTGATCTTTGGGAAGGGAAAGGGGTGGACTTTGGACGGGGAGGGGGATGACCTTTGGGAGGGGAGGGGGATGAACTTTGGGCGGGGAGGGGATGAACTCTTGGTGGGGAGAGGGTGACCTGTGGGTGGGTAGGGAGATTAACCTTGGGCGGGGAGGGGGGGTGAACTTTGGGTGGGAAGGAGGTTAACGTTGGGCAGGGAGGGGGGTAAACTTCGGGCGGGGTGGGGGTGACCTTTGGGTGGGAAGGAGGTGAACGTTGGGCGGGGAGGGGGGGTGAAACTTTGGGCGGGGAAGGGTGAACTTTGGAAGGGGAGGGAGTGACCTTTGGGAAGGGAGAAGGGTGACCTTCGGGCGGTGAGGGGAATGAACTTTGGGCGGGAAGGGAGGTGAACTTTGGGAGGGGAGGGGGAGTGGCCTTTGGGAGGGGAGGGCGGTGAAACTTTGGGCGAGGAGGGGATGAACTTTGGGCGGGAAGGGGGTGAACTGTGGGTGGGTAGGGAGATTAACTTTGGGCTGGGAGGGGGGTGACCTTTGGGTGGGAAGGAGGTGAACGTTGGGCAGGGAGGGGGTGAACTTTGGATAGGGAGGGGGTGACCTTTGGGCGGGTAAGGGGGTGACCTTGGGGCAGGGAGGGGAATGAACTTTGGGCGGGGAGGGGATGAACATTGGGCGGGAAGGGGGATGAACTGTGGGTGGGTAGTGAGACTAACTTTGTGCGGGGAGGGGGGTGACCTTTGGGTGGGAAGGAGGTGAACATTGGGCAGGGAGTGGGGTGAATGTTGGGCGGTAAGGGGGGTGACCTTTGGGCGGTAAGGGGGGTGACCTTGGGGCGGGGTCAGGGTGAACTTTGGGCGGGAAGGGGGATGAACTTTGCATAGGGAGGGGGTGACGTTTGGGCGGGAAGGGGGGTGACCTTGGGGCAGGGAGGGGAATGAACTTTGGGTGGGGAGGGATTTGAACTTTGGGCGGGGAGGGGGTGAACTTTGGGTAGGGAGGGAGGAGAACTTTGGATAGGGAGGGGGGTGACCTTTGGGACGGCGTGACCTTTGGACGGAGGGAGTGATCTTTGGGAAGGGAAAGGGGTGGACTTTGGACGGGGAGGGGGATGACCTTTGGGAGGGGAGGGGGATGAACTTTGGGCGGGGAGGGGATGAACTCTTGGTGGGGAGAGGGTGACCTGTGGGTGGGTAGGGAGATTAACCTTGGGCGGGGAGGGGGATGAACTTTGGGTGGGAAGGAGGTTAACGTTGGGCAGGGAGGGGGGGGGGTAAACTTCGGGCGGGGTGGGGGTGACCTTTGGGTGGGAAGGAGGTGAACGTTGGGCGGGGAGGGGGGTGAACTTTTGGGCGGGGAGGGGGGGTGACCTTTGGGAGGGGACGGGGTGAACTTTGGGCGGGGAAGGGGTGAACTTTGGAAGGGGAGGGAGTGACCTTTGGGAAGGGAGAAGGGTGACCTTCGGGCGGTGAGGGGAATGAACTTTGGGCGGGAAGGGAGGTGAACTTTGGGAGAGGGGAGGGGGAGTGGCCTTTGGGAGGGGAGGGCGGTGAACTTTGGGCGAGGAGGGGATGAACTTTGGGCGGGAAGGGGGTGAACTGTGGGTGGGTAGGGAGATTAACCTTCGGCGGGGAGGGGGTGAACTTTGGGTGGGAAGGAGGTGAACGTTGGGCAGGGAGGGGGGTAAACTTTGGGCGGGATGGGGGGTGACCTTTGGGTGGGAAGGAGGTGAACGTTGGGAGGGGTGGTGAACTTTGGGTGGGAAGGAGGTGAAAGTTGGGCGGGGAGGGAGGGTGAACTTTGGGCGGGGAGGGAAGGTGACCTTTGGGCGGGGACGGGGTGACCTTTGGGCGGGGAGGGGGGTGAACTTTGGGTAGGGAGGGTGGAGAACTTTGGATAGGGAGGGGTGTGACCTTTGGGCGGGGAGTGGGTTGACCTTTGGGCGGGGTGACCTTTGGGCAGGGAGGGGGGTGAATGTTGGACAGGGAGGGGGATGAACTTTGGGCTGGAAGGGGAATGAACTTTGGATAGGGAGGGGGGTGACCTTTGGGCGGGGAGGGGGGTGACCTTAGGGCAGAGAGGGGAATGAACTTTGGGCGGAAAGGGAGGAGAATTTTGGGTGGGAAGGGAGGTGAACTTTGGGAGGGGAGGGGGGTGAACTTTGGGAGGGGAGGGCGGTGAACTTTGGGAGGGGATGAACTTTGGGCGGGAAGGGGGATGAACTGTGGGTGGGTAGGGAGACTAACTTTGTGCAGGGAGGGGGGTGACCTTTGGGTGGGAAGGAGGTGAACGTTGGGCAGGGAGTGGGGTGAATGTTGGGCGGGAAGGGGGATGAACTTTGGGCGGGGACAGGGTGACCTTTGGGCGGGATCAGGGTGAACTTTGGGCGGGGATGGGGGTGAACTTTGGGTAGGGAGGGAGGAGAACTTTGAATAGGGAGGGGGGTGACCTTTGGGACGGGGTGACCTTTGGAAGGGGAGGGAGTGACCTTTGGGAAGGGAGAGGGGTGGACTTTGGACGGGGAGGGGGATGAACTTTGGGCGGGAAGGGAGGAGAGCTTTGGGTGGGAAGGGAGGTGAACTTTGGGCGGGAAGGGTGAGTGACCTTTGGGAGGGGAGGGGGGTGAACTTTGGGCGGGGAGGGTATGAACTCTGGGTGGGGAGGGGGTGACCTGTGGGTGGGTAGGGAGATTAACCTTGGGAGGGGGGTGAACTTTGGGTGGGAAGGAGGTGAACGTTGGGCAGGGAGGGGGGTAAACTTTGGGCGGGATGGGGGGTGACCTTTGGGTGGCAAGGAGGTGAACTTTGGGCGGGGAGGGGGGTGAACTTTGGGCGGGGAGGGGGGGGTGACCTTTGGGAGGGGACGGGGTGACCTTTGGGCGGGGAGGGGGTGAACTTTGGGCAGGAAGGGGGGTGACCTTTGGGCGGGGAGGAGGGTGACCTTCGGGCGGTGAGGGGAATGAACTTTGGGCGGGAAGGGAGGAGAACTTTGGGTGGGAAGGGAGGTGAACTTTGGGAGGGGAGGGGGGTGAACTTTGGGAGGGGAGGGCGGTGAACTTTGGGCGGGAAGGGGATGAACTTTGGGCGGGAAGGGGGATGAACTGTGGGTGGGTAGGGAGACTAACTTTGTGCGGGGAGGGGGGTGACCTTTGGGTGGGAAGGAGGTGAACGTTGGGCAGGGAGTGGGGTGAATGTTGGGCGGGAAGGGGGATGAACTTTGGGTGGGGAGGGGTTTGAACTTTGGAAGGGGAGGGAGTGACCTTTGGGAAGGGAGAGGGGTGACCTTTGGGAGGGGAGGGGGTGAACTTTGGGCGGGGAGGGGATGAACTCTGGGTGGGGAGGGGGGGTGACCTGTGGGTGGGTAGGGAGATTAACCTTGGGCGGGGAGGGGGGTGAACTTTGGGTGGGAAGGAGGTGAACGTTGGGCAGGGAGGGGGGTAAACTTTGGGCGGGATGGGGGGTGACCTTTGGGTGGGAAGGAGGTGAACTTTGGGCGGGGAGGGGGGGTGAACTTTGGGCGGGGAGGGGGGTGACCTTTGGGAGGGGACGGGGTGACCTTTGGGCTGGAAGGGGAATGAACTTTGGATAGGGAGGGGGTGACCTTTGGGCGGGGAGGGGGGTGACCTTAGGGCGGAGAGGGGAATGAACTTTGGGCGGAAAGGGAGGAGAATTTTGGGTGGGAAGGAGGTGAACTTTGGGAGGGGAGGGGGGTGAACTTTGGGAGGGGAGGGCGGTGAACTTTGGGAGGGGATGAAACTTTGGGCGGGAAGGGGGATGAACTGTGGGTGGGTAGGGAGACTAACTTTGTGCAGGGGGGGGGGGTGACCATTGGGTGGGAAGGAGGTGAACGTTGGGCAGGGAGTGGGGAGAATGTTGGGCGGGAAGGGGGGATGAACTTTGGGCGGGGAGGGGGTGACCTTGGGGCAGAGAGGGGAATGAACTTTGGGTGGGGAGGGATTTGAACTTTGGGCGGGGGAGGGGGTGAACTTTGGGCGGGGAGGGGGGATGACCTTTGGGCGGTGACAGGGTGACCTTTGGGCGGGATCAGGGTGAAACTTTGGGCGGTGATGGGGTGTGAACTTTGGGTAGGGAGGGAGGAGAACTTTGGATAGGGAGGGGGGTGACCTTTGGGACGGGGTGACCTTTGGAAGGGGGAGGGAGTGACCTTTGGGAAGGAAGAGGGGTGGACTTTGGACGGGGAGGGGGATGAACTTCGGGCGGGAAGGGAGGAGAGCTTTGGGGTGGGAAGGGAGGTGAACTTTGGGCGGGAAGGATGGATGAGTGACCTTTGGGAGGGGAGGGGGGTGAACTTTGGGCGGGGAGGGGGATGAACTCTGGGTGGGGAGGGGGTGACCTGTGGGTGGGTAGGGAGATTAACCTTGGGCGGGGAGGAGGGTGAACTTTGGGTGGGAAGGAGGTGAACGTTGGGCAGGGAGGGGGGTAAACTTTGGGCGGGATGGGGGGTGACCTTTTGGGTGGGAAGGAGGTGAACTTTGGGCGGGGAGGGGGGGTGAACTTTGGGCGGGGAGGGGGGGTGACCTTTGGGAGGGGGACGGGGTGACCTTTGGGCGGGGAGGGGGTGAACTTTGGGCAGGAAGGGGGGGGACCTTTGGGCGGGGAGGAGGGTGACCTTCGGGCGGTGAGGGGAATGAACTTTGGGGCGGGAAGGGAGGAGAACTTTGGGTGGGAAGGGAGGTGAACTTTGGGAGTGGAGGGGGGGGTGAACTTTGGGAGGGGAGGGCGGTGAACTTTGGGCGGGAAGGGGGATGAACTTTGGGCGGGAAGGGGGATGAACTGTGGGTGGGTAGGGAGACTAACTTTGTGCGGGGAGGGGGGTGACCTTTGGGTGGGAAGGAGGTGAAACGTTGGGCAGGGAGTGGGGTGAATGTTGGGCGGGAAGGGGGATGAACTTTGGGTGGGGAGGGGTTTGAACTTTGGAAGGGGAGGGAGTGACCTTTGGGGAAGGGTGAGGGGTGAACTTTGGACGGGGAGGGGGATGAACTTTGGGCGGGAAGGAGGTGAACGTTGGGCAGGGAGGGGGGGGGGTAAACTTGGGCGGGATGGGGGGTGACCTTTGGGTGGGAAGGGAGGTGAACTTTGGGCGGGGAGGGGGGGTGAACTTTGGGCGGGGAGTATGAAACGTCTTGATCTTTGAATCACGCTGGGACTTCTAAACCCCTGAAGATTAAATTCTCAGTGGGCACTGGACAGAGGCTCCCACTCTCTAACCCCCCTTGGATTGTGAGCTCACATCTCCCTCATTGTATTATACCACCTTTTAAAACCCTGCAGCTTCCCTTCCACCCCCCCAACGCTGCCTTTCAAGCATCACTTATTTCATATTTTACCCCATTTCTAGCTTGGCTTCTCCATTATTCACCAACACATTTTTGACTATATTTCACTTCGCACGCTACTTTTAGCGCGTCTAACGCCTTATCTCTTAACATACCAAGCGCTATCATCACTATACACATTCCAATCCATGTATCTGAATGCCTTAGTTTACAAACGCGCTCACAGCATTTATGCTAGTCTTATTCTTCCATGTTCAATTCATATCAATTTTATTTACTTCTAGTACACTGTTACAATGTATATAGCATAACGGGTACATTACCGACCCGAACCTTTTCTTATCACATTCACTCCTATAGTATTTTCAATTCCTATAATAGCCCCATCCTTTTCTCCTATTATGCCCATCAGTTCACACGTTTCTTTACCTCTTTTCTTATATAATTCCCTACACCTTTTTTATAATCCTACCGACATACGTCCATATATTATGTGTCACTATCTTAAGGTCGTCGGCACGTCCTCCCATCACAATGTAGGCTTTTAACATTTACGTTTGTTGATCCCTATCGTACCACATTTCCGTTTGACCCTTGCCCCCACTTCTTGCTTTATAAACTCACAGTTTTAAACTGACAATCACATTAGCTTGGATCCCTCATAATCCCCCACCACCCCCATTCCACCCTTTTTCCCTTGAGATAATTCCTCCCCCCCCCCCTTGGATTTCCACCCCCCCCTTGGATCCCTGTGGATTCAACATAACTTACATTCCTCTCATTTCCCCTTCTCCATCATCCAGCTTTAATCATCCATTCAATCATCCAGTCCTCCACTTCCACTATTTATCTACATACTTCCCACTTCTTTTTTCTTTACTTTTTTCCATCGTCCATTTCCCCACTTGTCACTATTAATCCACATACATTCCACTTCCCTATATCTTCTCCACCTTTCTACTATCTGCCTCTCAACCTATTCATCCACATACACTCCACTTCCATCTTTCCTCTTTTCCTTACTATCAACCATTTCTCCACTTGTCACTATTAATCTACATACATTCCACCTCTATATATATCCTCTCTCCATCTTTATCATCCATTTCTCTACTTGTCACCCTACATAGCTACATACCTCCAGTTCTTCCCTCCTTTCTTCTCTTCCTTCTACGTTCCATCCCCCCACAAATTCACTCTCACTCCCAGTACCCATATCCCAATGCCATCTTCCACCAAACCCCCCCCCCCCATAAAACACCCACACACACCTTTACTACCCCCACCAACGCTGGTCCGAATACCTTGCTAAACCTATCGATCTGGCTTAATCAGTCGATAATCAAAAGTGAACTTTGGGTGGGAAGGAGGTGAACGTTGGGCAGGGAGGGGGGTAAACTTTGGGCGGGATGGGGGGTGACCTTTGGGTGGGAAGGAGGTGAACTTTGGGCGGGGAGGGGGGGGGGGTGACCTTTGGGAGGGGACGGGGTGACCTTTGGGCGGGGAGGGGGTGAACTTTGGGCAGGAAGGGGGGTGACCTTTGGGCGGGGAGGAGGGTGACCTTCGGGCGGTGAGGGGAATGAACTTTGGGCGGGAAGGGAGGAGAACTTTGGGTGGGAAGGGAGGTGAACTTTGGGAGGGGAGGGGTGTGAACTTTGGGAGGGGAGGGCGGTGAACTTTGGGCGGGAAGGGGATGAACTTTGGGCGGGAAGGGGGATGAACTGTGGGTGGGTAGGGAGACTAACTTTGTGCGGGGAGGGGGGTGACCTTTGGGTGGGAAGGAGGTGAACGTTGGGGCAGGGAGTGGGGTGAATGTTGAGCGGGAAGGGGGATGAACTTTGGGTGGGGAGGGGTTTGAACTTTGGAAGGGGAGGGAGTGACCTTTGGGAAGGGTGAGGGGTGAACTTTGGGACGGGGAGGGGGATGAACTTTGGGCGGGAAGGGAGGAGAGCTTTGGGTGGGAAGCGAGGTGAACTTTTTGCGGGAATGGGGAGTGGCCTTTGGGAGGGGAGGGGGGTGAACTTTGGGCGAGGAGGGGATGAACTCTGGGTGGGGAGGGGGTGACCTGTGGGTGGGTAGGGAGATTAGCCTTCGGCGGGGAGGGGGGTGAACTTTGGGTGGGAAGGAGGTGAACGTTGGGCAGGGAGGGGGGTAAACTTTGGGCGGGATGGGGGGTGACCTTTGAGTGGGAAGGAGGTGAACGTTGGGCGGGGAGGGGGGGTGAACTTTGGGTGGGAAGGAGATGAACTTTGGGCGGGAGGGGGGTGACCTTTGGGAGGGGACGGGGTGACCTTTGGGGGAGGGGGAGGGGGTGAACTTTGGGCAGGAAGGGGGGTGACCTTTGGGCGGGGAGGAGGGTGACCTTCGGGCGGTGAGGGGAATCAACTTTGGGCGGGAAGGGAGGAGAACTTTGGGTGGGAAGGGAGGTGAACTTTGGGAGGGGAGGGGGGTGAACTTTGGGAGGGGAGGGCGGTGAACTTTGGGCGGGAAGGGGATGAACTTTGGGTGGGAAGGGGGATGAACTGTGGGTGGGTAGGGAGACTAACTTTGTGCGGGGGAGGGGGGGTGTGACTTTGGGGGGGAAGGAGGTGAACGTTGGGCAGGGAGTGGGGTGAATGTTGGGCAGGAAGGGGGATGAACTTTGGCTGGGGAGGGGTTTGAACTTTGGAAGGGGAGGGAGTGACCTTTGGGAAGGGAGAGGGGTGAACTTTGGGACGGGGAGGGGGATGAACATTGGGCGGGGAAGGGAGGAGAGCTTTGGGTGGGAAGCGAGGTGAACTTTTTGCGGGAATGGGGAGTGGCCCTTTGGGAGGGGAGGGGGGTGAACTTTGGGCGAGGAGGGGGATGAACTCTGGGTGGGGAGGGGGTGACCTGTGGGTGGGTAGGGAGATTAACCTTCGGCGGGGGAGGGGGGTGAACTTTGGGTGGGAAGGAGGTGAACGTTGGGGCAGGGAGGGGGGGGGGTAAAACTTTGGGCGGGATGGGGGGTGAACGTTGGGCGGGGAGGGGGGTGAACTTTGGGCGGGGGGAGGGGGGGTGACCTTTGGGCGGGGACGGGGTGACCTTTGGGGCGGGGAGGGGGGTGAACTTTGGGTAGGGAGGGTGGAGAACTTTGGATAGGGAGGGGTGTGACCTTTGGGCGGGGAGTGGGTTGACCTTTGGGCGGGGTGACCTTTGGGCAGGGAGGGGGGTGAATGTTGGACAGGGAGGGGGATGAACTTTGGGCTGGAAGGGGAATGAACTTTGGATAGGGAGGGGGGTGAACTTTGGGGGGGGAGGGGGGGGTGACCTTAGGGCGGAGAGGGGAATGAACTTTGGGCGGAAAGGGAGGAGAACTTTGGGTGGGAAGGGAGGTGAACTTTGGGAGGGGAGGGCGGTGAACTTTGGGAGGGGATGAACTTTGGGCGGTAAGGGGGATGAACTGTGGGTGTGTAGGGAGACTAACTTTGTGCGGGAAGGGGGGTGAACTTTGGGTGGGAAGGAGGTGAACGTTGGGCAGGGAGTGGGGGTGAATGTTGGGCGGGAAAGGGGGATGAACTTTGGGCGGGGAGGGGGTGACCTTGGGGCAGAGAGGGGAATGAACTTTGGGTGGGGAGGGATTTGAACTTTGGGCGGGGAGGGGGTGAACTTTGGGCGGGGAGGGGGTGTGACCTTTGGGCGGGGACGGGGTGACCTTTGGGCGGGATCAGGGTGAACTTTGGGCGGGGATGTGGGTGAAATTTGGGGTAGGGAGGGAGGAGAACTTTGGATAGTGACCTTTGGGACGGGGTGACCTTTGGACGGGGAGGGAGTGATCTTTGGGAAGGGAGAGGGGTGGACTTTGGACGGGGAGGGGGATGAACTTTGGGCGGGAAGGGAGGAGAGCTTTGGGTGGGAAGGGAGGTGAAACTTTGGGCGGGAAGGGTGAGTGACCTTTGGGAGGGAAGGGGGGTGAACTTTGGGCGGGGAGGGGATGAACTCTGGGTGGGGAGGGGGTGACCTGTGGGTGGGTAGGGTGATTAACCTTGGGCGGGGAGGGGGGTGAACTTTGGGTGGGAAGGAGGTGAACGTTGGGCAGGGAGGGGGGTAAACTTCGGGCGGGGTGGGGGTGACCTTTGGGTGCAAAGGAGGTGAACGTTGGGCGGGGAGGGGGGGTGTGAACTTTGGGCGGGGAAGGGGGTGACCATTGGGCGGGGACGGGGTGACCTTTGGGCGGGGAGGGGGTGAACTTTGGGCAGGAAGGGGGGTGACCTTTGGGCGGGGAGGAGGGTGACCTTCGGGCGGGAGAGGGGAATGAACTTTGGGCGGGAAGGGAGGAGAACTTTGGGTGGGAAGGGAGGTGAACTTTGGGCGGGGAGGGGATGAACTCTGGGTGGGGAGGGGGTGACCTGTGCGTGGGTAGGGAGATTAACCTTGGGCGGGGAGGGGGGTGAACTTTGGGTGGGAAGGAGGTGAACGTTGGGCAGGGAGGGGGGTAAACTTTGTGCGGGATGGGGGTGACCTTTGGGTGGGAAGGAGGTGAACTTTGGGCGGGGAGGGGGGGTGAACTTTGGGCGGGGAAGGGGGGGGTGACCTTTGGGAGGGGACGGGGTGACCTTTGGGCGGGGAGGGGGTGAACTTGGGGCAGGAAGGGGGGTGAACTTTGGGCGGGGAGGAGGGTGACATTCGGGCGGTGAGGTGAATGAACTTTGGGCGGGAAGGGAGGAGAACTTTGGGTGGGAAGGGAGGTGAACTTTGGGAGGGGAGGGGGGTGAACTTTGGGAGGGGAGGGCGGTGAACTTTGGGCGGGAAGGGGATGAACTTTGGGCGGGAAGGGGGATGAACTGTGGGTGGGGAAGGGTTTGAACTTTGGAAGGGGAGGGAGTGACCTTTGGGAAGGGAGAGGGGTGAACTTTGGACGGGGAGGGGGATGAACTTTGGGCGGGAAGGCAAGAGAGCTTTGGGTGGGAAGCGAGGTGAACTTTTTGCGGGAATGGGGAGTGGCCTTTGGGAGGGGAGGGGGGTGAACTTTGGGCGAGGAGGGGATGAACTCTGGGTGGGGAGGGGGTGACCTGTGGGTGGGTAGAGAGATTAACCTTCGGCGGGGAGGGGGGTGAACTTTGGGTGGGAAGGAGGTGAACGTTGGGCAGGGAGGGGGGTAAACTTTGGGCGAGATGGGGGGGTGACCTTTGGGTGGGAAGGAGGTGAACGTTGGGCGGGGAGGGGGGGTGAACTTTGGGTGGGAAGGAGGTGAACGTTGGGCGGGGAGGGGGGGTGAACTTTGGGCGGGGAGGGGGGGTGACCTTTGGGCGGGGACGGGGTGACCTTTGGGCGGGGAGGGGGGTGAACTTTGGGTAGGGAGGGTGGAGAACTTTGGATAGGGAGGGGTGTGACCTTTGGGCGGGGAGTGGGTTGACCTTTGGGCGGGGTGACCTTTGGGCAGGGAGGGGGGTGAATGTTGGACAGGGAGGGGGATGAACTTTGGGCTGGAAGGGGAATGAACTTTGGATAGGGAGGGGGGTGAACTTTGGGCGGGGAGGGGGGTGACCTTAGGGCGGAGAGGGGAATGAACTTTGGGCGGAAAGGGAGGAGAACTTTGGGTGGGAAGGGAGGTGAACTTTGGGAGGGGAGGGGGGTGAACTTTGGGAGGGGATGAACTTTGGGCGGGAAGGGGGATGAACTGTGGGTGGGTAGGGAGACTAACTTTGTGCGGGGAGGGGGGGGTGACCTTTGGGTGGGAAGGAGGTGAACGTTGGGCAGGGAGTGGGGTGAATGTTGGGCGGGAAGGGGGATGAACTTTGGGCGGGGACGGGGTGACCTTGGGTCAGAGAGGGGAATGAACTTTGGGTGGGGAGGGATTTGAACTTTGGGCGGGGAGGGGGTGAACTTTGGGCGGGGAGGGGGGGTGACCTTTGGGCGGGGAAGGGGTGACCTTTGGCGGGATCAGGGTGAACTTTGGGCGGGGATGTGGGTGAACTTTGGGTAGGGAGGGGTGACGTTTGGGCGGGGAGGGGGGTGACCTTGGGGCAGGGAGGGGAATGAACTTTGGGTGGGGAGGGAGGAGAGCTTTGGGTGGGAAGGGAGGTGAACTTTGGGCGGGAAGGGGGAGTGACCTTTGGGAGGGGAGGGGGGGTGAACTTTGGGCGGGGAGGGGATGAACTCTGGGTGGGGAGGGGGTGACCTGTGGGTGGGTAGGGAGATTAACCTTGGGCGGGGAGGGGGGTGAACTTTGGGTGGGAAGGAGGTGAACGTTGGGCAGGGAGGGCGGTGAACTTTGGGCGGGAAGGGGATGAACTTTGGGCGGGAAGGGGGATGAACTGTGGGTGGGTAGGGAGACTAACTTTGTGCGGGGAGGGGGGTGACCTTTGGGTGGGAAGGAGGTGAACGTTGGGCAGGGAGTGGGGGTGAATGTTGAGCGGGAAGGGGGATGAACTTTGGGTGGGGAGGGGTTTGAACTTTGGAAGGGGAGGGAGTGACCTTTGGGGAAGGGTGAGGGGTGAAACTTTGGACGGGGAGGGGGATGAACTTTGGGCGGGAAGGGAGGAGAGCTTTGGGTGGGAAGCGAGGTGAACTTTTTGCGGGAATGGGGAGTGGCCTTTGGGAGGGGAGGGGGGTGAACTTTGGGCGAGGAGGGGATGAACTCTGGGTGGGGGGGGGGGTGACCTGTGGGTGGGGTAGGGAGATTAGCCTTCGGCGGGGAGGGGGGTGAACTTTGGGTGGGAAGGAGGTGAACGTTGGGCAGGGAGGGGGGTAAACTTTGGGCGGGATGGGGGGTGACCTTTGAGTGGGAAGGAGGTGAACGTTGGGCGGGGAGGGGGGGTGAACTTTGGGTGGGAAGGAGATGAACTTTGGGCGGGGAGGGGGGGTGACCTTTGGGAGGGGACGGGGTGACCTTTGGGCGGGGAGGGGGTGAACTTTGGGCAGGAAGGGGGGTGACCTTTGGGCGGGGAGGAGGGTGACCTTCGGGCGGTGAGGGGAATCAACTTTGGGCGGGAAGGGAGGAGAACTTTGGGTGGGAAGGGAGGTGAACTTTGGGAGGGGAGGGGGGTGAACTTTGGGAGGGGAGGGCGGTGAACTTTGGGCGGGAAGGGGATGAACTTTGGGTGGGAAGGGGGATGAACTGTGGGTGGGTAGGGAGACTAACTTTGTGCGGGGAGGGGGGTGACCTTTGGGTGGGAAGGAGGGTGAACGTTGGGCAGGGAGTGGGGTGAATGTTGGGCAGGAAGGGGGATGAACTTTGGCTGGGGAGGGGTTTGAACTTTGGAAGGGGAGGGAGTGACCTTTGGGAAGGGAGAGGGGTGAACTTTGGACGGGGAGGGGGGATGAACATTGGGCGGGAAGGGAGGAGAGCTTTGGGTGGGAAGCGAGGTGAACTTTTTGCGGGAATGGGGAGTGGCCTTTGGGAGGGGAGGGGGGTGAACTTTGGGCGAGGAGGGGATGAACTCTGGGTGGGGAGGGGGTGACCTGTGGGTGGGTAGGGAGATTAACCTTCGGCGGGGAGGGGGGTGAACTTTGGGTGGGAAGGAGGTGAACGTTGGGCAGGGAGGGGGGTAAACTTTGGGCGGGATGGGGGGTGAACGTTGGGCGGGGAGGGGGGTGAACTTTGGGCGGGGAGGGGGGGTGACCTTTGGGCGGGGACGGGGTGACCTTTGGGCGGGGAGGGGGGTGAACTTTGGGTAGGGAGGGTGGAGAACTTTGGATAGGGAGGGGTTGTGACCTTTGGGCGGGGAGTGGGTTGACCTTTGGGGCGGGGTGACCTTTGGGCAGGGAGGGGGGTGAATGTTGGACAGGGAGGGGGATGAACTTTGGGCTGGAAGGGGAATGAACTTTGGATAGGGAGGGGGGGTGAACTTTGGGGGGGGGGAGGGGGGTGACCTTAGGGCGGAGAGGGGAATGAACTTTGGGCGGAAAGGGAGGAGAACTTTGGGTGGGAAGGGAGGTGAACTTTGGGAGGGGAGGGCGGTGAACTTTGGGAGGGGATGAACTTTGGGCGGTAAGGGGGATGAACTGTGGGTGTGTAGGGAGACTAACTTTGTGCGGGAAGGGGGGTGAACTTTGGGTGGGAAGGAGGTGAACGTTGGGCAGGGAGTGGGGTGAATGTTGGGCGGGAAGGGGGATGAACTTTGGGCGGGGAGGGGGTGACCTTGGGGCAGAGAGGGGAATGAACTTTGGGTGGGGAGGGATTTGAACTTTGGGCGGGGAGGGGGTGAACTTTGGGCGGGGAGGGGGGGTGACCTTTGGGCGGGGACGGGGTGACCTTTGGGCGGGATCAGGGTGAACTTTGGGCGGGGATGTGGGTGAAATTTGGGTAGGGAGGGAGGAGAACTTTGGATAGTGACCTTTGGGACGGGGTGACCTTTGGACGGGGAGGGAGTGATCTTTGGGAAGGGAGAGGGGTGGACTTTGGACGGGGAGGGGGATGAACTTTGGGCGGGAAGGGAGGAGAGCTTTGGGTGGGAAGGGAGGTGAACTTTGGGCGGGAAGGGTGAGTGACCTTTGGGAGGGAAGGGGGGTGAACTTTGGGCGGGGAGGGGATGAACTCTGGGTGGGGAGGGGGGTGACCTGTGGGTGGGTAGGGTGATTAACCTTGGGCGGGGAGGGGGGTGAACTTTGGGTGGGAAGGAGGTGAACGTTGGGCAGGGAGGGGGGTAAACTTCGGGCGGGGTGGGGGTGACCTTTGGGTGCAAAGGAGGTGAACGTTGGGCGGGGAGGGGGGGTGAACTTTGGGCGGGGAAGGGGTGACCATTGGGCGGGGACGGGGTGACCTTTGGGCGGGGAGGGGGTGAACTTTGGGCAGGAAGGGGGGTGACCTTTGGGCGGGGAGGAGGGTGACCTTCGGGCGGAGAGGGGAATGAACTTTGGGCGGGAAGGGAGGAGAACTTTGGGTGGGAAGGGAGGTGAACTTTGGGCGGGGAGGGGATGAACTCTGGGTGGGGAGGGGGTGACCTGTGCGTGGGTAGGGAGATTAACCTTGGGCGGGGAGGGGGGTGAACTTTGGGTGGGAAGGAGGTGAACGTTGGGCAGGGAGGGGGGTAAACTTTGTGCGGGATGGGGGGTGACCTTTGGGTGGGAAGGAGGTGAACTTTGGGCGGGGAGGGGGGGTGAACTTTGGGCGGGGAAGGGGGGGTGACCTTTGGGAGGGGACGGGGTGACCTTTGGGCGGGGAGGGGGTGAACTTGGGGCAGGAAGGGGGGTGAACTTTGGGCGGGGAGGAGGGTGACATTCGGGCGGTGAGGTGAATGAACTTTGGGCGGGAAGGGAGGAGAACTTTGGGTGGGAAGGGAGGTGAACTTTGGGAGGGGAGGGGGGTGAACTTTGGGAGGGGAGGGCGGTGAACTTTGGGCGGGAAGGGGATGAACTTTGGGCGGGAAGGGGGATGAACTGTGGGTGGGGAAGGGTTTGAACTTTGGAAGGGGAGGGAGTGACCTTTGGGAAGGGAGAGGGGTGAACTTTGGACGGGGAGGGGGATGAACTTTGGGCGGGAAGGCAAGAGAGCTTTGGGTGGGAAGCGAGGTGAACTTTTTGCGGGAATGGGGAGTGGCCTTTGGGAGGGGAGGGGGGTGAACTTTGGGCGAGGAGGGGATGAACTCTGGGTGGGGAGGGGGTGACCTGTGGGTGGGTAGAGAGATTAACCTTCGGCGGGGAGGGGGGTGAACTTTGGGTGGGAAGGAGGTGAACGTTGGGCAGGGAGGGGGGTAAACTTTGGGCGAGATGGGGGGTGACCTTTGGGTGGGAAGGAGGTGAACGTTGGGCGGGGAGGGGGGGTGAACTTTGGGTGGGAAGGAGGTGAACGTTGGGCGGGGAGGGGGGGTGAACTTTGGGCGGGGAGGGGGGGTGACCTTTGGGCGGGGACGGGGTGACCTTTGGGCGGGGAGGGGGGTGAACTTTGGGTAGGGAGGGTGGAGAACTTTGGATAGGGAGGGGTGTGACCTTTGGGCGGGGAGTGGGTTGACCTTTGGGCGGGGTGACCTTTGGGCAGGGAGGGGGGTGAATGTTGGACAGGGAGGGGGATGAACTTTGGGCTGGAAGGGGAATGAACTTTGGATAGGGAGGGGGGTGAACTTTGGGCGGGGAGGGGGTGACCTTAGGGCGGAGAGGGGAATGAACTTTGGGCGGAAAGGGAGGAGAACTTTGGGTGGGAAGGGAGGTGAACTTTGGGAGGGGAGGGGGGTGAACTTTGGGAGGGGATGAACTTTGGGCGGGAAGGGGGATGAACTGTGGGTGGGTAGGGAGACTAACTTTGTGCGGGGAGGGGGGTGACCTTTGGGTGGGAAGGAGGTGAACGTTGGGCAGGGAGTGGGGTGAATGTTGGGCGGGAAGGGGGATGAACTTTGGGCGGGGACGGGGTGACCTTGGGTCAGAGAGGGGAATGAACTTTGGGTGGGGAGGGATTTGAACTTTGGGCGGGGAGGGGGGTGAACTTTGGGCGGGGAGGGGGGGTGACCTTTGGGCGGGGAAGGGGTGACCTTTGGGCGGGATCAGGGTGAACTTTGGGCGGGGATGTGGGTGAACTTTGGGTAGGGAGGGGGTGACGTTTGGGCGGGGAGGGGGGTGACCTTGGGGCAGGGAGGGGAATGAACTTTGGGTGGGGAGGGAGGAGAGCTTTGGGTGGGAAGGGAGGTGAACTTTGGGCGGGAAGGGGGAGTGACCTTTGGGAGGGGAGGGGGGTGAACTTTGGGCGGGGAGGGGATGAACTCTGGGTGGGGAGGGGGTGTGACCTGTGGGTGGGTAGGGAGATTAACCTTGGGCGGGGAGGGGGGTGAACTTTGGGTGGGAAGGAGGTGAACGTTGGGCAGGGAGGGGGGTGAACTTTGGGCGGGGTGGGGGTGACCTTTGAGTGGGGAGGGGTTTGAACTTTGGGTGAGGAGGGGGTGACCTTTGGGTGGGGAGGGGGGTGAACTTTGGGCAGGACAGGGAGGGGGGTGAACTTTGGGCAGGGAGGGGGGTGAACTTTGTGCGGGGAGATGATGAACTTTGTGTAGGGAGGGGGGGAACTTTGGGTGGTGAGGGGGTGACCTGTGGGTGGGTAGGGAAATGAACTTTGGGCAGGGAGGGGAGTGACCTTTGGGTGGGAAGGGGGTGAACTTTGTGCAGTGAGGGGGGTGAACTTTGGTGGGAAGGGGGATGAACTTTGGGTGGGGAGGGATTTGAACTTTGGGCAGGGAGGGATATGAACTTTGGATGAGGAGGTGAACTTTGGGCAGGCAGTAGGGTGACCTTTGGGTGGGGAGGGGGGTAATCTTTGGCCGGGGAGTGAGGGTGAACTTTGGGGAGGAAGGACCTGTTGGCTGGGAGGGGGGTGAAGTTTGGGTAGGGAGGGGGGTGAACTTTGGGTAGGGAGGGGGGTGAACTTTGGGCAGGGAGAGGGGTTACCTTTGGGAGGGGAGGGGGATGAACTTTGGGTGGGAAGGGAGGTGAACTTTGGGTGGGATGGGAGGTGATCTTTGGGTGGGAAGGGGGGTGAACTTTGGGCAGGACAGGGAGGGGGGTGAACTTTGGGCAGGGAGGGGGGTGAACTTTGTGCGGGGAGATGATGAACTTTGTGTAGGGAGGGGGAACTTTGGGTGGTGAGGGGGTGACCTGTGGGTGGGTAGGGAAATGAACTTTGGGCAGGGAGGGGAGTGACCTTTGGGTGGGAAGGGGGTGAACTTTGTGCAGTGAGGGGGGTGAACTTTGGTGGGAAGGGGGATGAACTTTGGGTGGGGAGGGATTTGAACTTTGGGCGGGGAGGGATATGAACTTTGGATGAGGAGGTGAACTTTGGGCAGGCAGTAGGGTGACCTTTGGGTGGGGAGGGGGGTAATCTTTGGCCGGGGAGTGAGGGTGAACTTTGGGGAGGAAGGACCTGTTGGCTGGGAGGGGGGTGAACTTTGGGTAGGGAGGGGGGTGAACTTTGGGTAGGGAGGGGGGTGAACTTTGGGCAGGGAGAGGGGTTACCTTTGGGAGGGGAGGGGGATGAACTTTGGGTGGGAAGGGAGGTGAACTTTGGGTGGGATGGGAGGTGATCTTTGGGTGGGAAGTGGGGTGAACTTTGGGCAGGGAGGGGGGGTGACCTTTGAGCGGCGAGGGAGGTGAACTTTGGGCGGAGAGGGGGGTGAACTTTGGGCGAGAAGAGAGATGAACTTTGGGTGGGGAGGGGGGTGACCTTTCGTCGGGGAGGTAGCTGACCTTTGAGTGGGGAGGGGGTGATCTTTGGGCGGATAGGGGAGGTGAACTTTGGGTGGGGAGGGGAGATGAACTTTGTACTATTTCATGATTATATTGTTTGCACTCTACTTCATGAGCATTGCAGAAAATTATGAAAAACAAAACTTTACTTTAGTTTTACAATGTCTGATAATTTAATATGTGAAAGTAAATTAAAACATGATTTATTAAAACCTAGTTAAATAAGGTAATGATTATTTTAAATAAATGAACATTATTTTTCACATGAAGTTCACTTAATTCACTTCTTGATCTAATGTTTAATAATAATCTTTCTAGCTTGATCATACTTCCTGCTTACTTCAATTCCAGCAATCATGCTAATTTTGGTTAGCAGTTACGCACAATAAGGTCACGTGACTATCGGTAAAAAATTAAATGGGGAAAATCGAGGCAGTCGCTTGTTTTTCTTCAAAGAAGACAAAAAACAACGTTTATTATTCATCCTGCTGGTAAGTAATGTTGAATTCCTTGTCAACTATGGCAGCTGAAGACTTTCGTTTACATGTAATAGACATATGCCAAAAGCTAAACTATAAGCTTCGTATTTTAATCCTTTTCATTGTTGTACATTTCACTCTATTCTGCCTGTAAGTAAGTATATGCAGTAAGTAACTTATATAAGCTTATAGTTATATTCATGTTTTTGATATTCTTCGAATCTACAGTCTTATCAGATCGATTAAATATGTGGTTGTAGTTAATATTACACTAAGAAATGCTTCAAAATATTAATAAAGAGTGAATTCATTTTCAGGTGGTTTTAGCTGAACACTTTTAACTACAACAGTAAACTACAACTTTGAGTTAGAGATCAAAGAATGTTATGATGACTGCAATATACTCACAAGGGTTGAACATTTATACACAATGGCCATGAAAACACTTTGGTCTAACTGATAGATGCAAATCAAAGTAAGACATGCAGTTTATTTAATGTCATTGTAGTAAGCTGGAATTCTTAGAAAAATGTTTCATCACTTAATTATTGTAAGTTCATTATTTAATATTTCATTTTAGGGTCCTGACAGTATGGTATCTTAGAAATAGTATTTTAAAAATACATTTTAGATATACTTTAGATACAAACTAGATATCTCTAAAATTTACATGTAGTGAGACATCGAAATTTTGTATGAAAACCTTTGGGAAATTTAGAGAGCTGGTAGGCAACTCTTGCCTACCAACAAAGATTTTCATACAAATTTTTGATGTCTCACTACATGTAGATTTTAGAGATATTTAGTTTGTAACTAAAGTATATCTAATGCTGATGTATTTTTAAAATACCATTTCTAAGATACCGTACTTTACTAATTTCAATGAGCTCTTTCCAGCTATGATAATCATTTTTTGTCCTACATGTATGTCTCCTATAAGTTTTGAAATTACGTGATAAACCCTCATTGGAAATTTCTATAAAAATATCTGGATCATTTCCGAGTAAAAAGCTAGAAATATGTAGAAAATGCTTTATATCAGTACGGGGAGGGTTTATATACAGAGAGGTTGTTTATATCAGTACGGGGAGGGTTTATATACAGAGAGGGTGTTTATATCAGTACAGGGAGGGTTTATATACAGAGAAGGTGTTTATATCTGAGTACGGGGAGGGTTTATATACAGAGAGGGTGTTTATATCAGTACGGGGAGGGTTTATATACAGAGAGGGTGTTTATATCAGTACGGGGAGCTTTTATGTTAAGAGAGGGTGTTTATATCAGTATGGGGATGGTTTATGTACAGAGAGGGTGTTTATATCAGTATGGGGAGGGTTTATATACAGAGAGGGTGTTTATATCAGTACGGGGAGGGTTTATATATGGGGAGGGTTTATAGACAGGGACTGGGGAGGGTTTATAGACAGGGAGGGTTTATAGACGGGGGTGTTTATATACGGGGAGGGTTTATAGATGGGGACTGGGGAGGGTTATATATGGGGAGGGTTTATTGACGGGGACTGGGGAGGTTTATAGACGGGGAGGGTTTATAGAGATGGGGACTGGGGAGGGTTTATATATGGGGAGGGTTTATAGACGGGGAGGGTGTTTATATACGGGGAGGGTTTATAGATGAGGACTGGGGAGGGTTATATATGGGGAGGGTTTATAGACGGGGACTGGGGAGGGTTTATATATGGGGAGGGTTTATAGACGGGGAGGGTGTTTATATACGGGGAGGGTTTATAGATGGGGACTGGGGAGGGTTATATATGGGGAGGGTTTATTGACGGGGACTGGGGAGGGTTTATATAAGGGGAGGGTTTATAGACGGGGACTGGGGAGGGTTTATATAAGGGGAGGGTTTATAGACGGGGACTGGGGAGGGTTTATATAAGGGGAGGGTTTATAGACGGGGACTGGGGAGGGTTTATATAAGGGGAGGGTTTATAGACGGGGACTGGGGAGGGTTTATATAAGGGGAGGGTTTATAGACGGGGACTGGGGAGGGTTTATATAAGGGGAGGGTTTATAGACGGGGACTGGGGAGGGTTTATATAAGGGGGAGGGTTTATAGACGGGGAATGGGGAGGGTTTATATAAGGGGAGGGTTTATAGACGGGGACTGGGGAGGGTTTATATAAGGGGAGGGTTTATAGACGGGGACTGGGGAGGGTTTATATAAGGGGAGGGTTTATAGACGGGGACTGGGGAGGGTTTATATAAGGGGAGGGTTTATAGATGGGGACTGGGGAGGGTTTATATAAGGGGAGGGTTTATAGATGGGGACTGGGGAGGGTTATATATGGGGAGGGTTTATTGACGGGGACTGGGGAGGGTTTATATAAGGGGAGGGTTTATAGACGGGGACTGGGGAGGGTTTATATAAGGGGAGGGTTTATAGACGGGGACTGGGGAGGGTTTATATAATATATGAGGAGGGTGTTTATAGATCAAAAGCTTCCATCTTAGTTTTGAGGGAGTCTGGAACTTACTGGAAGTAGCAATAATAATAATAATAATAACTTTTAATAATAATGGACTTTTATTTGTATCATTTCGTCACCTAGTGCACCAAACGTAGTACTGACACATGCAGTCATTGACAGCCTATTTTAATTTTTGTGTCTTTCGGTTTTGGTTTTGTAATTTTTACCTTTTTACTCGGGCACTTCCGGAGGAAGACCGAGTTATAAAATGCGCTCTTTTGTTTTTATTTTTCATAGTACATAGAATGCGAAGTATTTGATCGCATCGGTACACCAAATGCGAAGTATTTGATCACATCGTGTTTCAAGATTACTCAGCAGATAAGGGAGCGAGCTACACTCTGTCCCAATCGGTACATAAAATTTGAAGTATTTGATCGTATAGAGTTTCAAGATTACTGGCGCCAGATTACTCCTAGGTTCGAAGATTAGAAGTGCTGGGTTAGCACTCATCGTTCCGCGACTACCGACTAGAAGTGCTGTGTAGAAGCTCGTGCTGTATCGAGAGAGAAGCAGTTGTGTTAAATATGCAGAAGAGAAATGATATTGTATCGAAGAAGCATGATTGACTGAAAATAGTGCTATTGAAGCCTTTGTAAGCTTAAATATATTTAGCAAAAACAAACGCGCCTTCAATTACAACGAACAACTGAACGAAGGGCGTTATCAGAACCATCTGACCTATGCAACCTCAAGACGTACCAAGTACGTACTGATTCGGATATCTTTATCTATGCTCACCGACACATATAGTCTCCCTCGTCACGCAACTGTCATTGTCATAACGTGCATTGAACGTATTATCAAAAAACAGGGTCAAGTATCGGAGATTGTCACGGAAGAATGACTCTATCGTCTCTTCTCTTCGTCTGTCAATTTTGAGATAGCTGTGGCTTTGGCATGTTCTACCAATGGTGTGTATTGGTGACCAAAGATAGAGATCTACGAGTTTCGTCCAAAGTACGTACTTAGTACGACCTAATGTTGTATATTCATGCTTGGACGATCGTCAGGCAACTGTCATTGTCATTGGCATAATGCCCGAGTGTACGCTCATTGAGCGTCTTGTTTTATTAAGAACAAGACGCTCAATGAGCGTACACTCGGGCATTATGACAAGGACAATGTCAGTTGCGTGACGAGGGACCTGACAATGGCTGACAGTTGCGTGACGAGGGAGACTATGTTTAATGTATATGTGCCGGTGAGCATAGATAAAGATGTCCGATTCGTACGTTCCTAGCACAGTAGTAACCCCCCCCCTTCCCCCACGTACTTGGAACGTCCAGTTGAGTTTGACATACGCTCGGAAACTATTTGACACGTTTGAGCGAATCATACTTTCGGATTTAGTTCGATAGGCGTTCGGAAACTATTCGATCTGATTTTGCCGACCATGAATATGCAACCGCAAGTGACCTCAAGTACGTTTAAAGACGTACACAGACGTACCTCGACGAGTCGGATATCTTTATCGATGCTCACCGACACAAATAGTCTCCCTCGTCACGCAACTGTCATTGTCATAATGCCCGACTATACGTTCATTGAGCGTCTTCTTCTGTAATAGATCCCTAAAATCTAAGGACGTTTTGATTTCGATTGTATTTTTGCCGTTCACTGACCTGTTTTGAGCGTGGAAATTCTGTTTTAAATAGCGCTACGCGGCGGTTCTAAAATTAGGTCGCGTAATATATGTATGACTCACACAAGGATCATGCAACTGTAATCGTACTGAAAAGAACACGGAGAAACCTACATTTTATTTTCAAAACAATTGTCAGTAAAAAAAAACCTAACAAAATCGGACTGAAGGTATGAAAAATTTGGTTTGTTTGTCTAAGTTGTGACGTGACTAATTAATGCGCTTCGCTATTGTGCAAGTATATAAATAGCCTAAAACTACTTTTGTACGATCCCGATTTTCGTACATTGACCTTGCTCGCCTTTGCTTTGGTGTAGTTTTGAAGTATGATTTTTACGATTCGTTTTCCTTCTGAATTTTTCAAACGTGGAATAAAATAAACATCCATCATGAGTTACTGAAAATAACTCGACTGGCTCGACTGTTTGCATGACTTCTGTACATATAGCTTTCTGTCAATAGATGTAGTTATACATCGGTGGTCGTGAGTTTAATTATAAATACTCAAGGACATAACTGTACACGTACTATTACAATTAGCAACAAACATGGCATAGCGAGGTCATGATAGTTTTTGAGTTCATTTCATTTGCTTTTCAGTCTCGACTGGCTCGAGTGTTTGCATGACTTCTGTACATATAGCTTTCTGTCAATAGATGTAGTTACATCGCTGGTCGTGAGTTTAATTATAACATGATGACTTGTTCTCTCTCAATCCAGCACGATCTTCTAGTCCTTCTACCACTTCTGGTCCTTCTACCACTTCTAGTCGTCGAACGATGAACTAGAATCCTGACCTTTAATAGCTTGAAGATCTACAGCTGCTTTCAAAACTAAGATTCAAGTCAACTTGAGTCCTGTGTGTCGTTTGTTTTCCCTTATCTGCTGAGTAATCTTGAATCTCGATACGATCAAATACATCGCATTCTTTCTTCATTCTTCGCATTTTTTCTTCATTCCGTGACCATGAAAAAAATAAAAAATAATAATAACAATCTCCATTTTATAACTCGGGCTTCCTTCGAAAGGGCCCGAGTAAAAACATGAAAAAAAACCCAAAAAAATCCCGGAAAAGTTACAAATAAAAACGTAAAACGAAAACCTAAAAAACCGAAAGCTTGGGAAATAAATGTTATTTCTACATACGAAGAAGAGAGAATGGGCTTGTAACACCCGCCACTTGACTTTTTAAATTTTCACCGCAAACAAACGAAAATACCAAAACTGGAAAGAGCATACTAAAGTTAGTAAAAGTGGAAAGTTTGAAGGGAAATACGTACTAAGGGCAATAGTTACAGGCATTCAAACTTTGCCTTTTTTGTATGGAAATGTATGTTGGAAGGCAATTCAACAGCTTGCCTTCCAAGCGAAAACTCATACAAATCCTTGTCAAAGCGGGAAACTTTGAAAGCCGTTAACTTTTTTCTTATTTGCTTGATTCTTTTCAAATTTTCAACTTTTAATAATTTTAGTATGCTCTTTCAAGTTATGTTATTTTCGTTTGTCTTCGGTGAAAATTTAAAAAGTCACGTGGCGGGTGTTACAAGCCCATTATTAACCGAAAAACGTAAACCTTAAAAACGAAAAACTTAAAAACGAAAAACTTAAAAACTTCATTTAATTTCAGTTATTGTAATGCGCATCTGAAAATTTTAGGATTGATATTTGCGCAATATAAGTGAATAAATTATTATTATTATTAATTATTTTAAAAACCAAAACGTAAAACCAACCGAACCAAAACGAAAAACTGAAAAACCTTCAACAAAAACGTAAAACAAATAAACAGAAACAAAAACCTAAAAAATAAAAAATAAAAACCCCTTTAAAGACGAAAAGCATCCGTGACCCTCTGGTCTTCCATTTACGTCAGACGAGAAAACGAAAGCCAACGTAGGAAAAAAGACAGGATGCTGTACTTGAATACAATCCTGTTTCTTTCGAACTACAAGAACAGCAAGGTGAAAACTAAAACAAAAAGTCGCTCAGCAAAAGTAAAAGACTCAGTGAACATAGAAAGACGACAAGGAACCTCTGCTCGCAGGGTATGTAATCTCCGATTTTGAGTTCAACTTTTAATACTTTTACGTCAAAATGTTATTCAACGGAAGTGATGAAACCGTATAACTTCCGGTTTCGTGCGTCAAGTTGAGGCTCGCGTCGGGTTGATGTGTCTGGAAATGTATTCATTCACAAGGAGATCACCAGCAGAAATGGCGGACAATGACGAACAGGCGGGTGTGTATAAAAAAATCGAAGTGACAGCTCACGGGACAACGCTGAAACAACCATGCTAAAACCTGAAAAGAGAGAAGCAGCTACCGTTATTCAGTCGATTGCGTCTGAACAAGAGAAGAAGGAAAGTGTATGTTCTGGAAGGCTGGTCCGTAAACACGATGACTTATTTGCGTGTCTCTCGGTTATGCGGAGGCTTATGGAGCAAGCAGAATCCGAAAGCAAGCAGCTGAAGGAAGAAAAATATGTTATCGCTGCCAAGATTAACAACTCTCTAAACTCCGTTAACAGAGAGGTCGAACATTTGAAAATGGAGCTTCGCGATCAGGATCGGAGATTGGCCGAACTGGCAACGGAGAGAGTACATGAGCCGACTGTAGAGGGACGCAATACCAGTAATAGTTCTGAGGAGAGTGACACTTCGGTGAAAAATCTAGAGAAATTGAGCCAAGAAAACGCAAGACTTCGCAAAGAAATCGAATTTTTATCACAAGAGTTAAATGAATTCAAAGAATCGAACTCGAATTTAGCGGATTTATACGAACGACTGCATTGTTATGAACACGAAATAGGCCGAGCTAAAGAAACCATAGTATGCATGAAAACAGAGAGGAAAAAGCTTAAAGGTGAGAAGATGGAACTTCTGAATCAAATGAAACAAGTGTACGGCATTTTAGAAGACAAGGAATCCGAGTTGAGAGAATTTATTCGCAACTACGAACAACAGATGACATCGAGTGACATCAAAATTAAAAAACTTCTCACCGAGAAAGAAAGTTGGGAACACGAAAGAAAACAAAGCCAGCACAATATTGACGATTTAAGCAACAAATTACTGACTAAAGAAACGCATTTTAAAGTTGTCGAAAGTGAGCTACTAGAAGTAAAACAGCGCTTGACCTTATTACGAATGAATATTCCTAGCCCACATCAACACAGAGAGAGGAATAATTTAAACATTTCCACGTCAAGGTTTACACGAGCAATACAAGCTGATGTAGAGAAACTATTACATACAACAGGGGAATCATCTGATAGTTTATCCAAATCTCCGCTTAGCATTGCTGGTAAGTTTTTGATTTTACTACCGATTCTGAATTTATTACTGTAATACAGCTTGGCTGTCATTCATAATTAAGAGGCTTCGCCAAGCCCACTATATAGACTCTCAATCTACAAAAGGAACAATATGATAACCGCCCATTCCTTTGAATTATTCTATGCCATACTTAGAGCTATCAGCACTTTTGTTCCAAATATTTTTGCGAGATTTCACACCGGCTTGAAACATTCGCAGAGCTTCGTTGTTGTTAACTCGTTATCTGTACAATTCATCAGTCGCGTGCAAAGCACTTTCGTCAAATCTCTATTATTAACTTCGATTTTATCTCGATTGCCCAGCAAAATACAAGAACAGTTATCATTCTGTGTGTGGAACTATTGAATCAAGATCTTAAAAGCGTATCTATTTCATGAAACCCTTGAAAAATCATTCTAGACTCGGTGAATTTCACACGCGGGCTGTTGTCGATTACATTTGTGTTTGTTTTACCACCGGAAATTACTTTCTGTGAGTTTAGTCTCAGCGTGTACATCGATATTTTATACATATTATAGTTCTTAGCTTTATAACCAAATGACCTGTAAACTCAGTTTTAAATCTTTAAAAAATTTCCCCGAGTATTTCGTGAAAGTATTGGCTTTTCTATTAAAGCTAATTAAATTAAGTAATCTCTCGAGAGAATATTTACATAACTAAGATTACATTATTGTCATCAAACTCGCTTGGCTTTTTCTGCGATAAAAAAACAGGACTTTTGCATGCAGTCTGAGTCTCATCGAACGTGGTCTAGCGGATATCAAAGTTCAAGTATCTGGCCTCAAAATCCGCTCCAACTTTTTGTGAACAATGTACGACATATGATACTCTATGGAAGCTGTTCGTACTGATAAATATAATCCTTGAAGTTAATTGTATCCCAAAATAGCTTTAAAGATTAACAGTTTTCCAAAGCAAATGTCAAGTATCCACAGTTGGATTTATCGTTTATCTGTCTATCTACACTGTATCTAGAAATGCTTTGAAGAATCAATGTTGCAATTACCAAGCCGACATACATTTTACATAGAACTTTCCTTTGCAGTCACGTATGTTGCAAATATTTAATAAGATGTTGCAATATGTGTATGTTGTGTTCGTAAGTACAAACCTTGTGTGAAACTTTAATGAATGAATATTTGAATTGTTCTGCTATGTTTTCCACTGTCAAACAGTTTCACCAAATGTCGGTCTGGGTTGATGTTTGTATAAGTTTTGAAGCTTTTTGTGGTGAAGTACAAACTCGTATCTTTGTCATATTAAGGGATATGACTTTGTGCTTATATATGGAAATATACCTGAACTGTCAAAGTTTGCAGACCAATTGATCTTCTACAAATGTTTGCATACAATTTTTATTATTAAAACTCCCTGACAATATTAAGATTGATTTGTATAATTGTATTGTGCAATGGATCAGTCAGTCAGGTCAGTTCATTGAGAAACAGGATCACCACCAAAATGAATACAATGGAGGCAAATTGACACTGTACTGCAGTTGTATTTATTGGCAAGTTATTGTAGAAACTAAAGTGATCTGTTGAAACAACAAGTACCTTATTCCTAGATGTACATGTATTCCCAGTACACCAACGGGTAACGTTGTAGCATGCATGTTGCTCACAGAAAGTTGCTCAAGAACTTGTTTAATTGTCACCTGGTCTGATTTGAGGTGGACTTGCATTTTGCTCGGAACCCTTGCGGCTAGTCATGGCTATAGTGAACAGTGTAGCTCACCACCTTGATATACACCTCCTATTTCAAAAATCGTTGTTGCAGCTGAAGTGGTAGCTCAGGTGTTAAGCCAAATATTTCGGAAAATACTAGTACAGACTACAAACGTGTTGTTGCAGGTACTAAACCCATTGAGCAAGAGCAGGCATCAAGCATTTTCATTTTAAAATGTGCCACGCTTAATTCCAAGCAGTCAATGAGCTGAAAAACTACGTTCATGATAACTGTTTAATGCAGTGGCCACAACTGAATAAATGTATTACAAGAATTTAATTACTGAAAGCCAATTGTAGTGTTGACTGTTGCTTCGACTGCGACAACAATTGTTGAAATAGGTGTATATCACTTTCCTATTTATCTATGCTTAAGGTCAAGTTTGTTAAGTTAATGACATTAGTCTAATGTATTTTGGTGTGGCATGTAATTAGTGTGATGGTGATATAAGTTATCCAGAACCAACTCACACACATGAGACAGTTCAATGACCAGTCTGCCTGGATTAGAGTACAAACCATATGTCCGTGAAACAGTACTAACTAATTAGTACTAAATAGCACTGATGAAACAATAGAAAACAATACAGATAACACTATTTAGTACTATTTAGTAATAGTACTGTTTCACGGACATATGGTTTGCACTCTATATATATCTCTTGTTGTCTATGTAGAACCAACTATATAAAGCAGATCAAACTAAAATATGGAAATTATGATTGTTTGCTTTTTCTGCATTCAGCATGTTAATTTGGTGTAACGATTTAGAGAAGCTTAATCGCAAATTCACCAGCTGCAGCTTTGACTCAATAATAAACTAACAATACAGTACAATAGTAATAATAATACAATTACAATAAATATACAGCATTGATGACAGTATAGTATGGTGGTTTAGTGGGGGTAAACTGAAATAGCTTGAGAAAATCCTTTTAGCAAGGGAAAGAACCAGTTGTCGAAAGTCATATTGATTGTTCTTTATGATGGAGATTTGCCAATAAGAAAGGGACACTTGAGACCCGTAGCCAGGCCAAGGGGTATAGCCATGCAGGGGGTACATGCTTCAGTGTCCTGAATTGGCCAGAATTGCCAAGAACAACATCAAATATTCCCCTTTTGAGTTCGCAGATACCGCTGTAAATTTAATAGGACAGCAGAGGCATGTATGCAGGGTTTGTCTCGAGTCATTGTAAATTATTCACAAATACTAACGAGAACCTGAACAAATGTTGTTATAATAATAATGATAATCTTTATTTTAGGTGGGTTACAAATACAGCAATATGGTTTCTAATTTGGCTCACAAATTGACATTGGACAATAGAAATATTATTTTATAATTCCGAGGTGACATGCAGCTGCTCAGAAGAGCTGTTGTGATTGGATAATACAAACAATAGAATTCATTATCTACTATTGTCTACTCGTTCTATTGTTTTGTTTCTATTGTTTTACTCTGTTCTAGGAGCTGCAGGCCTGCCCATAATTCCATGGGTTACTCTCTGACTGGAGGTGTTGTATCGTCCAATGTCAACAACCTTTGTTCGCATTCTCGTTGGTATTTGTGAATAATTTACACTGACTCGAGACAAACCCTGCAAACATGCTTCTTTTGTCAAGTAGTACAGCGGTGCTAAACAACTCGAAACTGGAGGATTTCAAATTTTTACCGAGGCAATTAATGACCTTGTTTGCCTCACTACTGGCTACAGGCCTGGGGATTTTTCACAGTTATAGTACTTTAGAAAATATAACTCAAAATGCTTGTACTTTTTGTACGTCGATCTCTTAGTGGCAGTGCATAGGATTCATCCATCAATTTATATATTTATTCATTTATCACTCTACAATGTATTCTTCCATTCATAATAATTATTCATCCATCTGTTCATCCATAATAATAAACTTTATTAATGTGTCTTAATTAGTTAGCTTACATTTAATAGTATGCTAATTGGGGACACCTATCTAGAAAAATTGAACTAAAAATAATAATTGAAAATTATTCATCCATCCATCTGTTCATCCATCCATCTGTTCATCCATCCATTTATATATTCATTCATTTCTCAATCTATTCTTCCATTCATCCATCCATCTGTTCATACATCCATCTGTTCATCCATTCATACATCTATCTATACCATCCATTCATTTCTTTTTTTGGTCATTCATTCATTTCTAATGCATATTTTGTGTTATTGTTCATCCATCCATTTATTAATTTTGTGTATGTATTTGTTCTATTTGTTCATTAATTCATTCAACCATTTTTCATTTATTTATTCAGAAATGATCTCAGTCCCTTCAGTAAGCACACCAGTAGATTCTCAAGCCTCAGATTCTTTGTCAGAAGAGAACCAAGCAGAGGCTATATCACCAGGTGATGCAGAGGTGTTTGAGTACAGTCCTGTCACATCAACCCCATCATCTTCAATATATGACAAGAAACCCAAGAGAAAGAGTAAAAGAGGGAATTTTGGTTCTCTCTCGAAGCTGTTTTCCAAAGGAAAGCAAAGAAAGTCAACAAGGCAGACATTTGAAGGTAAATAATAATAATATATATATTTATTAAAAGTAAATTTAAATGTCTAATATACCCAATGTGATAGTGACAGTGATATCTGATCAAAATATAAATTCTCCATGAGATTCTTTGAATTTCAAAGGAGAATTTGGGTTTTGATCACAAGTCACTTACTAATGAATTTGATTATTCATTTCTTTTGTTTGACCTAGGCGCACTTAATGTAGAGCCTAGCTCTGTTGTGTGACCCTCACCATACATCTTATAATTATATTATTATGAATTTTTCTTTTTTTCTCCTGTTATTTTGTATGGTGGAAGTTTTGTAAATAAATAAACAAGACGCTCAATGAGTGTATACTTGGACATTATGACAAGTAGTTCTCTATCTTTGCTCACCAACACACACCATTGGTAGAACAAGCCACAGCCATCTCAAATTTGACAGACGAAGAGAATAGACGATAGAGTCATTCTTCCGTGACAATCTCCGATACTTGACCCTGTTTTTTGATCAAACATCCAATGCATGTTATGACAATGACAGTTGCGTGACGAGGGAGACTATTTGTCGGTGATCATAGATAAAGATCTCGAATCAGTCTACTTGGTACATCTTGAGGTTGCATAGGTCAGATGGTTCTGATAACGCCCTTCTATTGTTTTTGTTAAATATATTTAAGCTTACAAATTAAGGCTTCAATAGCACTATTTTCAGTCAATCATGCTTCTTCATTTCTCTTCTGCATATTAAACACAACTGCTTCTCTCTCGATACGGCACGAGCTTCTACACAGCACTTCTAGTCGGTAGTCGTGGAACGATGAGTTAGCCGCTTCTATTAACGATGACCCAATAGCGAACAATACTTCGGATTTAGTTTGAAATACGCTCGGAAACTATTGACATATATTTGACCCGTTTGAGCATAGAATTACATCATTAGGCGTTCGGATATCATCGCCCCCCTTTTCAGTCAATCGAAACCCTGAAACAGACATTCCTGACCGATACGATCACATTCTTCACGTTCTTTTTTCATTCTGTGGCCAAACAAATAATAAGAAAAAGAAAAAGAAAGCACATTTTCTAACTCGGTCACTTCCTCCGGAAGTGTACGTCCGAATAATAAATGTTCTTTCATGGTGCTGGTCCTACATGTATAATGTTCATCTTTGTCATGATTTTCATTCGAGATGCACCTAATTTTTGCACCAGGGTATATTTTCTGGTACAGTCAACCCTAGACTTTCTCAAAGACTGTTTAATAAAAAGTGTGGATGACTTGTGGCAAGTCTAAGTCGAACCCTCACGGCCACCTTAATTGTTAATTAATATTATATGGACCCCCAATAATTATTGTTACAGATAGTAATTGATTGTCCAATCAGCAGGCAAAGCACAAACATTGCTATTAGTTTTAATGGGTTTTAAATGTCTTTGCAGGAGGGTATCACTCGGCAGATGAATTGGAACAATTCAGCCCTGGTACAAGTTTCACTAGCAAACAACACATTTATGATCTTCACAAAGACACTCCAATGTCTAGTTGGAAGGCCAGCATGGTGCTTGCTTGGCTAGAGGTGGAGTGTAAGATGCCAATGTATTTACAAATGTGCCACGACAATGTCAAAAGTGGGCGTGTCATGCTAGAGTTGAGTGATGGCGAGCTTGAAACTGGATTGGGAATCAGTAATGTAATGCATAAGAAAAAGTTACGGCTGGCTATTGAAGAATATAGAGACACTTCAGCAAAGTAAGTGATAGGGAAGGGTAGAACAAGATGAAAAAGGATGAGAAGAAATGAACACAGATGGGGTGAGATGAAATAGGATGGGATTAGGATGAAATACGATGGGACAGGATGGCATGGGATGAGTAGAGTAAGATGAATGAAATAGGATGGGATTAGGATGAAATAGGATGGGATAGAATGGGACAGGATGGCATGGGATGAGTAGAGTAAGATGAATGAAATAGGATGGGATGAAATAGGATGGGATAGAATGGGACAGGATGGCATGGGATGAGTAGAGTAAGATGAATGAAATAGGATGGGATTAGGATGAAATAGGATGGGATAGAATGGGACAGGATGGCATGGGATGAGTAGAGTAAGATGAATGAAATAGGATGGGATTAGGATGAATGAGGAAAAGAAGTGAGAGAGCGGCATAGGTTGAGGAGGAACAGAATGTAGTAGGATGACGTTGCAAAAGAAAGGAAAACTTGAAGTAAAGGAGATGAGAGGAAAACAGACAAAGAAATGAATGTCAAAGCATTGTATTATATAAAGACCCTGTGTCCAAGTCCATGATGCCTTGCACTCGCAAAGTTTGTAGTCTACAAAAATCAAAATTTGAAAGAGATTTTAGATCAGAAGAGTCTGAACGATTTGGCATCATGGAATCGGGACAGGGAGCCCAATATTTATGTGGGCTTTATTTATGGCAAACTGTAGTGTTGATACATGTGTGTGTTTCTCAGCAAATACCCAAGTATCGCACAGATTGATCATTTCTGGGTCTCGCGGACGTGGATGAGGGACCTGGGACTGAGTCAGTATGGTCCAGTGTTCGAGGCTCAAATGATTGATGGTCGTATGCTGAACACTCTATCTAAGAAAGACATGGAAAAACACCTGAATATTAACAAGAAGTTCCACCAGGTGTGAGAGACCTTTGGTTAATATATCATCTCATGTATTTATAACAAATACACAACACCTGAACCTATGGAGGGAGGGGCTAGGAACGTGCTGACTGCTTCCAGCGATCAGTTAAACTGCAGGGGAATGCCCATAGACACCCTCTTTAACACTCTATTGAGCGCATAGTACTGCTTATGCTGAGAGCCTGAGATTTCGAACCGCATATTGATTTTTATGAAATCTGGAATCCAAGACTCTATCCTGGAACACCAAGATTTCAATACTCGCTCAGATTTTGCCGAGAACCAGTATTTTTCAGAGACCATATGTTCTATAGCCCTCATAGTGAAGGAAATGAGCAGTAAGTGCAAGCTGGAAACAATTTGTTTTTCATTTGATGCACTTAGTTATGCGTTGCTAGTGAATTGCTAAACCAGATAGAGAGAGGCAGTGAATATTCACAAGCGTTCCTCCTCGATAATATACATGTATGTTGTGGTGATGTACTCACAACTTAATCAACTTCTTTTCAGACCAGCATCTTGCACGCTGTTGAACTACTAAGGATGATGGCGTTTGACAAAAAGGTATGCTGTTTGAATATTCACATTCAATACATTAGTGAGTTCTTTAAAGGAAACCTCCACTGTTCAATTAAAGCAAGATTATTTGAATCCAAACATATCACAGTAAAGATTAGCTTGTCTTGTTTGTACCTCCAATGTGGCCGCTGTGTATTTGTACTTTAAATCTCCAGGGATTGATAATTTGCAAGCCAACAATTCTTTAATGAATATCAATGATACAGATATAACTTAGCGCACTTTCCATTTGGCCGAACAGACCGGTGACTGTCTGTCCACTGATTGTAATAATGGAATACACTGGTCTGCTCTGTCTTGATGGACCTGGAAATCGATGCCTGGTATCAAGGTAGTCCTTTCTGTGTGACCTGTCCATGTTCAAGATGGCGGCTGCTTGAGTGTTATTATTAAGAGACACCGGTCTGCCCTGTAGAATGGAAAGCGTTAAGTGTTTGTGTGTTATTTTCCTATATTAGGCTCTGTTGGAGCGGCGTTCAAAGTGTGAAGAGACGTACACTGACCCAATAGTATGGACGAATGATAAGATAACGCGATGGTGTCGGTCCATTGACCTTGGGGTAAGTGATTGATTGTTATATGGCGCTTTCCTATCATTCTTATTCACATCGCATATATATTCCGTTGCTATGGTAAATGGATGTCATATATAAGAACCAACCTTACGTGTTGTTTGTATTATAGGAGTATGCAGAGACCTTACGCGATACAGGTGTGCATGGCGCTATCATGGTTCTTGAACCAACCTTTGGATCAGAAGAGATGGCCCAGTCCCTTGGGATCCACTCGTCCAAGAATATCATTCGACGTCACCTTACCAGTGAACTAACAACTCTTATACTAACAGCTAGGTAAAATAGATTGTCTGTCAGTCAGTACAGTCACTACACTCAGTCTGTCAGTCAGTACAGTCACTGCACTCAGTCTGTCTGTCAGTCAGTACAGTCACTATACTCAGTCTGTCAGTCAGTCAGTACAGTCACTACATGTACACTCAGTCTGTCTGTCAGTACAATCACTACACTCAGTCTGTCTGTCAGTCAGTACAGTCACTATACTCAGTCTGTCAGTCAGTCAGTACAGTCACTACACTCAGTCTGTCTGTCAGTACAGTCACTACACTCAGTCTGTCTGTCAGTACAGTCACTATACTCAGTCTGTCAGTCAGTCAGTACAGTCACTACATGTACACTCAGTCTGTCTGTCAGTACAATCACTACACTCAGTCTGTCTGTCAGTCAGTTCAGTCACTATACTCAGTCTGTCAGTCAGTCAGTACAGTCACTACACTCAGTCTGTCTGTCCGTACAGTCACTACATTCAGCCGTCTGTCTGTCAGTACAGTCACTACACTCAGTCTGTCAGTCAGTACGGTCGCTATACTCTGTCTGTCAGTACAGTCACTACGCTCAGTCTGTCTGTCAGTACAGTCACTACACTCAGTCTGTCTGTCAGTACAGTCACTACACTCAGTCTGTCTGTCTGTCAGTACAGTCACTACACTCAGTCTGTCTGTCAGTCAGTACAGTCACTATACTCAGTCTGTCAGTCAGTCAGTACAGTCACTACACTCAGTCTGTCTGTCGATCAGTACAATCACTACACTCAGTCTGTCTGTCAGTCAGTACAGTCACTATACTCAGTCTGTCAGTCAGTCAGTACAGTCACTATACACTCAGTCTGTCTGTCAGTACAGTCACTACACTCAGTCTGTCTGTCAGTACAGTCACTATACTCTGTCAGTCAGTCAGTACAGTCACTACACTCAGTCTGTCTGTCAGTACAGTCACTATACTCAGTCTGTCAGTCAGTCAGTACAGTCACTACACTCAGTCTGTCTGTCAGTACAGTCACTACACTCAGTCTGTCAGTATGGTCGCTATACTCTGTCTGTCAGTACAGTCACTGCACTCAGCCGTCTGTCTGTCAGTACAGTCACTACACTCAGTCTGTCAGTATGGTCGCTATACTCTGTCTGTCAGTACAGTCACTACACTCAGTTGTCTGTCTGTCAGTACAGTCACTACACTCAGTCTGTCAGTCAGTATGGTCGCTATACTCTGTCTGTCAGTACAGTCACTACACTCAGTTGTCTGTCTGTCAGTACAGTCACTACACTCAGTCTGTCAGTCAGTACGGTCGCTATACTCTGTCTGTCAGTACAGTCACTACACTCAGTTGTCTGTCTGTCAGTACAGTCACTACACTCAGTCTGTCAGTCAGTCAGTACAGTCACTACACTCAGTCTGTCAGTCAGTACAGTCACTACACTCAGTCTGTCAGTCAGTACAGTCACTACACTCAGTCTGTCAGTCAGTACAGTCACTATACTCAGTCTGTCAGTCAGTACAGTCACTACACTCAGTCTGTCAGTCAGTACAGTCACTATACTCAGTCTGTCAGTCAGTCAGTACAGTCACAACACTCAGTCTGTCAGTCAGTACAGTCACTATACTCAGTCTGTCAGTCAGTACAGTCACTATACTCAGTCTGTCAGTCAGTCAGTACAGTCACTACACTCAGTCTGTCAGTCAGTACAGTCACTACACTCAGTCTGTCAGTCAGTACAGTCACTATACTCAGTTTGTCAGTCAGTCAGTACAGTCACTACACTCAGTCTGTCTGTCCGTACAGTCACTACACTCAGTCTGTCAGTCAGTACAGTCACTACACTCAGTCTGTCTGTCAATCATTCAGTACAGTCACTATACTCAGTCTGTCTGTCAGTCAGTACAGTCACTACACTCAGTCTGTCTGTCAGTCAGTACAGTCACTACACTCAGTCTGTCAGTCAGTAAAGTCACTACAGTCAGTCTGACAGTCAGTCAGTACAGTCACTACACTCAGTCTGTCAGTCAGTCAGTACAGTCACTATACTCAGTCTGTCTGTCAGTCAGTACAGTTCTTACACTCAGTCTGTCTGTCAGTCAGTCAGTACAGTCACTACACTCAGTCTGACAGTCAGTCAGTACAGTCACTATACTCAGTCTGTCTGTCAGTCAGTACAGTTCTTACACTCAGTCTGTCTGTCAGTCAGTCAGTACAGTCACTGCACCCAGTCTGTCAGTCAGTCAGTACAGTCACTACACTCAGTCTGTCAGTCAGTACAGTCACTATGCTCAGTCTGTCTGTCAGTCAGTAATAATAATAATAATAACTTTATTTATATAGTGCTTTTACATGGACAACTTACAAAGCACTTTACAACTGATACAACTAAAATAAACGTAATCATAATCCAAGAATATATATACTTAAATCTTAAACCTAATCCGAAGTGTTAAAAATAGAGTTAAAAATATCAAAAAAAAAAATATGTATAAAATATACTGAAATATAATATAATAAAATAATAACAATATAAGAAATGCTGGACATAATGAATAATTTACGTTGTGAATAACATTAATAATATGCTTCTTTAAATAAGTACAGTCACTACACTCAATAATAATAATAATAATAATAATAAACTATATTTATAAAGCGTCATATTCAATATTTGCTCATGGCGCTATTAACCTATATCCAATAAAAATAATAATGAAAAATAAAATGATAATAATAACAATAATAATAATGAGGTCAATCGGGGTCGATACTAATAATGAGGTCCATACTGAAGTCCATCTATGGCATACGAAAAATAAAATTAATTATTAAAAGCCAATTTGTTGCGACTGTACCTTAAATGCATCATAAATTACGTAGTCGAGCTGTTAAAAATTAAAATGAACTTATAAAAAACGTATAAAATGATAAGAGATTCAAGAGCTAATAAATGGCTTCCTCGCGGGCGCTCAACCGTAACAACTAATCTGTCAATCTGTCAATCTATCAGTCAGTACAGTGACTATACTCAGTCTCTCTGTCAGTCAGTACAGTTCTTACACTCTGTCTGTCTGTCAGTACAGTCACACTAACCATCATTGTTTACCCACCCCTCCTCCATCAAATCTAATGACTTGGCTCCGTTTCAGGGCTTCATTAAATTTCCCAGTTGTTGATCAAAGCAAAGAGAAAAAGCAACGCCGTCGCCGCTCGTTCAGTTTCAACACTGGTACAAGACATCACAGTTCTTCCGACGACGTGAAGCGACACAGTTTTCGCGTAAGTACAAATATTAATTGACTCTCGCAAACAAAGCTGAGCTTCACTTTTGGGTTACCTGTGGTACAATGACAAAGGGAAAGGACTTGTTGACCCAGTCCTCTGCTGGTTATTTCCTGACACAGGAATCCCATGTTATGTTTATTACACGAAGTGGGTAGGGAAGTATGGCAATGAATAACCACTAAAACGAATAAATAAATACATTTGTAAAGGATCAATAAATTATAAATACAAACATACTTATGAGCTATGATACTCGATAACAATAAACATGTCGCGCAATACAGTCTTACTATCTGTCAACAAGAATGAATAAAAGTGATTCATTCATTCCTTCTATCCATCTGTCTGTAGCCTGCTGTAACACAGGCTATCTGTCTGTCCATCTGCCTATATCTGTTCATCTATTTCTCTGTCTGTCTGTCTGTCTGTCTATATGTCTGTCTGTCCATCTGTGTCTCTGCGTCTGTCTGTCTGTCTGTCTATATATCTGTCTGTCTATATGTCTGTCTGTCCATCTGTGTCTCTGCATCTGTCTGTCTGTCTGTCCGTCTATTTGTCTGTCTGTCCGTCATTTGTCTCTTCGTCTGTCTGTCCGTCTGTCTCTGTTTGTCCGTCTGTCTGTCTGTCTGCCTTACTACTATATCTGTCTCCATAGACCTTTTGCATAAAGCCACTAATCATATGCAGATACACGCTTAGACTCACTCTGACTCAACGAAACAAAAGATCTATCTAACGATGTCATTGTTTTATTGAGTCAGAGTGAGGCTAAGTGTGTCTCTGCATTTTATTAGTGGCTTTATGCAAGAGGTCTATAATACTAAACTAAAACTGATTCACAACAAACACTATAAACTTACATGTACATAAAGTCATACATTGATTTGCAACAGTTCTGATAATTCAACATCTTTCCTTTCTTTGATAAACCATCAGCTCTTTTAAGAATTTAAAAATCTGTCTTGTAACATCTCTGGTCTCTTCTTCTCTCTAATCTTTCTTACAGAAAACTAAACTTTCTTCTCGTCGAGACGAGACGCATCAACTATAACACAGGTACTTAATAAACTCACAGGGGTAAAACTACACCTACCGGGTAACGTCGCACATCAATTAAATACAATAAAAGTTACGATGTGGCTAACTAGTTGTGTATTTGAAAACATTAAGAATAAACTACGTTTAACATTTCTCTTTTGAATACATTGCTTTTATAACAAAACCAACCAAAATCTAGCCTCACTAACGACGCTTAATTGTGGACATGAAATTCCTACTGCCAGTGGGCTACCTGTGGTCACAGTACCATTGGATAACTTGTGGATTGGCAAAGTTTAAAGCCGAGTGAGTGATGGAGTGACACTTCTGGTTCAATGTCCCATCGCAATAACTCGTGGATTAGCAATCCAGGAGTTACAAAACTTTTTCTATGGATAAAAGGCCATAATTGAGTTTACAAGCTTCATATTGAATTATCTTTTCTCACTCCAACCATTATCTTGTAGATTAACAGTTGATTTCACATTACTTTACCGCGCCATGTTGCAAAGTTGGTTGTCAAATTCCGAAGTACGTTGCGAAGTTCGAAACTACGTTACCAATTAGCCAATTATTAGTATGTATTCCTAATTGTACTAAATGTCAAATTTTCGAGTTCTGTCAACATACTGAAACCTCGTGTTGGATCGAAGTTCTGAAGTTCTGTCGCAAGCAAGTTGGGAACTAGGATTTGAACTTCGCAAGTTGATTGGCTAATTGGCAACGTAGTTGCGAACTTCACAACGTACTTCGGAATTTGACAACCAACTTCGCAACATGGCGCGGTAAAGTAATGTGAAATCAACTGTAATTCCCTGTATCTGTTAGACAGGTTAATAGTATTTTAAAAGTGCATGAAATTTTTTTTTTGAGTACATTAAAATGCACTTGCATCAATGTTATCCCAGACAAGCATCAAGAGTTCCAGACTTCCGGTACGCGCGCAATGCATTATGAAATTATTACAAAGGAAAAGTGAGCACCAAGTGAGCAAAAACATAGCTTGGGCTCCCTGTGTAATAATAATAATAATAATAACAAAGACTTTATCTCCTTTATTTAGGGTGCGTTCGATTGACTATTCCAGAATAGGAATACATGGAATAAACACTTGGATGCTTTTATTTCAGCACATTTAAAATTCCAAACTGATCCTTGTAACTTTATTATGATACAACAAGGGATCCTTTCATTTTACAGTGGACAGTAGCTGCTTGACAGCGATTTAGGGATGATATTCCATGTATTCCTATTCTGGCATAAGGTCAATCGAACGTACCCTTAAACGAGGGTATATAGTACTAAATAGTTTAAAAATACTAATAAACTTGGTGCTCACTTTTCCTTTGTAATAATCTCACAATGCATTGCTTGCGTACCGAAAGTCTGGAACTCTTGATGCTTGTATTTCAAACCATGTGACCTTCAGTGTATACCTTCATCAATACCTTCATTGTATACCTTCATCAATACCTTCAGTGTATACCTTCATCAATACCTTCATTGTATACCTTCATCAATACCTTCATTGTATATCCTTCATCAATACCTTCATTGTATACCTTCATCAATACCTTCATTGTATACCTTCATCAATACCTTCATTGTATACCTTCATCAATACCTTCATTGTATACCTTCATCAATACCTTCATTGTATACCTTCATCAATACCTTCATTGTATACCTTCATCAATACCTTCATTGTATACCTTCATCAATACCTTCATTGTATACCTTCATCAATACCTTCATTGTATACCTTCATCAATACCTTCATTGTATACCTTCATCAATACCTTCATTGTATACCTTCATCAATACCTTCATTGTATACCTTCATCAATACCTTCAGTGTATACCTTCATCAATACCTTCATTGTATACCTTCATCAATACCTTCAGTGTATACCTTCATCAATACCTTCATTGTATACCTCATCAATACCTTCATTGTATACCTTCATCAATACCTTCAGTGTATACCTTCATCAATACCTTCATTGTATACCTTCATCAATACCTTCATTGTATACCTTCATCAATACCTTCATTGTATACCTTCATCAATACCTTCATTGTATACCTTCATCAATACCTTCATTGTATACCTTCATCAATACCTTCAGTGTATACCTTCATCAATACCTTCATTGTATACCTTCATCAATACCTTCATTGTATACCTTCATCAATACCTTCATTGTATACCTTCATCAATACCTTCATTGTATACCTTCATCAATACCTTCATTGTATACCTTCATCAATACCTTCATTGTATACCTTCATCAATACCTTCATTGTATACCTTCATCAATACCTTCATTGTATACCTTCATCAATACCTTCATTGTATACCTTCATCAATACCTTCATTGTATACCTTCATCAATACCTTCATTGTATACCTTCATCAATACCTTCAGTGTATACCTTCATCAATACCTTCATTGTATACCTTCATCAATACCTTCATTGTATACCTTCATCAATACCTTCAGTGTATACCTTCATCAATACCTTCAGTGTATACCTTCATCAATACCTTCATTGTATACCTCATCAATACCTTCATTGTATACCTTCATCAATACCTTCAGTGTATACCTTCATCAATACCTTCATTGTATACCTTCATCAATACCTTCATTGTATACCTTCATCAATACCTTCATTGTATACCTTCATCAATACCTTCATTGTATACCTTCATCAATACCTTCATTGTATACCTTCATCAATACCTTCATTGTATACCTTCATCAATACCTTCATTGTATACCTTCATCAATACCTTCATTGTATACCTTCATCAATACCTTCATTGTATACCTTCATCAATACCTTCATTGTATACCTTCATCAATACCTTCATTGTATACCTTCATCAATACCTTCATTGTATACCTTCATCAATACCTTCATTGTATACCTTCATCAATACCTTCATTGTATACCTTCATCAATACCTTCATTGTATACCTTCATCAATACCTTCATTGTATACCTTCATCAATACCTTCATTGTATACCTTCATCAATACCTTCATTGTATACCTTCATCAATACCTTCATTGTATACCTTCATCAATACCTTCATTGTATACCTTCATCAATACCTTCATTGTATACCTTCATCAATACCTTCATTGTATACCTTCATCAATACCTTCAGTGTATACCTTCATCAATACCTTCAGTGTATACCTTCATCAATACCTTCAGTGTATACCTTCATCAATACCTTCATTGTATACCTTCATCAATACCTTCATTGTATACCTTCATCAATACCTTCAGTGTATACCTTCATCAATACCTTCATTGTATACCTCATCAATACCTTCATTGTATACCTTCATCAATACCTTCAGTGTATACCTTCATCAATACCTTCATTGTATACCTTCATCAATACCTTCATTGTATACCTTCATCAATACCTTCATTGTATACCTTCATCAATACCTTCATTGTATACCTTCATCAATACCTTCATTGTATACCTTCATCAATACCTTCAGTGTATACCTTCATCAATACCTTCATTGTATACCTTCACCAATACCTTCATTGTATACCTTCATCAATACCTTCATTGTATACCTTCATCAATACCTTCATTGTATACCTTCATCAATACCTTCATTGTATACCTTCATCAATACCTTCATTGTATACCTTCATCAATACCTTCAGTGTATACCTTCATCAATACCTTCATTGTATACCTTCATCAATACCTTCAGTGTATACCTTCATCAATACCTTCAGTGTATACCTTCATCAATACCTTCATTGTATACCTTCATCAATACCTTCATTGTATACCTTCATCAATACCTTCAGTGTATACCTTCATCAATACCTTCATTGTATACCTTCATCAATACCTTCAGTGTATACCTTCATCAATACCTTCCAGTGTGCGTGTTGTGTGTGCGCGAGTGAGTGTGTGTGAAGGGAGTTTTAGAACTGGGCAATGGGACGGTTTAATTCGCATATAGAAGCTTATATTGTTATTGTCATTTATTACATTTTTACTACTAAGATTATTTATGTATTATTTACTTGATGAATGAAGAGCTACTTATAGATATATATCATCAATAAATTATTATTATTATTATTATTATTATTATTATTATTATTATTGATAAGGAAATACTTTAAAAAAGAACGTTGATATCACAAGGTTTGAAATGGGAAAACATTGAGGCAAACAGAGTAGGTGTTTTCCAAGTTGCGGCATTCTTTGCTCCCTCACCCCACCACTCCCTGCTTCTTAAACCTGGTCCTCACTAGCGACATAAGCACAAGCAACAAACGCAGGCTCAGTAATGCATTGCTCATTAACGGTGCTTGTCTTTTGTCACACCTATTGCATAAATGGTGTACTGAGTCTGCGTATGTCGCTAGTGAGGACCAGGCTTTATGGACCACTAACAGTGCCGTTAGGTTTGGCAAGCACAATAATAGTTGCACATGTATTGCCCCTATTGGTTATCATGATCATTTATCCTATTTATGGTGAATAATTTGACTTGATTTAGGGCTTTGCATCTGAGTTATAAGGGTTTGAAATCTAAAATGCAAATGAAGTGACGTGATAGGGAGACATCATTTATTATACAAAAACGCCCTACTGCAAATTACTGACATTTTAAAACTGCAGAAACTTTTCTTAGTTTTCATTTCATACTTCCAAAGACTTGATGGCTATTTTAGTTCAAAACGCTACTTGAAACCACTTAATAAATGATGACAAAATTAGCATATCAAGTCATGTAACACTGAACCACCTCAATATTCGCTTCATATTGAAGTGATTTCAAAATAAAAGGTTAACATGCATCAATCGCTGCCAGTCCTCTTCTCGTTTTTGAAATGCTAATACGATATTTGTAAATGTTTGCAGATGTCATGGAACAATACAACTGGATCCCTTGACAGACAAACTAAAAGCAAGAGCGAAAGCAGTAATGTAATCCACATTCAGCAGAACTCGAATACCCTACAAGTACCTATCCTAATACGAACTGGGTCACTTAACCGCCCTCTTCGTCCAAGATCCTCCTTCCACTGATCTCCAGAGAATCGTAAACAGATGGTTTGATGACCTAGTACCCAGGCTTTTCTCTTCCCTTTTAGGCGAGGAATCCTGGGTACAAGGTTATCATTTATAGTTTTATTTTTTACTGTTTTGAATGAGAATAGAGTTTGGCAGGTTTCTTTAGAAAAAGAAACCCATAATAAGGCGTTATTTCACTGAATAGCATCCTGCCGCAAGCCTAGCAGTATGAGCACAAGGATCAACATTTGGCCATTTCTTGTGCTGATGCTTACGTTGGGCCCGCATTCACACGGCACAAGTTCTAAACCAGTAAAACACTGAAAGATGAAATCTATGTCTACTCAGCGCTTCAAAGACGCACTAGGAGTCGGTCTTGACGCAGATTGACAGCTTCTTTCGCCTCATAGTTCATCTCAAGTATACCTTGATAAGACCCTCTTATAATAGTAGCACAAAAACTATTAGTCTCCTTTGCAGCTGTTCTTAGTGTCAGTCCGGCTGAATTTCTCTCAGATGTATGTATGCACCTAAGCTCGTCCTCGCCATCACACAGCATGCATTGCGCGCAATATTGTTGTGTTCAGGACAGCACCTCGTGACAGTATCACCCCCTGAAATCATCGTTGCCAAGATTATTGAACGGGGTACATTGCGATCCTACTTCTGCAACAGATTGCAGAGGTGGACACGCTGAAATCGTGCTATCGTGCACCGTGTGTCTTGTCCCTAGTGAAGTGAAATTCCCAAATTACATCGTAAAATCAACAATCTTCGTATCTTGTAGGATGTAGTCGGCTCATTTACCCATACACCATTGCGGTCTATGCATGCACCCATGATTCATTATTTCGATTTTGACAACGATGATGCAGCTGCTGTAATCCACTGAACAGACAAAGATGGCAGCTGTACATTTTACCATAATCCTTTGCGAACCTAAGTAGTACCAACCTTCGAATTTCCCATTGTTTTGATATAATTGTACTATTGGACAGACTGGGTTCCCCCTTTCAATTTTGTAATTAGTTTTAATTAGTTTTAATTAGTTTTGTCCTCGACTCCAGTCTAGTTCTCAATACCTCTGGATTGACTCGGTCAACAACCCAGCTAGGTTCTGGGAACTAAAATTACCAGGCCAATTTAATAATAAGAAGCTTGAAAAGTGACTGTAGTGTAAATAACTATTGAATTTATAACATTGTAAATATCAAATCCTTATTGAATTAGAATGTTTTTCAGAAAATCAAGGAATTCTAAGAAATCAATCTCGCACATTAGACTTAGTTGGTTCATATTTATAACGAGGCTAAACATGCTTTTTAGTGCTCAGGTTACGCGCGTTAGTTCTAACCGAGGATACCCTGGGAACTAGATAGATTTAATAAATTATGAAATTATGAAATTCTTTTTATTGAAAGATTAGAAATAACAGAACTTGTAGAATAGAGTAATTTAATTATTGAAATGGATGTTTAATGAATTCCAAATAAAAATATTAAAATAGGTTTGGCTGTAACAATAATCTGGTGTTCATAAGACTCGGCGTACGCAATCGATGAAATCGATGACAATCGATATCAATTAATCGATTGATATTGGAAATCGATGACCAATCGATGAAACAAAAATCTGTGACCTTTGATCGATTGTCATCGATTGCCTTATGATTGATCGATTGTTATCGATTGCCCTAAAATAGATCGATTTTCATCGATTGTTTTGTACTTATGGCCAGAGCGGGAACATGCGCACTCAGCTTGTAATTGCCCTAGCTGTCCCCGGTCATTACTACCTTGAAAGTATTTCCTCTTTCCCGGTCTCTTTTATGAGCTAGAAATATTTCTCCTTGTTACTCGGGCCCTTCCGAAGGAAGCCCGAGTTATAAAATGCGTTTTTCGGTAGTAGTAGTCGTAGTTTTGTTCGGCTAAAGAATGACGAAAGTATGCGACGTATTTAATCGTATCGAGTTTCAAGATTACTCAGCAGATAAGAAAAAAACAAACGACACACAGGACTCAAGTAGATTTGAATCTTAGTTTTGAAAGCAGCTGTAGATCTTCAAGCTATTAAAGGTCAGGATTCTAGTTCATCGTTCAATGACTAGAAGTGGTAGAAGGACTAGAAGCTCGCTTAAAATATATTTAACAAAAACAAACGTGAGGGCGTTATCAGAACCATCTGACCTATGCAACCTCAAGACGTATCATGTACGTACTCACCCGACACATAGTCTCCCTCGTCACTCAACTGTCACTGATTGTCATGACGTCAGAGAAATGATATTGTATTGAAGAAGATGTCCTTGTTTTATTCGACGTTCGAACCGTAACTCGAACCCGAACTCGAACTCGATTCCAAACTCGACGTTTCGGGATCTGAAGCTAGAGAGGGGGCCTTTATTTACACGAACTCATCAAAATCAAATCAATTGAACTCAAAGTCAAAAGGTAATCAAATGAACTCAAAGTCAAAGTCAAATCAAATGAACTCGACACATACATGTATATACATAGTCTCCCTCGTCACGCAACTGTCAGTCATTGTCAGGTCTCTCCTCACGCAACTGACATTGTCCTTGTCATAAGCCCGAGTGTACGCTCATTGAGCGTCTTGTTGGACTTGGAAAAGACAACATTGATAACCCTTCACGATGCATCGATCGCACTTTTAGACTGACTTCGTGGCTTTCCCAGCGGCTTTCCATATACGACATTTTAGCGGCAACGTACAGAGGGAGGTCGATAGGACTACGTCACGAAATCTTGTACTGAACCTGATAACAATCGATCGATGATCGATGATCGATTTTCATCGATTGTCATTTTTCTTGTGTGACTATCGATTGGTGATCGATTGGACAAAACCAATCGATATCAATCGATTAATTATATCGATTATGATCGATTGTTCGATTGGTTTTCCGATTATCGATTGTCATCGATTGCGTACGCCGGGATAAGACCACCCCGCTTACGATTGTTCAAATGTTGCAAACACACACGCGAGTCGGGCCAACACATCTATTTATTCCACGTCGAAGTTACACTTGAATTCCGTGAAGATGTTTACGATATTGTGCATTAATTTTCAGCGTATTTTTGCGCGTTTACAAACTATTGACTCTTCGCTCTTCAAACTCAATTTCCCGACTGCATGCTCTGCCCGGGATTTTACTCTGCTAATTATTATTCATGTCTTCAACCGGATATGGTAGCCACATCTGGAGTATAAAGATGATATTCTTTAGTTTACTAGACATGTGGGGGGTGGGGGCTACTCATATATTTATAGGGTATGTGCTGCTTGATGGACCTTTTCGTAGTTCCCAGAATTCTTCATGATTCTGCGCGCGCAAGCGAGGTCAGGGTACAAAATAGATCGAAAATATTAAGAGAGAATGAAGAAATTCAGTAGAAAACTTAGACTTTCAAATTAAAAGTGCGTAAGAAGAATGATAAAGATAGATGCAAATTCTCAAGCAAAGAAAATAGTTTTTCCTGTTCTTGATTAGTTACAGTAGTCATATTTTCCTCAATACACGATCAATTCTAAATATCTCGGTTGCGCGCGCAGAATCATGAAGCATTCTGGGAAACTACGAAAAGGTCCATAGGGTATGGTTTTTGAGCTTTTGGTCATTAGATAGCTTATACTTTATCAAATAAATGCGCGCTCTGATTGGTCAAAAGACCATTTAGATGAGTATTGAGAGATTGAGAGTATCTAAACATGACCTTGAAGCGATCCAGTGGATTTGATCGACACCAAATATATATTTGCTGCTGTTAAACATGTTTTATTTAATAAATACATTTTCAACAAAAGCCATATAATTAGTTTTTCTTGTTTTCTCAAGTTCAAGTTCTACTAGATGTGATTTTGCCCTTTTGAAACCGAAAATTTGCAAGAATTGAGCTTCAAACGCACCAAAACTAGTCGGGCGACGAATCGTCCACTTTTGTTCACAAATCACAATATACATAAACGAAGATAACTAAATAATCTTACTACTCAGTTTTCTGAGGGGGACATGGGGGCTCGCGGTATTGCGGTATCCGTCAATTTTTTGTGCGATATTACGGTATTTTTTATTTCGAGATGCGGTATTTGGCGATTTTGGGCTACGGTATTCGGTGAAATTCAAATTTCTTTAGCGTATTTCGGTATTCCGCTTGTTTCCAAAACATTACCACTGTTGTTTCAAATTTCAATTTTAGATGCGGTATTACGGTATTTTGTTGTTGTTGCGGTATTGCGGTATCAGCTACCCAGATTTCCGGAGGAAGTGACCGAGTTAGAAATTCAGCTTTCTTTTTTATTTTTCTTGGTAGTACACAAGAATGTGATCGTATCAGTCAGGAATGTCTGTTTCAGGGTTTCGATTGGATGAAAACCGGGGCGATGATATCCGAGCGCCTAATGAAGTAATTCTGTGCTCAAACGGGTCAAATGTCAAATAGTTTCCGAGCGTATATAAAACTAAATCTAGTCTGCGTAGCTTGGCTTTCCGAGGGAAAGGAAGTTTAGTAACACGTACACTATTTTATCCAATTCACAAGTATTTGCTTATTTTATTCAAGGTGGTTTCCATGTCGGTTCCCGAGGGCAAGGAAGTCTACTCTTCCCATGGCGAAGGATGTCCTATCGTCTACCGACAGAATGAACATGGGCGTACTTGTCCCTTGTACCCATGAAGAGGCAGACACTTGCCTGATGGTTCATGCACTCGACGCATCCTCTTGCGGACATCGACGGATTCGGATAAGAAGTAACGATATAGATGTGCTAGTGCTTGCAATCTCTGTTGCTAGCACTCTTCCGGCAGATGAAGTCTGGATCACATACGGAACTGGGAAGAATGTACACAACATCCCTGCGCACACCATCGCCACATCTTTAGGTCCCGATAAAGCCTCGACGTTACCGATGTTCCATGCCCTAACTGGATGCGATACTGTGTCATTCTTCGCACGACGGGGAAAGAAGACAGCGTGGGATGTGTGGAAAGTGTTCCCTGAAGCTGACACCAGTGCTCCGAGTCCTCAAAGCAGCGCTGGAAGAGATCACTGAAGAGTGCATGTCTGTGCTCGAGAGGTTTGTTGTCCTACTGTATGACCGCACAAGCAGCTTCAAAGAGGTCCAATCTAGATAGCACCCCCCTACACAAGCAGCTCTTGAGCAGCATGTAAAAAGAGCAGTGTTCCAAGGGGGGCACGTATGGGGCCAAACCCTCCTCCCTCGTCCAGTGCTCCCAAACCCATCAGACTGGGGGTGGCATCGACAGGCAAGCTTATGGTCACCGTACTGGACAGCCCTCCCGCAAGCCAAGGACACATGCTACGAACTCATCCGGTGTGCGTGCAAAGTCGCGTGCAGAGGACGGTGCAAGTGCGTGAAGGCCAATTTGGCATGCACTGGTTTGTGTAAATGTGGCGGTAATTGCCATGAATAGTGATGAATATTAAGCTAGTTACAGAACTGCATTGCTTTGTACAGAGCCAAGTATTTGGCAAACGCTTTTATGTTAAACATTCTTGCAAAAATAGGGTGATCTCAGCTATCAAAACCCTGAAAGCATTCAACTGAATAGTTCACTACAGGTCTGTATCCCAAAACAATTAGCTATGTACGACAGTTATCGAGAATATGCGCTAAAGTAGCTGAAGTGGATATTATGCCAACTTAAGTGTTTTAAGATGGTCCAGCTTTCTGTAATTTTAACTCGGAAAACATGACGTGACAATTGTATTTAGTAGTGTTTAACCGCACGGCACCCAATGCCGTAAAGGAATGATGGTCACGTTCCAATAACTAAAGAACTAAAATAAAAATAAACATGAACGTATAGAAAATGGCTTAATGATTCTCTACGAGTTTATAGCGATTGTCACTCAGAAAGTACTAAAAATGTATACATTCAATATTTCACCACAGGGTACCCAAACGTAAATGGTAAATGTCACTAAAATGATCACGAGACAAAATGTTTTAACCCAAATTTACACCAGAGTATAGAAAATGACTCACAACCACCCTTTAAAGCGAAATGTATGAGGCCTTTGGCACACAGTTGTGGCAGCTATATAAGCCTTATATGCCGCACGATGATGCCAGCAAGTTTTCCTCACAAATCGGATCCAAAAATACCGTTAAAGAGGGTTTTTTTGTTTTCAGCCTCGTTTCCATGCTGGGGAATTTATGACATGCACAGTTCTCGTCCCCAGAGGTTAATGAGAGGTGGTTCTATATCAGGAAATGTTAGTCTTAGGGCCATTAGTGATGTGACAAAGTTTCATGCTTTTATCATTAATTTGAACAATTCAGGGTTTTTTTGGTCGATAACAGCTGGATTAATCCCCTCTCCCCTCCCCCTCCCTTTCTCCTCCCCAATCCCCCTCCTCCTTCCTTTTCCCTCCCCCTTCCCAATCCCCAATCCCCTTCCAGACCGCCAAGCTACGCAGGCTACCCTTATCAGAACCCATGCAGAGCAAGTACTCGCCTCCCTCCCCCCGGGGGGACTAATCTTGGGCTCCCTGTGTTTTTGAGATGGGCTTCCTGTTTATAGGCAACAAACAACAAACATATTAACATCTGAACATCGATCCAAGACCAAGGGCAAGGTATAATAGTTTACTCAATTACTGTCGTACTAGACTTGATTCAGTGCTAGATGTCTAGTTGTATTCAATCAAGGTCGTGAAATAAGTAGTATTTCAACAACGAGTGCGAAATCAGGGACAGGGGTGCTGAAACACCGAGAAACGGATATGAAAGCACGAGGCCGCGGATGGGTGTTCGGAAAACTAAGACCCCCGAAACTAAGACCCCAAGACCCTAAGACCATAAGAAATTATAAAATGTCCAAATCAGGCAAATCCAATGTTCTGTACTTTAATATTAATTGGGTGACGTTCAGCTCAGCTAGTTCAAAAAAGTTTGAGTGATAAATTGCCGGGATGATATGCCGAATAGGACTTAAAATATTCTGTCTTTTTGGACTTTTTCGGCTTTTCATGAATAAAACCACCCACAGAAAAACAGCTTCTTACTTTGAGGAGTAAAACTCACGTATCCAGTGGTTTTCCAGTGGCAGTTTTTCAAATCAATCAGTCAAAATAAGTCATGTCTTACGGCAGCGACAAAGCAGCCGCCATCTTTGACACAGGTAACCCATACACACAGGGATATTCAAGAACTATTCTTCCAATTAGTTAATTTCATTCTTGAATGACATATTTACATATTAAATCCATCTTCTTGATGTTTTAAACTGCCTATGGTTCATTTGGTTGATAAGTCTAAAGGAGGAACGCTGTTTCCTTCCATTAGGACCGGCTCTATGGGTTTCCTGTGGTAGAGCATAATTGTGTTTGGGTTACCTGTGTTAAATATGGCGGCTACTGACTATCCATAAAAACTTATCTTGCCAACACTGATTTGAAAAACTACCACTGGAAAACCACTGGACACGTGAATGTTACTCCTCGAAGTAAGAAGCTGTTATTCTGGGGTTAGTTTTATTCATGGAAAGCCGAAAAGACAGGATATTTTAAGTCCTATTCGATATTATCGAGCCAACTATCACCGGCTCAGACGGCAGAGAAACTCATGGAATTTTGAAGCTAAACGTGGTGCGAACACAGCCTTTCCTCTGTTCTCTTCTTTTTTTATTAAAGCACAGAACATTGGATTTGCCTGATTTGGACATTTTATAATTTCTTAGGGTCTTAGGGTCTTAGGGTCTTAGTTTTGGGGGTCTTAGTTTTCCGAACACCCGGCCGCGGATCGAGTGATGAGCCTGTGCATATGATGACCACCTGTGAGGCTTTGATATGTTTCAGGTTGCTTCGAGGTGTTTGAAATCCCTGATGAAACACGAAGCACAAGTAGTTTATAAAACACATGGTTGTGACTGACATTACTTCTTCACATGACTCGTGTTCCTGTTGTACTGACTTCCACTCTCGTTTCCATTCTTGTTGATGATTGTGTAGGGCCGGGTCAGGGTTGAAGGCTGTGCTAAGCTTGTTGGTCTTCTCTTGTTACACTCAGTAGTAACGTGTCACCTACATATACAGTCATTCTCAAAAAGGTTGTCCAGATGAAAAGATGAAAAGTACAATACTACAATAAAGTCACATGATTCATTATGTTTTCAATTTCTGCGCGTGGAAATGCGAGTTGATACCAGCGGCATTACATTCAGTTCTCACAATGCAGTGTACTTTTGCATCTCAAATTGAAATTCCACGTGAGGAAATTGAATACATTATAATGAATCATGTGACTTTATTGTAGTATTGTAGTCTTTTCATCTGGACAACCTTTTTGAGAATGGGTGAAGTTAAAACAGCTTAGATGAGAACGGGCTGTCAACTGAAAAAGCAAATGGCGCGTACATCATGTCACGCCATTTGTTGCGTATACCAAGAGGGGGGTCATTAAAATTAACAGAAATGTCCAACCCCTTGGCCATAGGTTTTCGTCACACGGGAAGTAAATATGCAAATCTAGTAAATATACGTTTCGTGACATAAAATATAATTTTGGAACAAAATAATTGCTTTATGCCACAAAACTCTATCCAAATAACATCAAGTAGTATAATATGTGCTGAGCTTGTTCGCGCAGGAAACAACAATTTTCTGGGTAAAATATGGCTATGTCTAGGACATAGCCGCTTTTATTTTGTAAAAACAAATTATAAAACAAATATAACAAAGATTTAAAAAATACTGCTTAATTTAAAATAAATATTAAACAAATCTATAATAAATGTTGACTCAATAAACAACACTGCCGCACCTGCAAAAAGTGCATTAAGGACGTTCGCGCGCATTGTTCACGCGCATCTTTTCTGCGCATAAAATCAAGATTCGAATCATCTCGGTCCAGTCCTCTTTCCTCACGTCCAAGATGGCAGCCAGTCACGCATGTTACGTAGACGATTTTCATCGGCTAATATCTCGAGAACGATACCGGTGACCCCCATTTTTTATTTTGTGATTTTACAAAGAATCATAAAAGCTCCCCATGTACCAAATTTAAAGAAAAAAACATGTTTAGATTTTGATAAAAACACGAATTTAGATGAAAACTTCAACCTACCTTCACGCGAAAGAGTCGTCGATGGCTACGTGGTGACTGTAAATATGAGCCAAAAACTACAGGTTGTTTCTATATATTCACAAATCTTTGTACATAATTTTATTCTATAAACTCTTAGATAGCCATTTGAGGAAAATTTTAGCAATCCGTTTAGTTTTTCTACAAAAAAATACCTGTCATTCTCGACTTTCCGTGGATTTATTAAACGCACGTAATTTTCGATCAGAAAAAGGGTATACTTTGAAAAAAATCTGGCTCCATAGCGAAGTCGGTGACCCCCATTTTTTATTTGCTCATTTAGCTTCTATAATGATCTTATTTCACCATACGAAGTTTCAGGGAAAAAACATGTTTAGTTTTTTTTGCCCGCGAACGTCCTTAACTCACATAACCATTTGCCGCCCCTGCTAGCAAACATTCAACTTCCTCATACAACACTAGAAATATTAGTGCTTAAACAGAAGGTAAGGAATGAGTCCTAATGTATTTTTTAAATGCATCAGACTTCCACCGACCTAATTAATAGCCTAATCTTGGAATCCGATAAACCTTGCTGAGCAGCATATGTAGCTGCCCCTATTCTCGGTTTTCACGTGACGTCATCAAAAAGCTAAAATCCAAACTATTCACCTCACAAAACTGTTTGTTGGATATCTTGTTTATGTCGTTATAAGAAAAGTCTTACCGAAATAATTTGGTAATTTAGATGTTTTGTTTTCGATTTATTGCGAGTCCAATTCTGTCACGCAATGCTGTCACGCGCATTTCAAAGCCGTAGAAATAGGAAAATTCGTTTGAAATAATACGATTTTAACTTAGTAGATGATGGGTAACTTTATTTTGATGAATGTAGCTGTTTAAAAATTGAAATGTTTGCAATATAAACATGATTTGCAGTCTTCGTGACTTGGCCGCCATGTTGGTGTCCCTCGATGGGACACCAAGATGGCGGACCCATACATTTTAACTAAATTATGAGCATAAGCGATCGCTCATATCTTCGTATCTAAACCTTCTTTTAACTAAGCCTTCGGCTGAGATATATAGTTTTGGCTGCTCTTTCGGTCTATGAAGGTTTTGTTCTATATAAGTCATGGGAAAATTTTCAATGACGTAGGTGAAAGCCGAGAATTCTAAAACTATGTCCCTTATATCTATTGGGATCAAGATTGCAAATCTTAAGAGATGTGCCAAGAAGTTTTGAAAACACAGTCCTTAACATTGGGACCCCCTCACTGTCAATAAACAAAGGTCCATTCTCAATAATTTAGTTTGTCCCAAATATAAAAGGGAGTGTGAAGGGGGGAGGACGTTTAGAGTGACTAGCACCAAGTTATGGAACACTATTCCTGCAGAAATTAAGACAAAACCGTCTCTTAAAGCTTTTAAGTCAGCTATCCGTAAATACTTCTACATGAAGAGCTAAGTTACATTTATATTATACTCAGCTCATAATTTTATTAGCTCAGACTTAAAATTCATTGGAAATTGGGTTAAAATGGTGGGTTGTCTTATAGTTCATATTTTATAGATTCTTATTAGGATATATTTTAATTACGACCAGTACAATTTTACGATGTATATAAACGGGTGTGTGTATATAATTATGGGGTTTAAGTATACAAGGGTGTTGGGTTATATGGGATCTGGAGTGGTGGGAATGGATACAAATATTTGAGAGGGTATTGTAACTTGGGCCTAAATTTTAGTGAAGTGGGATTGGGCATTTATAGTAGTATTATACAAAGTATATAGTTTTTTATAGTATGTAATATTTTATTTATTTTAAATTATTATTTGAGGGCCATGAGTTCATCAGTGAAAACTGTTAAATGTACCCTCGTGAAATAAAGTTTATTATTATTATTATTATTAATGCCACGAACCGTACAAGATAATCCAAAATAGTTTGTACTGGACAAACGGCAGGCTGCCGTGATACAACAATAGAAAATGGAGGTTGATTATAATTATGCTTATAGTTGGTCTGATCGGTTCTGGTGGGTCAGGTCTTAATAGACCTTTTTACCGATACGGCGGCCATTTTGGATTCTATTGTTTTGGCTAAGACATTATAGGATGCTCAGAGTGCAAATGACCCAAAAACTGTAGAGAGTGGAGTCGCGTCAATATATTAATTTTCTATGTCACTCTAGCCATAGTATTGTATGACTTTAAAATATCTACATGTGTTGTGTATTGTTGTATAATTTTGTACAAATTCATTGCTTTAAATGAGGTTTTCGTAGTTTTTAATGGCCAAATGGTTACTAGCTTGCACCCTGGGCATCCCATAATTTCTCCATAATTCAAGATGGCCGCCGTATCGGTAAAAAGGTCTATTGCTACAAGTTTGCATCCGTGGCAAGATTGAAATTATGATGCAAGCTAGTGCCCCTGAGGACCAGTTTGCCGATGACACATAGCTCTGTAGCAACCGGCATGTATACTGTTTACACTTGTCGAACTGTTCAGTGGATATTTTTTATATGGCTTTCCTTTTAGTTCCACTATAAAATGTAGCTCCTCATCCTCTGCTGAGGCTTCCTCTATTTCATGTGTTGCAAGCGCTGTTGGTGTGGTGTACTCTTTTAACTTAATTGTGCAATCACATTCATTAACAATTCATGAGAAAAACACAATAGAAATCATAGCCATGGCAAAAATAGACGTTAACTTTGATTTTCTCGGCCAAACTTACTGGTATCTTGAAAATTATAGTAGAACAAGATTTTATACATCGATCATTCTGTGGATAAGTCTGATACAATATTTGCGTCTGTCTCGTACAACATGGCCACTCATATTGTATCTACTAGTCATTTCTAATAGAACGTGAAGTGCTGTGAGTTGAATTATTTGCAGGTTAAAATGTAACTGTGAACATTCATTAATTCTACATTTCAGCAAATGACATGAGATATTTTAAAGTTCTTAATAAAGGCTTAATAAAGCATGAAATTATTTCGCTTGATAATACACATCTCCCTTTTCATCACATTTAATCAAAAGCCAGTCTTGAATATTGGTACGTACTACACTGAAGAATATACAGGAGAAGATTTATGCATAGTATAATTAGTCCAACTTGAAACAGTCGATGTGATGTAAAATAAAGTATTTGCCGTCATCGCAGAACAAACTTCTGCTCCATTAAATTACCTTGAACATATACCGGTAGATGAATAAAAATTGAACATATAGATTATAGATGTGTAGACGACCAGCTATTCGTCGTTTGTTTATCAGTTCTAACACGATTATCACGGCACACTTTCATCATCCCCCATACACGGCTGGTAGATAATCTTGCCAAATATTCACTGTTTAAGAGCGGATGCCTGTAAGAACCGAGAATTGACGGTCAAATCTAAATAATCGAATTTTATTTTCTTTCACCATTTCATTCCTTTCAATGATCTATTTTAGGGAAAAATACTAAAAAGTTCCAGAGAATTTTATCTTAGGAGAAATTTGCAGTTTTTAAAAACCAGTTTGACAACTACCATTTTTCAGCGAAAGTATGAGGCAAATTTGAAGAGCCAGTGTGTGTTTACCGTTTGCTCTACAACAATGATGTTAAGCTCACGTAATAAACGTTTCGTGGTCTTTCCAACTATAGTATTTACTTTTGTGTAACTTCGGGAGTTATTTTTTAAATTTGGTTCAAAATAGGTATACTAAGCACCATGTACAGAACGTTGAAATATAGGCAAAGTTTGAGGTACAAAAGATGGATCTGGTACCTAAAATTTCCAAATAAAAATAATGCCGTAGGAAAGCTTCACTGTTGTTCTTTTAGTTGAGAAAGTGTCAGCCTCTAACTCGCAATGCAGCATTTTGGGGAAATAAAACTATAAGGTCACGAAATGTCCAAATTAGCATTAATTTCGACCTATCGGTGACATTTTTCTCGTTGAAACTCAAAACTTAAAGCCAAAACACGACTATCTTGCACTTTTAGTCGATCTCTGATGATGGAAAATTATCTTCCAGTACACATGAATAATTTCAACCATATTTGAGATAAGTGAGTCGTCGATATAGACTCCGCCAATGTAAAAATCGTCGAAAAAACAACAGCCTCTGAATGAAAAAATATAATTTAGACTAAACGATGTTGAAATGAAATTTCACCCTTTCAAGAAAGTGTGAAATAGATTTTTATTTTATATTTTATAATTATAACTATTATTTCATACCGCAAAATGTAAATATTCGAAAGACAGGAGCGTGACTTGTAGCAGGTAAATTGCGTTACATGTTTGCAGTGTCAACAAAGTGGTAATCGAGCCGTAGTATCCAAATTATTCCTGAATAAGCGTCATTTTCAAGTAAAACTCTTCTAATTTGCTTCTAAGTCTATATGAAGTAAGTTCTGAGCATTTCAGAGTGAAGAACAATAATTTTTGGAAACGGGCAGGCAATTATGCTAATTTTCACCATTGCAGGCGTTCATAATGTGGCTGAAATTGCTCAAATATGGTTGAAATTATTCATGTGTACTGGAAGATAATTTTCCATCATCAGAGATCGACTAAAAGTGCAAGATAGTCGTGTTTTGGTTTTAAGTTTTGAGTTTCAACGAGAAAAATGTCGCCGATAGGTCGAAATTAGTGCTAATTTGGACATTCTGCAACCTTATAGTTTTATTTCCCAAAAATGCTGCATTGCGAGTTAGAGGCTGACACTTTTCTCAACTAAAAGAACAACAGTGAAGCTTTTCTACGGCATTATTTTTATTTGGAAATTTTAGGTACCAGATCCCTCTTTTGTACCTCAAACTTTGCCTATATTTCAACGTTCTGTACATGATGCTTAGTATACCTATTTTAAACCAAATTTAAAAAATAACTCCCGAAGTTACACAAAAATAAATACTATAGTTGGAAAGACCACGAAACGTTTATTACGTGAGCTTAATATCATTGTTGTAGACCAAACGATAAACACACACTGGTTCTTCAAATTTGCCTCATAATTTCGCTGAAAAATGGTAGTTGTCAAACTGTTTTTTTTTAACTGCAAATTTCTCCTAAAATAAAATTATCTGGAACTTTTTAGTATTTTTCCCTAAAATAGATCATTGAAAGGAATGATATGGTGAAAGAAAATAAAATTCGATTATTTTGAGTTGACCGTCAATTCTCGGTTCTTACAGGCATCCGCTCTTAATAGTCGAGTGTACATGTAAGTACAATGCAACCAAGGAGAACGTATTGTATCACGTTTGAGTGGCCATGTTGTTGTTATTACCACCGCTGATCATAAATACTGCGTGCTGTGAAAATCAACTTGATTCACGATAAGGGAACACAAGTCTTGATTGCAGCCAATATCAAAATCCGCCGCAGGAACCCCATCTCAACACAGGAAACCCAAGAGAGTACAAATTATTCCAAATTGAACATGAAACTGTATGATAAAATCATTGTACTTCTACTTATCATCATCATCATCATCATTATTTTATTACTATTATTATTATTATTATTATTATTATTATTATTATTATTATTATTATTATTATTATTATTATTATTATTATTATTATTATTATTATTATTATTATTATTATTATTATTATTATTATTATATCATAATTTTGCTTTGTTACAGCAATCATTCACATTGCTAATGGAAGGACAGTCAAGAATCCCAGATGAGGAGATGGATACCTCAGATCCAGCAGATGACAGTGGATATACAAGCGACACAATAGAAGAGGCAATAAAAACGTTGGAAAGACTTAGCCTGAGCGATAATGGACAAAGAAATTGGCAACAAGAAAGCAGGCAGTACCTTGACAAGAACTATTCTGACTGTAAAACCCCAAAAGAGACACGCATGGTACCGCCAGTCTTTCCATGTGCACTGCAGAACGCATCAGCTGGATTGCAAGCAGAGATGCGCATTTTTGATTTGATTGAACAATTTGGCCAGGAATATTCTGAGCCAATGTTTGTGGTGCATTCATATGACTTTGCTGATCTTATCGATAATGCTGTTAACGGATACTGTAGAAAAGAATGGGTTCATGGAGAATGCGACTTTGCAGTAATACACCGTTATTACGGATTGTTTTTTATCGAGGTGAAAGCCAGTATCAGCACAAAGAAAGTATATAAAAGAGGCAAGGAACAAGTTTCCAAAATACAGCTGGCATTTGAGGCATACTGCATGAAATATTCAAAGGGGACGCCAAGAGGAGCATCAAAGGAGGGGCGTTCAGATATCCTGGCGTTGTAGCCATGCCCAATTGTAAGAGACAAGAATCCTGTGATTGTGGATTATTCCAGGAAGATTGTCAAGATGTGGAGTCGTTTAAAAGGTGGTGGGACGAAAAAGTTGTTTGCACTAGTAAAACAGTGGATCCAGAAGTATATGAAGCACTTGCGGTGAGGTAAGTTACCAGTAATATAGTATATCCAATAGTATATATCAGGCACTTGCGGTGAGGTAAGTTACCAGTAATATAGTAGATCCAAGAGTATATCAGGCACTTGCAGTGAGATAAGTTACCAGTAATATAGTAGATCCAATAGTATATCAGGCACTTGCGTTGAGGTAGGTTACCAGTAATATAGTAGATCCAATAGTATATCAGGCACTTGCGGTGAGGTAAGTTACCAGTAATATAGTATATCCAATAGTATATCAGGCACTTGTGGTGAGGTAAGTTACCAGTAATATAGTAGATCCAATAGTATATCAGGCACTTGCGGTGAGGTACGTTACCAGTAATATAGTAGATCCAATAGTATATCAGGCACTTGCGGTGAGGTAAGTTACCAGTAATATAGTAGATCCAATAGTATATGAGGCACTTGCGGTGAGGTAAGTTACCAGTAATATAGTATATCCAATAGTATATCAGGTACTTGCGGTGAGGTAAGTTACCAGTATTATAGTAGATCCAATAGTATATCAGGCACTTGCGGTGAGGTACGTTACCAGTAATATAGTAGATCCAATAGTATATGAGGCACTTGCGATGAGGTAAGTTACCAGTAATATAGTAGATCCAATAGTATATCAGGCACTTGCGGTGAGGTACGTTACCAGTAATATAGTAGATCCAATAGTATATGAGGCACTTGCGGTGAGGTAAGTTACCAGTAATATAGTAGATCCAATAGTATATCAGGTACTTGCGGTGAGTTACGTTACCAGTAATATAGTAGATCCAATAGTATATCAGGCACTTGCGGTGAGGTAAGTTACCAGTAATATAGTAGATCCAATAGTATATGAGGCACTTGCGATGAGGTAAGTTACCAGTAATATAGTAGATCCAATAGCATATCAGGCACTTGCAGTGAGGTAAGTTACCAGTAATATAGTAGATCCAATAGTATATGAGGCACTTGCGATGAGGTAAGTTACCAGTAATATAGTAGATCCAATAGTATATCAGGCACTTGCAGTGAGGTAAGTTACCAGTAATATAGTAGATCCAATAGTATATGAGGCACTTGCAGTGAGGTAAGTTACCAGTAATATAGTATATCCAATAGTATATGAGGCACTTGCGTTGAGGTAAGTTACCAGTAATATAGTAGATCCAATAGTATATCAGGACTTGCGGTGTGGTAAGTTACGAGTAATAAGTAGATCTAATAGTATATCAGCCACTTGCGGTGAGGTAAATTACCAGTAATATAGTAGATCCAATAGTATATCAGGCACTTGCGGTGAGGTAAATTACCAGTAATATAGTAGATCCAATAGTATATCAGGACTTGCGGTGAGGTAAGTTACCAGTAATAAGTAGATCTAATAGTATATCAGGCACTTGGGGTGAGGTAAATTACCAGTAATATAGTAGATCCAATAGTATATCAGGCACTTGCGGTGAGGTAAATTACCAGTAATATAGTAGATCCAATAGTATATCAGGACTTGCAGTGAGGTAAGTTACCAGTAATAAGTAGATCTAATAGTATATCAGGCACTTGCGGTGAGGTAAATTACCAGTAATATAGTATATCCAATAGTATATCAGGACTTGCGGTGAGGTACGTTACCAGCAATATAGTAGATCCAACAGTATATCAGGCACTTGCGGTGAGGTAAGTTACCAGCAATATAGTATATCCAATAGTATATCAGGCACTTGCGGTGAGGTAAGTTACCAATAATATAGTAGATCCAATAGTATATCAGGCACTTGCGGTGAGGTAAGTTACCAATGATATAGTAGATCCAATAGTATATCAGGCACTTGCGGTGAGGTAAGTTACCAGTAATATAGTATAACCAATAGTATATCAGGCACTTGCGTTGAGGTAAGTTACCAGTAATATAGTATGTCCAATAGTATATGAGGCACTTGCGGTGAGGTAAGTTACCAGTAATATAGTAGATCCAATAGTATATGAGGCACTTGCGGTGAGGTAAGTTACCAGTAATATATTAGATCCAATAGTATATCAGGCACTGGCGTTGAGGTAAGTTACCAGTAATATAGTAGATCCAATAGTATATCAGGCACTGGCGGTGAGATAAGTTATCCAATAGTATATGAGGCACTTGCGTTGAAGTAAGTTACTAGTAATATAGTAGATCCAATAGTATATGAGGCACTTGCGGTGAGGTAAGTTACCAGTAATATAGTAGATCCAATAGTATATCAGGCACTGACGTTGAGGTAAGTTACCAGTAATATAGTATATCCAATAGTATATGAGGCACTTGCGTTGAGGTAAGTTACCAGTAATATAGTAGATCCAATAGTATATGAGGCACTTGCGGTGAGGTAAGTTACCAATAATATAGTAGATCCAATAGTATATCAGGCACTTGCGGTGAGGTAAGTTACCAATGATATAGTAGATCCAATAGTATATCAGGCACTTGCGGTGAGGTAAGTTACCAGTAATATAGTATATCCAATAGTATATGAGGGACTTGCGGTGAGGTACGTTACCAGTAATATAGTAGATCCAATAGCATATCAGGCACTTGCGGTGAGGTACGTTACCAGTAATATAGTAGATCCAATAGTATATGAGGCACTTGCGTTGAGGTAAGTTACCAGTAATATAGTAGATCCAATAGTATATGAGGCACTTGCGGTGAGGTAAGTTACCAATAATATAGTAGATCCAATAGTATATCAGGCACTTGCGGTGAGGTAAGTTACCAATGATATAGTAGATCCAATAGTATATCAGGCACTTGCGGTGAGGTAAGTTACCAGTAATATAGTATATCCAATAGTATATGAGGGACTTGCGGTGAGGTACGTTACCAGTAATATAGTAGATCCAATAGCATATCAGGCACTTGCGGTGAGGTACGTTACCAGTAATATAGTAGATCCAATAGTATATGAGGCACTTGCGGTGAGGTACGTTACCAGTAATATAGTAGGTCCAATAATATGGAACAAATATGCCAGAGTTATTTAGCAATGAAGTGAATCCGATTTTCCCAGCATATTTGTAGAACAGTTTTAGCAAATTTTGCTTCCCTTTCAGACTTGTTGCTCTTGCCTGTGTTGCGCCAACGATGAACTTACAAATTGAAAAGACGCACAAAAGTATCATCAAGATTCTAACTCCCAGGCAACTCCGAATATGGATGCAAACGTCTCCCGAACAGTGGATCACTGGCCCAGCCGGAAGTGGAAAGACGGTGCTTCTGATTGAAAAAGTAAAGGAGGTCGTTAGTATTATAATGAAAGAGCAAAACCGCCACCATGAAAGAGTGCTTGTTCTATGTTACAACCGGCCACTTTTTATTCATCTTCGGAATGTGTTAAGCAGTTGGTTCAATGATTCCCATTCAGGTTTACTGGCTCCATTCACTGTGATGACATACGACATGTTCGTAAATAAGGTAGGATCGTTTTCTTTCTCATGCGTGCAGCCTGACTTTAAATGGAGACGACGTCAAGTAGAAGAAAAGTACACAAAATCGAGCCCCGACGAGGACGCAAAATACCATCACATATTTGTTGACGAAGGACAGGATTTTCTTAAAGGAAGTTGTCTAGAGTGTATCGAAAAGTTTCACAAGAAACGCAACCCGAACCGAGAGCAAAATGGCCAACTATACTTTTGGGTGATGTACGACACTAACCAAGACGTGCATTTCAATGAAAGAGGGAATCTTCCATGGCATCGCCTGAATGGAGCTTCTAGAATGAAAGTTGTCTTGAGAAATACTGAGAGAATATTCCTTGAGTCTAAAAAGCATTTTCATGGATTGTTTTCAAATGAGAATATTGAGTTAGGACACGAAGAACGTGGTCTCCAGGTGAAATTTGACGCCCAACTACTAGACGATAGGTCAAACCGTGCAGACCTTCTTTCAAATCACATTGGCTGGTTGCTGAAGGAGAAAGTGGAAAGAAGTGATATAGTTGTTTTAACAAGAACCGAAGACATTAGAGATGACTTGATTGAAGAACTTAGGTTGAGAAATCTAGCTAACCCGATCGCCAATGCGGAAACAAACCTCTTGCTGTCCAGGAAGCCTGCAATTACAGTGGAAAGTATCAGAAGATTCAAGGGTCTTGAATCCAAGGTAGTCATTGTGTACGTCGATCCCGAATATTTTAAGCACAAGAAAGCACGAGAACTATTGTACATCGCTATGTGACGTTGTTTTTGCTACTTGGTTATTGTGTCAACCGAAGAGGGATGTCGCACCATTCAGAGAGGGGGAGATCTTTTGGTTCCTGACCAGTCAGCTACATCTATGAGGAAGGTTTTGAAACCACCTACAGAACCAACTGGAATGGCAGCTATCCAAGAAAGACACAAACAGAAGGAACAGTATAAGTACTTCAATGAATTTGGAAAGCAATCGCGGAGTGCTCAATACGAAAGTGGGCCACCTGAGAGAAAGAAATTCATAATCAAAGAAGAGTCTAGTGATGACGAGATCATCGAAAGTGCTGTGCAATTGACTGCAGAGGAAGAAAAACAAGCACAGCAACAGTACGACAGGACGAGAGCTGTTCAAAGCCGGCGACCTGTTCATGTTCCTGGAAGTAACATCCGGGAACCTGGAGATGCATTCATCACTGATCAGATAAGAGAGAAGGTTTCTTTGTTGAACGAAGTCGTGAAGACAAACCTTTCCTTCGGTGGCGAAAACATCTCAGTTGAGCAAGTCAAGAAATATGTGCAGTACATTGAATACGATTGCTACCAAAAGCACAGGAAAAAACGCAACTCAAGAGACTATTCCAAAGAACTAAGGACCTTGAAAAGACACATTGAGAGTAGCAACAAGCAAAAGAAGACTCATCATATTGTTTCAAAAGCGATAGCAGATAGTGCTGCTGATAGAGATACAGCTTTGTAGATGAGCTTGCATGGACACGTTTATATATTAATGTTACTGCTGAAGATGTTGCCAACAATATTTCTCTCTGATAGGACCGGGAATCGCCGGTCAGCGACCCCTTGGACAAATTCCTCATACTTTAGATATTGCCAGATAATACCTTTGGGTAGACTATTTTCAAAAAGCATATTCCAGCGCTTTTTAAATTAAACTAGACGCTCTTATTTTGAGCGTTCACCCAACAGTAACGTTCCCCACGTGCAGGACTTGCGACATTTTGGGCGAGCGCTTAATTGCGTGCACGGCATTATCAATTGTAATACCCTCGGTCCCGATTGCAAGCACCTTTTTGCAAGACAAGTCACACGTTTTTTCTGTTGAAGCCATAAACGGCCTACACAACCCAAAGCTATGTAGATTGCACTAGACAGAGCCATCTAAACCTGATCATTTTCAAAAGCGATATACGCCGCGTTTACAAGCAGCAAAGGCGTTTGATTCTAATGATCCCGCAATGTTGTGGTAGTAGAAAATCACGAATAATCACGTGAATCACTCAAGCGTACTGCTCATGAATTACGCGGTTTTCATGTTCACAACTCATTTACATATAAGCAGAATCATGACCATATAAAAACGAGTTAATATGAAATCGTTCTACTAACATTGAACATTTTCACCATAGAGTAAATCTAGCTCAGAGAAAAAGAAGAAAAAAAACATTATTGATACTACTTTTGATACTATGGGATTCGAACCCGAGACTTCTGCGTCGTAGTCCAACGTCTTACCTATTCTCCCAAAAATAGCAACTTTTCAAGTATCTAGTGTGAACGCAAACCCAAAGTGGACTGAGATCGATCTCAGATCGATCCAGCTAAAGCGATCTCAGTGTGAATGCGCCCTTAGATAAGCCGATGGACGCGCGCAACAGAAAAAGAGGTTGGATCGACTGCGGTTTCTATTATGGTTGTTTAAAATCAATGTTTCTAAGGATGTCCTGCTTTCAGTTGAATTATATAATAATTTCCCTTGATCTATACCATTAATATCTACCTTTATCTTAGTACCACAAATAGAAACACTGGTAGGTACATTGGCAGGTGATAAATGACTGTTGATGTCCATCGTATTGTAAAGTTGACTCCCATTTTTGTGGCTACTATCTCCATATATGGAGATGTAACCACTATGCTATCGAGTTGTAAGTCCGTCCGTAAGTAGTCCAATTTTCGGATAGTGTTCGGAATCGCACAGTGATCGGAATTCTTCGATCGACACCGAAGGCCTATGTCCGCTCGATGTTTCTTCGATGAACTTTTGTATTTTCGTGATTATCGAGTTCATTGGCGATCATTTTTGTGAATATCGAGTTTATCGGCGACAACATCGGCGCTCCACGACATGTTTCGAATTGTCGTAATCTCTCGTCTGGTTGTCGACTTATCGATTGTTTTTTTTTATTCACGCGTTGGTCAGTTGAAGGCAAGTTTTCACTCTATATTTACTATGATTTTGTGCTATTTTGCACCATTAACCAGGCACAGCTTTCCAGCACTGTGTCAAGTGTTTATTCGTAAATAATTTTTCAGGTTTTTTGACGATCTCGGTGGAGATTTTCCAGCAGAAAGACGAGCACCAGTCAAATTAAAGTGTGTTTGGCGGTCATGGTCGAGTGATTACTGCAGCCCAACACGTCGATTGGCTCAGCGTCTAGTCTACTGACAAATGTACTGACTTTCCTTCGTGATTCGGAAAACAAATAAACCCAGCACTGGTTTTATATAATAATAATAATAATAATTTAATTCTTGAGAAAGCACATTACATATAAATCTCAATGCTCTTTATAAATTACAAGTGAATATCCAATCAAACACTCCTGCTCGCTTATAAACCATACGTAGAAAACTCGAACTTATATAGCAAAATATTTTCTTTATTGAACAAACATGAAAGGACAGAAGAAAGATGTTGTCCAGTCACTGATTGAACGAACGGGTTCGGAAATTTCCAGAGCTGTCCGCCATTTTGTTTTCGGCATGAAAGCACGCTACTTCAGCCTACTTGTCCATTCTCCAGATTTGAGGTTCCAGGGGGTTGGCAGGTATGTATGTGTTGATGGATCTAATACACCGAATCGAAATATGGCGACCAATTTGAATAACTATTGTTCTGGACTGACCAACCTCGTGTTCACGTGGAAACACAAAAGCGTTTTCACATGAATGAGAGGTTGGTCAGTCCAGAACAATAGTTATTCAAATTGGTCGCCATATTTCGATTCGGTGTATAGCACACATGTCCCTTGAGAATGGCTTTGACCATAAATATCTCTAGCATGCCGAGTCAAACACTTTAAAATTGCCATTATCAGCACAGTAAATAATACTAACAGCAATTCTCGGTTTTCACGTGACGTCATCAAAAAGCTAAAATCCAAACTATTCACCTCACAAAACAGTTTGTTGGATATCTTGTTGATGTCGTTATAAGAAAAGTCTTGCCAAAATAATTTGGTAATTTAGATGTTTTGTATTCGATTTATTGCGAGTCAAATTCTGTCACGCAATACTGTCACGCGCATTTCAAAGCCGTAGAAATAGAAAAATTCGTTTGAAATAATACGATTTTAACTTAGTAGATGATGGGTAACTTTATTTTGATGAATGTAGCTGTTTAAAAATTGAAATGTTTGCAATATAAACATGATTTGCAGTCTTCGTGACTTGGCCGCCATGTTGGTGTCCCTCGATGGGACACCAAGATGGCGGACCCATACATTTTAACTAAATTATGAGCATAAGCGATCGCTCATATCTTCGTATCTAAAACTTCTTTTAACTAAGCCTTCGGCTGAGATATATAGTTTTGGCTGATCTTTCGGCCTATGAAGGTTTTGTTCTATATAAGTCATGGGAAAATTTTCAATGACGTAGGTGAAAGCCGAGAATACAACCAACTGTTAACATAAATGAAGTATAGTGTTCTGATATCAATGATTGAAAAGCTCTTTCTAGACTCATACAATATTGAAATCCATCAATGGTAGATTCACCATGTACATTACTACTGTAGCTCTCACTGTATTCAAGCTGGTAATTTTCCTCTAAAACAGTAAGCATTGTTGGCAGTTCTGTTAGCATTAAAAAAGACTTTTGCTAAATGTGACAAACTAGAATAAAGTTGATTTCCAATACTCATTATTATTCCTTTCATATCATGGTATATTTTAAAAAGCACACAAACTCATTGCAACACATTGTTGTCCTGCAATTTGTCCAAATACTGCAACATCTCCTTGACTATATGGTGCACTTATTGTTTTACTAGGGTCAACATAATGTGCAGGGCCAGGGTTTTTCTCTATATCTGTACAAAGCTTGTGCTTAGAACAATTCCCTCTATGAGCTAGATTTTTGTACTCGCTATATGGAAAATTACATGAAAACAACTTCAAGTATTTATTGAGATATTTCTTTCCATGCATGTTTATTTGTACTTGCATTGTGAATATATCTCATTAAAGAATCCACACTTTCCGTCCACGAGAAATAATTGAAAATTATTGGTTTCCTTCTTTTTTTTGTACTGACCACTAGTTTCTGCCTTTTCTTTCGTGTTGTTTTAATAAGAGGATGAACTTTCGATGACTTTGGTGTTTTTTTTACGTACACGGCTCCAGATATAGCTTTGTAGTTTTCTGCTTTTCTTGGAGAGACGTTTCAACATGTTAACTTTGGTACTCTGCTTGGTTCACGGTCACGTTTATAGCCATGACATTTGCATACAACACGAGTACAATTATAATATAAATATTTATTTTATTTTTAGTTATTTCAAGAGACCATAATATTATGGTCTCTTGGTTATTTATAATATAAATATTTCGCATAACGAGATCTGAATTCTTGTACTTCTATTGACACCATAACATCATTATGCTCACGTACATTGGTTAGAATGATAACTTTCTCTAGTGCATCACACTTCAAATGTATTGAGCATATCTTCTACTAAGCATGTGCAACTCCATAATAATAATAATAAATATTTATAAAGCGCTCATAGCGAAAGTTCTGAGCGCTGAATACAAAGATATATAAAAAAATATATATAAAAATAAAATAAAAATATGTATATAATAAAAATAAAATAAAAATATTAGGTCTTAAATAAGTGAGTCTTCAGTTTTGACTTGAATATAGAGAGTGAGTCACAAGATCTAATATCAATGGGTAAAGTGTTCCAGAGGTAAGGCGCAGCTACAGCAAAAGCACGATAGCCATATGTCTTGAGATGGTAATCCACCGGCTTTAAAAGGACGGCACTAGAAGATCTAAGTGTTCTAGTCGGAACATAAAGCTGTAGAGCATCACTGATGTAAGCAGGCGCGAGACCATGTAGTCCTTTGAAGGCCAGAAGTAGAATTTTGAAGTGGATACGCTTCTCTATTGGTAACCAATGGAGCTGTTTGAGTACTGGAGTGATGTGGTCAAATTTACGTGTAAACGTCAATAGTCTAGCAGCGGCATTAAGAACACTTTGAAGTTTCTTAAGTTCGTACTTCGGCAAGCCAAAAAGAAGCGCATTGTAAGAGTCAACCTTCATACACAGTACAAACCAACATTCACGCCGATTGTACAATAATAGTCATTATATACACAATATCTAATCGTACTTTACAAGTATTAAACACGATAAAAACAAACAAAAGAATCAGGATATTTAACGTAAGAGTTAAGCTTACACATCTACTATTCACTTGGCTGAAGTTGTCTGCCAATTCACTGCCAATTCGTGATCTGCCACTGAATTGGGCCGACTGAAATTGTCTGACAATTCAAACTAAACGTATTGAATCACATACTGACTCCAGAAATAATTAGTTAGACGTATATAATGATTGTCTGAACACATCAGGTTCAGCCGGCCGTTTAGCGAACATTTTGTTATGTTAAAAAGACCTTCCAATACGACGAATATTTCTCTTTTACTGAAGCGAATAACTCGTCACGTGATTTTTCAATTCTCCCAAACTTGGTACCACCTTAAAGCTAACCATCCCCTCGGGTCATCTCAACGACAAATACATTCATCTCAACGGGTTTTCAACGTGGAAAAGAGTAAGAAACTATACGAAACCTCTTGGTTCACTCGGTTTTGGCTGAATAGTTAGTGTATTCTGGCACACAGCAATGTATCATTTTACAAAGAAATCGCAGAGACGTTAGGTGTAATTTGCTAAGAGTATCATTGAGTTACATGGAAGGTTGACGATATGACGTCACAACATGGCCACCAGGTAGTAAGTTTCAAAGGGAAATTCGCGAACAGAGATTCGTAATTCGTTCTAAATTTTGCATTTTCGAGTTGAATATTTGATATACTTTGATCTGAAAATCATTCAATTTTAGACTTGACTTGCCCTTTAAGGTATCAGGGGACCCCAAACGACCATCATGCACGCAACACGCTCTAGCACGTACTCGTTACGCTAAAACCTCTATAAAGTATACATTTTCTGAAAGCTGAATAAATGCCGAATTCAATAAAACAATTAAGTTTTAGAACAAAAACAGTATATTTGAAATAGATAAAAAAGTTCAGATTTTCACATCACTATAATCGCCGAGGTCCCATACAGCCGCAATTTATCTGAAATCCTCGACTAGTGCCTTTATAAGCTCATGAGATATAGCTTACAAAAAAGAGGTCTCCGTTTATTGATAAATTAACCCGTTGCGTTTTTATACGGTCCTAAACTTCGAGCTCTGCAAAAACTGGAAAACACTTTACAAAACAAGTTATAACTTTCGAAGGAAATTGAATATTAGAATTCTGAGAGATTATTTTGAAGAATATTTATCTGATAAAGTGTCTACCAAATTTCAGCTAAATTGGATAAAATTCCTTTGACCGGGAACTCAAAATGTGCGCTTGATTCATGGCTATTTTGTTTCCGAAATAAAAGGCAAAAGAGTTTTCAAGTCAAGTGGCGCTTTTGTTTACACAAACGTGGATAATCCACCACAAATATGTGATCCAATACCCGATAACATATGAATAACATTCATAAGAAGATCACCTTACAGTACGTAGCGTTCGTAACACAACAAGGCAGGAAAACAAAGTTACTGTTGGCGGAAAATGCGAGCACTTTGACCGTGTGTAGTTTAGCATCGTTAATCAAGGATGTTTTGAGTGAGCAGTTACGATTTTTGGATACTTCACTTCGCATCTGAATCTTTGTGGAAAGTCTGTTGCGTGAGTGCTGTTGACAGCTTGCTTGTCAACATCTTTTTGCATCAAATGAAATCCAAAATTCGTTTTTTGATTCTAACTTTTTAGGAAAAACATATTTTTAGATTCTGTTTTTTTTTGGGAGATGGTAGATAATATTCAATTTGATATGATTATCAAAAAAAATCAAAACCGGTGGTTTGAAAGGTTTGAAAGGTTTTATTTGCAGCAACTCGTCTTATTTGCAGCAACTCGTTTTATTTGCAGCAACTCGTCTTATTTGCCGCAACTCGTTTTATTTGCAGCAACTTGTTTTATTTGCAGCAACTCGTTTTTTATTTGCAGCAACTCGTCTTATTTGCAGCAACTTGTCTTATCAGTTGCAGCGTGTCCCCTATGGGCCACCGTAATATTCAGACGTTGGGCTTCCTGTGCAAAGCTTGTCCCACAATGCACAGGGAACCTTGATCAGCGAAGCCGAAGGCGATGGCGGACATCATTTGAAAACGAATTTCAAGTCTCAAGAACCACTTGTTCAGGAGTTTTGTATTCTCTGAACTTGCAAATCTATGTGAGTAAGTATCAATCACTTCGTTAGTCTTATCTCTGTACGACAATAATGCTATTTTGGTCGCCTTACTTCTAGCCATTCACTAATTCAGCACGAAGCCGTTGTATAATCGGCGCCAAAATCTGATGTTCGTTGACGTTGGTGCTGTGGTTTGGCTTCCAGTTGCTTGACGATTTACAATTTTAAATAAGCTGTCTTTGTATTATTCCATAACAGGTCTGACTACCGAAGACTGCATCGATACCAACGGTTTTCGCAAGATGTCAGCTCTCATGCAACTGTGCACTGCAGTCTGCACCGAGCAAAGAATCTGTGCCGTCGTGTACCAGTTAACAAAGAACGGTGTTCACAATGGATCAATGTTCAAAACAAACGACTCTACACTCTGCTATTGTATTATAAAACAATAGATTCCGGTACACGACAGAGCCAAGAATCTTCTGTATCGGTGTATGTGTGTCGATGGCAAGGATATCGGTACACGGTAGGGAAAGGCTTTCATTTCAATGGTAGAAGGCCGACGTGCTTGTACGTGGAAGAAGACGAAGTGACCAACAATGTGGACATCGCTTACGATATTTATCTCTCTTTCATAGTAAGTCTTTCCAGTTCTAGTTTATTCTATTGTTTCACTTTAAAGAAACTGTTTGTACAATAGAATAGCTTGGCTTTGACTGATTATAAGTTCCTAAATATAATCTTACTGTACTGAAAGCTCCTCCGCATACTGTATAACGTAGTCTCCCTCGCATCCGTCTTTATTTCCGTCGCGCAACGCTCTCGGCCCACTGACGGCTGCTTAAACCAGAACAACATTCCTTTCCCTTTGTTATCACCCAAGCAATCAGGCGGTTGACATAGTTTGAAATAGGGGCTCTTTCTCAGTATATCCCTGTCCTGAATATATCTGTATGTACTTGTTTATGTACACCATATACACTCTGTATAGTACTCTATATGTATGTCCATGTACACCATATATACACCATATACACTGTATAGTATTGTCAGTATATGTATGTTCATGTACACCATACATGTACACCATACATACACTGTATAGTATCTGTATAGATGTACGCCATATATACACCATATACACTGTATAGTATTGTATATACATGTATGCCATATATACACTGATATACACTGTATGTACTTGTTTATGTACACAATATACACTCTGTATAGTACTGTATATGTATTTTCATGTACACCTTCTATATACACTGTATGTAATTGCCATGGACAGCTATATACACTGTATGTACATGGACAGTACATACATGTTCATATACACCATGGACAGCTATAGGTCTCTGAATACTGGATCCCGAACACCATATACACAACGAACACACGAACACTTTGTACATGGACAGTACATGCATGTTCATATACACCATGGACAGACATAGGTCTCTGAATACTGAATACCGAACACCATATACACAACGAACACACGAACACTATGTACATGGACAGTACATGCATGTGAACAACACGAACAGATCACTGACGCGTAAAAGTTTCCTAATTTGCATACATTTGTGTATTTTCACGAACTAATCCTGATGAATTCAAGCAGAAATTAAATATACTGTAGTGCCCAAAATTCGAGTGTAATCGATCTAAAAACACCAAATCATGTTTATATAGGTATTTAGAAGCCAGTAGGTGTATTTTTGAAGCAATTGCATAACATTTTGAAAATCATCAAAATAGTCACTTAGGCCGTTTTCATGGACAACCCTTCACTTGGTGTTATGATTCTGTCTTCGGATTTTGGGCTTCCTGTGGTATGCGCGACACCACAGGTAACCCGGCAAAAGGATGACATTCAAAGTCGATTTTCCCACTCAATTTGTGAAAATCTGAAACTATTTCTTCACTCAAGTATATTACATCTCTAGAGCTATGTATGGTCTGAGTTCCGTTACAAACAGAAATCTAAAAGTAGGTAAAAACAGGAGCCCATTACTAGGAGCCTCCCTCTAGTAATAGGTTCATACGACATCATTTGCACAAATTGGGCTATTTTTAGATATGCAAATTTCCGAAGAATTTCAAATTGAAAAATAAAATGGCGGCCAAACGGAAGACGCGAGGACTTGATCCAAAATATTGATATTCTTAATCCATGGAAGTACAAGTCTATTTTCCCCCTGCACAAGAACGAGACGAACTGTACAATGAATGTATCACATGTATCAATAAACTGACATACTGCCAAAGCGCTTAGTGGCGACTTTTAGTTTGGCGACTCACGATGTCGCGAAATTCTTCTACGTTCTTCTACCTATCGCTTCATGTTTATTCTTGTTTTATCAACTTTCTTCTGTTGGTTTTTGATTCACAATTTAGTCTTCGTAAGAATGAAGCGTTCTCACAGTGCCATTTCGACTCTGATGAAGCAACCATCACCTTCATCATCACTGATATAGTTTCAGTGGACAGCGACGCCAACATAACCAACCACACAAATGTGCACTTTGCTAAAGAACTTCTTCGCCGAAAGATTGTCGAAAAACAACTGAAACTTTGAACCGACGAACCGTGCCTTAAAGAGCGGCAAAGAACACTAAAACAAGAGGGTTATCACTGAGTGTATGGCGAAGTTCTTTCGCCAAAGACGACTTCAGTTCAAAGAAGGCAAGATAACCGGCACTCCAAGATCAGCCGCTGAATAAAAATGCGATAAAATCTTCATCCAGGCCACAGAAAAAGAAGCTCCCCTGTTAGTACCTCACTTCGCTGTTTTAGCTATAGAAGGAACTTTGTGTAAATGTCGAGAATTTTCGACAAAATCCTACTTCAGTTCGTGATTCATTTTGCTGCGTTTCAGACAACAAATGCTAATTAGCAAAACACACCGGCGGTTTGGAATATTCATAGCTTGGTTCTCACTGCTAGTCCTGCACAAGTTTAATTAGGTTCTTCTTAACAGATTATCCATGATACCAGATCGTTGAATTCCTTCTCAGAAAGAGCAGAAGATGTTCGTTTTTTGGCTGGGTTTTGAACTGGCCTTTGAAGTCTTTGAACTAGCTAGCTTTGTTTTTAGACGTTCTCGCACTTGAAGTTTTGATATAAATAATAATACCTGGAGTTAGTTTTTTGTTGTTTTGTTTTTAATGTTTTCAATCGGCATTGTTCTTCCTCGCTTGATGAAGTACTGAAGTCAGACGACATAACAACACTGATCTGCAATTTCACTAGATTCAGATTCTTCACTAGAACTACACGGCGGTACGCTTTCGGCTGCCATCAGTGTTGAATCTGACGTCAAATTCCTATTGTGTAAGACGCGACATGATTGGTTCATCGCGCGGAATTTATAATGAGTGTTCTATTTTTAGCTCAATTTGTGCAAATGATGTCGTACAGACCTATTATAGGAGAGGAAGGCTCCTAGTAATGGGCTCCTGGTAAAAACGATCATTTAAATGTGGGCTTCCTGTGGTGTGCTCAAATATTAAAACGCCAGAAATTCGGTTAACATTCAACCTAAATACAGCAAATTAAAGTTTTATCGAGGCTTCCTATAGATATTTCATATGTCTAAGTCATATTTGTCTCAAAGTTTAAGCTTTGAAAATGTTCGATTTTAAATATTGTTGCTGATTACTCGTCGAGTCTTAGATTGGAGACTGTCTTTTTACTCGTGCCCAGGCCTAAGGCTGGGGCAAGAGTCTTAGATTGGAGGCCGTCTTTTTTGTTTTTTGTTTTGTTTTGTTAGTAGTAGTCGCAAAATGGAAGCTGGAGACAAGAAGTCTGACCGCAAGAGAGATTACAAATCACAAACCAATCAGGAGGCACCGTAGGTCAAGGAGCAAGTTCATCTGTCAGAATAAATCACGTAAAGATATCTAGCTGACTGTAGTTCTTCAAATCTAAGTATGTTTTCTCGATGTTGGTCGTTTATACAAATTCTGAACTGGCCCGGCGGTATCATGTTGTCGAGTGATGGACGATTCCAAATTCTGTTCTCGATTTTGGTCGTTTTTACAATTTCTGAGCTCTACCGAGTCGGCCCAACAAGTAACCAAATACTGATTTGATTGAGAAATGTGTCGTGAATACAGCTACATGTATGATGACTAAGCACAATCTGCAATCGAGTATGACTGTGAACGAGAATGATAAACACTAAAGGAACTCTTGCTAGACAGGTTTTACACATCTCGTAATTGGAGGGACGTAATATTCCCGGCCTATCTAATCAACAAGCTAATTCTGAATGGCTTGAGTTTCCTTGCCAGGATTGACTACTTATGAAGTGGCTCAAAGAAAATTGTCTGGGGTGAGAATGAAAACATGTGTCTCGGTCAGTTCAGTTCGTTCCTGATCTCTTCGTTCTTCACAGCTCAGTCCCTCACCGAATGGAAGGTGGAGGCCCATATAAAGTATACTTCTTTCATGCTACAATGCATCCCAGTGCTCAATCGCACCTGGGCACGAGTGAACGCTTATTTTAATAAGCGTTAAAAAGCGTCTAGTTTCGATTGAAGAATTGCAATGTCAGAACTACAAAAAGAGCAGCGAGAACATTTCTTGGGATCATTCTTGAAGCTACCATAAGTCCCGGTACATTATATTCAAATTTTCATTTTGTAAACAAACTTAATGTTATATCTACATCGTATCAAGTGACCCTTGATTAGACAAGTCTCATGTCCTAGTGCGAATTATTACTCATGCCCAGGCCGAAGGCCGCACGAGGTATAAAATCCAACGCATATTTTATTTGTTTTCAATGTCAGAAAATCGCAAAGTTGTGCAATATCCGGCCACATGCTATCGAGACCCAAATATAAATAGGGGAGAGGGTTGGGGATCAGCGAAGGGGGAGGTCAAGGGGAGAAGGTATGCCTAGTACCGGGGCCTAGTATCTCCATCACGTGTATATGTATTGGAACCATTTATATACAAAAAATTATCTTTCTCCCAATCGATGTGGGACATTGTCAAATCCAAAACTCTACGCATGACCACTAATTCCATAGACAATCGTCACTAAAAATAAAGTCAAAATCAAATCAAATCAGATTATAGGGCAAATGGGATGTCTTTACACAATGATATTTGGGGTTTTGTACTACTGAATTGTCTCGCACATGCGTAATGTGTTATATAAGCATTGTGATTCCCAATCTAAAAAGTGGCTAAATTAAATGTGTTGGCCCATTGAATAATAAAAAGACGAGGTATAAAGCAACAAGTCGGAGCCCAGGCATCCACCACGGCTTAGAAATTGCACACAAATCCTAACTTCGGCCTTCATCGGTCGCTGTTCAGCGCTCGTCAACACATCAAAATTCACAAGACAACTCGGACCCATCATCGAATAAATACAACTCAAAACATCAAGAAAACTACACAGGGGACTTCAACTACTACGTTTGGGCTACCTGTGACCACAGGAAGCCCAATTATACAACTGACACACATGAACATTTAAATTCAGTGGAAATCGTCCTAGAAGATAAGCACACGAATAGCTGGATGTTTATGTGTTCTACTAGAAAGGAAACCACAAGCTTATATTTATGCTATTTCATATTTCGAAGTCTAAATGAAAAATCGACCGACAACATGAACAACTATCAATCATTGTACTTTATTGAATACATTTTTATATACCAAGATAATGGTCTCTTGATTTTACTTTTAAAATGTTCAAATATTTTCACTCTAAGAGCGAAATATAAAACATACAGCATTGATCACGAAAGATAACTGCGACATATGTGCTGGTTTCATGCTCAAACATGTCCTAATGTCTTCTTCGATCAAGGCGTTACTCGTCAGTCATATACCGAAAATCCATGAGTTCACCAACGGGTGCCTTTGATAGACATAGCGAGGATGGCTTTGGCGATTCAAGTGGAGTTTCACGAGCGAAATCTTGCTCTTTTTACTCGTCGGTGTGTTAAGTTGAGTGTTAAAGACGAGAAGATCTAGAAATTTGAGATCGCCACCCCTTCGATCGTGTCTTACGCAGTCGAAGAAGATGGATATTTTGGACTCGCCACACAAACTGAGCTGGACCAGGAATGCCATGAGCTTCGCTCGATATTTATTTAAAACTGTCAACATGCCGATATTCGCAAACTGAAACAGAGACACATGGAAGCCTTGAAAGCCTTTATCAGTTATACGAACTTGAAGTTAAACTGAGGCATTACAAACCTGGCATGGAGGCTGGATATGTTGAATATACAGTATGCTATTTATAACTATAAACTTGAAGATGAATTGGACTTGAATTCCTTGCATTATTGCATTTGTGTATCGATTGCCATTTTCATTATTTATAAGCTTACTATATTTATTGGAGTGCTATCACCGTGCTACGACTTTGAGCTGTTCAGGCGAAAACAACCATGCCCGAAACCCACTATTAAAATACGCCTCAAGCCTTCAAATAACTATTAACTATCAATCTTTATTTCTAGCAAGTATTTGAAGAACAAGGTAGAAAAGGGAAGCTTTCAAGCAAAAATCAAACTCGTATACAAACTTCGAAATCCACACTTCCATAGGGATCCCAATTGTTGAAGCATGTCAGTACATGTAGCTCATTCCCAACAGGGCACGAGTGTACATTGCCCATAGCACTGTCTAGTTAGGAAATAAAGTTGCTTTATAATAATAGTAATAATAATTTCTGTGGTGCGGTGAATGCAACCTCATTTTCCTTTTCTCCAGCTCCCCTTTGTCAGTTTCTTCGATCTTTAGGACCGTACGTATATTAAAAGTTTACTGCAGCTATAACCAACGTACCCCGGGGTCAGGGTTAGGGTTTCGACATCCCGGGGGCACACCCCTATCCTAAATTTCCAGGAGTACCTCCCCGGGCAACGTACCCTGCGAGCAGAAAAAAAACTCTGCTCGCAGGAACCAACGGCTTCATTGATGAGATTTAGTTGATGTATTAAATGTATAATTATCTATCGGCGCTACTGGACACGCAATGTCGTACTATCTTTTTTAGCTTGCATTACATGTAATTTAATTCAGTTGTACGTACTGTTAAATAATTCTTTCATTGACAGCCTAGTAAAGTCACGGGGTAAAGTCCAAGAGTATGACAATACAGTGGCCATTGAGCGTACAACTCAGCATGATCTACGTAGGAAATCCATCCAGACACATCAACAACCTAATGCCTTTTGGTTTAGACTTGAAGTAAAGCTATGTAAGCTTCATAATAATTTCACAGGCTATAATAATTTCAATCGCTGCCCATTCTTACGCAAAAATGATCTACATCGTTCATTATCTTATCAAGATCAGATTCCGATAAAGATTTAAATTCAGAGTCCACGGACTCAACGAGAGTCCGCGCACTCTACCAGTCCAGTCCATGACAATCTCAGTCCAGTCCGCGTTATACAGTATGCCAACTTCCTCTACGGCCCGTATCAGGTCGTGAAGTAATTACTATTCATATATCTTGGCATTTCTAAATCACGGATTCAACGGATTCGATGGATTCAACGGATTCTTATTTAAATATCTGTTGAGGAATGATTAGACTTTATTGCTGACAGTAACAGTAGTGCAATGATTTTCATTTAAATAAAATACGTACCGATCAGAACTGATTATTAACGGAAAAACAGACACCGCGGAAATACGTTTTTATGACATCACTTCCGTTGATCAGTGGTTTCTTCATTCGAAAAGAAACACAAAATGGTGGCAGAGTATAGCGTGGAAAGGCGTTTGTGACTTTTTATGTGCCAAAACGTTATTTTTAAGGTTCAACATGCAATGCAGATCTGACAAAACTTTACTTTGCACTTTATAAGGAAAGCAGTGGTTGATTTTTGTTGAAATAATCGCGGTTTGCTGTGTCGAAAGGACCGTCGAGAGAGGATTGCTATTAGTCACATGCAATATTTTGTGCAACTTTGACCAGGTGAGGTAGTTTTGTGCTTTGTTTGAGTTATAATCTATTGCTAATTGATAATATCCCTCTGGCTGAGCCTTTAGTTTATTACTCGGGCCCAGGCCGCAGGCCGCCCGAGTTAGAAAATGCGGATTTCGGTAGTAGTAGTAGTAGTAGTAGTAGTAGTAGTAGTAGTAGTAGTAGTTTTGTTCGGCTTCAAAATGACGAGTATGCGACGTATTTAATCGTATCCGGAGTTTCAAGATTATTCCGCAGATTTGAAAAGATAAAGGAGACACAGGACTCAAGTAGATTATGAATCTTAGTTTTGAAAGCAGCTGTAGATCTTCAAGCTATTAAAAGGTCAGGATTCTAGTTCATCGTTCAATGACTAGAAGTGGTAAAAGGACTAGAAGCTCGCTTAAAATATATATTTTTTTAAACAAACGCGAGGCCGTTATCGGAACCATCTGACCTATGCAACCTCAAGACGTATCATGTTCGTACTCACCGGACTAATAGTCTCCCTCGTCACTCAACTGTCACTGATTGTCATGACGTCAGAGAAATTATATTGTATTGAAGAAGATGTCCTTGTTTTATTCGACGTTCGAACCGTAACTCGAACCCGAAATCGATTCCAAACTCGACGTTTCGGGATCTGAAGCCAGAGAGGGGGCCTTTACACAAACTCATCAAAATCAAATCAATTGAACTCAAAGTCAAAAGGTAATCAAATGAACTCAAAGGCAAATCAAATGAACTCGACACATACATGTATATACATAGTCTCCCTCGTCACGCAACTGTCAGTCATTGTCAGGTCTCTCCTCGCGCAGCTGACATTGTCCTTGTTCTTCAACCAACTGGCATTCATTTTCAAGTACTTCCTCGAACAACTGACATTTTCCTTTTCACAATGCCCGAGTGAACGCTCATTGAGCGTCTTGTTTATTTAAGCTACCGTATCTGTTATCATCGGAATATTATTTTCGCTTGCCGATAATGTTCAAGGATTTACAGTGTGTGTTGTTCATAAATCAATAATTGAATATAATATTAAGCTTACTTACAAGACAGTGTACTACTAATCCCGAGTGGGATTTTCAGAAGGAAAGCACAAGAAAAATTATAATAGTTAATCGAAATAACAGTGTTACATATGGTTATTCTTCGTGATTGTTTTTCAGTTTGCCTTTAACCAGACCCACAATAGACGTAATTCAAAGTATTTGACATCCTTTTTACTTGTAGTAGGCTTCATTTGATTGCCACTATCACCACCATCATCTCCTGCATCATCACCATCACCATCATCATCATTGTCATCATCATTGAGCCCAGACAGAAGACCAACATTCCTTGAGTAGGACAGCTTCGTCATGTCTGTTATGAGGTTGGAGAGACAAATAGAACAGCCAAGAATGTTACCATGCTCGTCTGACATACAAGGGATGTGGAACGTGTGACCACACATTAGTCGCCGAGTCTCTGCAGTTAATGGGTGACGACAAGCTTGTGCATCACAGTCTAGCTGAGGTTCTGGGCAGGAAGATGGCCACCTATATCCAATGGGAAGTGACTTTGTACTGAAGTCTTTCTTGAATGTGGCAAGATAGTATGGCGCCTTCCCATACGGCTTTCCAGCTCTGTTGGTCGGCCTTGGTTGGAGGTGTGAGCTTCCCAAGTTGAGTGCAACCCTCTCAAATATGGACAAGATCCCCTCAGAAGTTAAGCCTAAAAATAAGGTACAACAACATAAATAATGTAGCAAATACCATATCTCTATTTTTTATGTAACGGTCCCAAGCAACACTTTATCATGTACATAAATTGAACCAGTACTAATAGACACACATTTCATGATATTGATACTGCATATTAGTTGTATTATTTATTTTTACTTCAATCATGGGGCTATGTTGTACTACTCATAGTCTGCCTGTTTTGTTATAAATTATGTTGTCTGATTGATGCCATGATGATATGTCAAATTCGTGCAAAACAATCAGTGGCACCATTTCATGATGCACTTTGGAATACACAGGGATATCGTGCCATCTGCATTGGGTCTATGCTTTATTTGATATACTGCAACTCTACTGTCTAGGATACATACCTGATAACAACATTAAGACTTGGTCACTATAACCGCGCTGATAGTTGGGTACATATGACTGCTCAAAACCATCATTGTCGAAGTTTGATCTGGCAATCAGTCTGGCAGTTTCTTGAATTTTATCTCCATTATCAGTTTTCTTTATTCGTGATCTTAAAGTGGAATGAAAGATCTCTACTTTCTTTTCTGTCAAGACAGAACATAGTTTTGTTTTTGCCTGATGGTATTGAGGGAAGTTTTCCTTCTGGTGTTCATTGTCACTGATACATGACAGGCATGCTTTGTTGTAATGGTGCCTATCCATAGCAACAAACATTAATGCGAGGCGCTTCATCGCCTTTTGTAGAAGGACCATGTTGCCTCCCTTTACTATTACAGGATAGTGAAGGTAGCATAATGGTATAAGCTCCTCGAAGAGATGATTCAGGCAGACGTATTCCACATCCTTGCAATTTCCAAACGCTTGTCTGACTTGTTCACGAATTCTCTGCCACCCACAAAAACCAAGAACTAGACAACGTGCCACTTTGTCTGGCTTTGGCTTTTCTGCGAGCCTAACACGCTCTCCAAAGACTGCTGTGTAGATTTCTTTAAAGACAGGATTATACAGCTTGATGACATCCTCCGAGCTATTTAAGTACACATGAAACTGTCGTAACTCTGGTATCAGTGATAACACTTCCAGGCCTTGTGGAGCATGACACACAATCTTCTTCTGGAAATACCAGGTTGGCCAGTCTCCAACTGTTGGAGCAACATTCAGCTTTAGGAAGTGCTGGAATTCTGGTATCACATCAAATATGTACTGGTGGCAGTCATGATAGTCGTTCTTGCTATGCAGGGACTTTTCCACCTCATCAATCAAGACAGTAGATTTTAAGGTCTGGCATTCCTCTCTGTATTCCCTTGTATAGACTCTGCAATAAAATACAAAATGTATACATATGTACATATAACATCAGGATGAGCTATCACAACATAAGAACCTACCAAAGAAAAACACAAATCAATGTACATGTAGCTTTGGAAATCGTTTTACACTTTAAAGATATAAGGCAGATTATGTACAATAATTATTGTTGCATGAATAAATTTCCACTTCTAATTTCTGTATCTGATAATTTTGTATCCATAGGTTAATAATTGATTTCATGTTTTGGGTTTCTTGGGAGTTGTTCTGCAATGTTTTTGACATAGTCACCGACGTTTCGGCGGACTTGGTCCGTCTTCTTCAGGGTTTGATGCGTGTAGTTTTAGATAAAGCATTCAAGAGGGAAAAAACTACAATCATCAAACCCTGAAGAAGACAGACCAAGTCCGTCGAAACGTCGGTGACTATGTCAAAAACATTGCAGAACAACTCCCAAGAAACCCAAAACATGGAATCAAATAACAATCTGCAAAAAGAAAGTATCCGAAATACGATTAAGGTTAATAATTATTGACGTATGATAAATTAATTTGAGGTTGATGTATGGTTGATGTACCTTAGTTCTTTTAATGATTGCTGCATTGTATGGGGGTCAACATCTTTGAAGGGTTGTGGCAAGCTTTCTAAGAAAGACTGCGCACAGTAGTCTGGCCAAAATTTCTGCATTTCCTGTATGACAGCATCACTGCATATTCCTCCTACATATTTGAGGTCGCTGGCCAGGGATAGTGACAATAACATTACGATGGACTATGTCTGTTTCAAGTGGGAGGGGGACAGCTTGAAGAGATGGCTGGATGTCCATTAGCATGGTTACCATTTGCACAGCATTGGTAAGCACTCTCAGTTGGCATTTTCACAACAGTTATGTTATGAAAGTCATCCATGGCCAGAATCAGGAAGGATTTCTGTGAATTAAGACAATAATGTACAATAATATTATATTATATAAATATCACATTTCAGAAAAAAAATGCAAATGCTTATTGCATGTTTTGCCATGCTCTTGAACTTCTATACATTTGTATTGTATGAACACTGAATGCTTCATTCACTGAAGATGACCCAATGGTCGAAAACGTTTTGAACATTTGTTAAAACTTTTAAAGCCTTTAATTTATTACAAATTTACAGCAATCATATTATGTACATTATTATTATTATTATTATTATATGTACCTTCAGTACCTTCATACTTGCAAAGGAGACTTGTTCTCTCATACTCTTAAAGGGCATGACCCGGGTATTTTTGAAGTCAATGTTATAACTTTGTTAGAATCTACTAGGCTCATATAACACAAAAATGAAAAAACTAATTTCCGAAACGTTTTTTGCCACGAAAAATACGCCTGAAGTCCGAATTTTACTGCATGACACAAAAACGATGGATTTGGTGTTGCGTTACAGCCGACGTCACACGTGTGGAGCTATCCCAAAGTACATGATTTGTATCACTGTTAGATTTTGTATTTTAGTTCATTATTTATTATTATTAATGTAATGGGTTTTGAAAAGCCTTGTTGGAAAACCTAATAAAGTATGTATATGTATGTATACTGTAAACATCGAATGCGAATGCTGAAAATATGTCATTATTTCAGTGGTTCGTTCTTAATACAACTGATAATGGTAGTTTATAATCGTTCCTACTTATTATGTGTGCAATTCCAAGATAATGAATTTAAAATAGATATTTTTTGATCTGTAAAGCCATGTAAACATCAGCATTCGTGCCTGCGTAGTCCGAGTCGTTTAGCTAATTGAGATCGACGTTGCTTACAAAACATATTTTAGTATTCGAGTAACTTAGACATTGTGATCTTTTACCACTTATATCTATGTTCTGGAGCTTCATTTAAATTATTTTAGTCTTGAATTTGAGTCGACCACGATTGACTTCGAATCGACCGCCACGCATTAGCGAATGCTGAGTTTGCTGACTCGAGAACCCGGCTTGACGGTACAAATTACCATCGAAGAATATTGAAATCCTAATTATACTCAAGAAATAAAGATTAGTAGTTGCTTGAGTGCTGTGAGGTGTTTAATTTAGGATAAGAGGTCTATTTAGTGTGTTTTGGGATCGATATATTTTGAGTGCTCACTTCGTCTCCGTAGGCAAGACAACAAGTCCCGTTACCAAGACTTGGTTTCAGCCGAAAATAAAATACTTTCTCGATTCGCTCAATCAAGAGCTTTTGATATGCAATAGAATGACAATCTATCCGTATCCTGACCTGCTTTCAGGTCATTTACTCCACTATAAACGGACCGGAAAATCGTTTTCGAATGACATGCTCCTCTCGCTCTTCCTGGACTTCCTGTGGTCGGGATGGACTGGAACCTTTGACCAAAAAAAAGACCACTTTTCGGTGACATTTTACTTTAGTTTACTAGAATTCTCTGAGAAAACCTTTACTTACTTTGAAGCCTTTATTTTCGTTCCTTGTCTTAATTCGTATAATGGCGAGTTGTTCCAGCTTATTGAAGCGAAAACGAGAGCCTGGCAAACGTTGTGTGGTGATGTTTTGCAACAAGACAAACGCTGATGGTGTAAGTTTGCATCAATTTCCAAAGGAAGAAAATATTCGAAAAAAGTGGATTAATTTTGTTCTGAGGAAGAGGGAAAAAAGCACTTGGACTCCCGGAACTGGCCACATTTGCAGCAGTCACTTTCAGACTACTGACTACCATGGTTATGGAGTAAAGCTTGCTGGTTTTAGCAAAAAGTTAGTTTTGAAGCAAGAAGCATTCCCTTCGCTACAGCCAGTTCCCACTCCACAGCAGATAGAGGATGCTATAAAAGCAAAAGAAAAGCATCTTGGACGCTCGTCGACAAGCACAGCTACCAGGTGTACTGGATGTACAAAACGCCATGAATCTTCAAGTAGGGAGGGTACATCACATAACAAGAAAAGAAGCGGTGCCTTGACTAAGCTGCATGCCCACAGGGTAGGGTATCTAACTTATTTTTTGCTATATTTCTTTATTTTTGATTACTTATTTCAGTGTTGGCTCTTCTATCGAATTAGTCACTTAAATATCTTGCTGATGATATCGAGAATGCGGAAACAACATCACCATCACAAGGTGATAAAGAAGAGGGCTTCGATGATATACAAATGGCAGTTGATGAGGAAGATTCTCCAATGCAAAACTTAGTCCACAAGAGCACCCAAAAAAGCTTACATCGCCCAGAAAGTAGAAGCAAAAGCACAGGTAGGTCATGAACCCTGAAAATCCGCTAATCAATCATCATATTTTCTCTTATTTCAAGCTGTGGGGCGTATCAGATGGGGGAGGGGGGTCTTTCAGCAGGTTTTAGGGGAATTTTCAAAAAGGTTCACTATAACAATAGGGGGAGGAGTCAAAACGTTTTTGATTTTAACTAGTCCCATCTGCCATCCCCCTAGACAACTCCCTAAAATGGATGGAGACCACTCCCTAAAATATGTTTTTCCTCTAGCAATGGCATCACCACCCAAAATCGACGTAGGAGTGCAGTGTGATCTCATTGTTCCCCATTGTTATGAGTCAGAAGAAGAAATAGAAAAAAACTACCTTGACAGTGCTGCAGACGATGAATATGATTTCAATCAAATGGAAGATATTGATAGCGATGAAGAATGCAAATGGGAGAATGAGATAGACTCAGAGTGAGTATTTTTGTACAACGGGATAAGACTTTATATCTTGATTTTCATTTTTATTTCCTTCACTCCAAAGAAAACACTTTGCAGACAAACTTGAGGGACACAATGATGAAAGGTTTATTGTGTTCAAAAACTGCCTCATGAAACTATTCAAGACCTGTCCAGCTTGTTGTGGAGAGGCTGAAGCTTGTGTGATCGAGGTACAAGGCACATTAGTCAAAATACAGCAATGGTGCACTGACCACCATTGTAAGCATGACTTAGTATGGCAAAGTCAGACATATGTGAACAATATGCCAGCTGGTAACCCTCTCATGTCTTCGAGTATTGTCATGGCTGGTAAGTCTTAAACTGTAAATTCATTCATCACAATAAAAATAAATCACAACTACCTAGTTATCTCTTGTAGGAATTGGTACTGGTAAAGCTCTCAGACTTTTCAAAATAATGAATATTGCAAGTGTTTCCAAAACATCGTTCTAGCGACATGTTGGTAACTATATCAGTCCAGTTATAATACAATGGTGGAAAGAACATCAAAAATCTTTGTTCAATCAGTACATTGAAAAAGATGTCATACTTACTGGTGATGGTAGATGCGACTCACCAGGCCACTGTGCAAAATATGGTTCGTATACTCTCATAGAACAGACAACAAACAGAGTTCTGGATTTCCAACTTGTACAAGTGAGTAGTTTTTAGGTATTTTATTTGTTAGAGTCAGAAGTTCAACAAGTATAATTTATGGCCACTTTCTTAGAACGATAGTGGTATATCAGTATTCTCAGAACAATCTATTCCGAAATTATGCCAAAAGTGTTTCCAAAATAAGTTCAAATCGTAATGAAATATACATGTTGTGGTTCAATTTTTCCCACTGGTTTAAATTTTTCTGAGGGTTGTTCTAAGATTAGGTTTATGGTTACATTGAAGAACATGAAATATCCAACACTTCTTTTTCAGAGCAATGAAGTGCGCAATAGTTACTGGATGGAGTTAGAGGGCCTGAAAAGGAGTGTTGCACTTTTGAGTGACTTTGGCATTAAACCATCTGTACTTATCACAGACAGACACATATCAATAAGTTCTTACATAAGAAATGATTTGCCAAACACAGTTCATTATCATGATATTTGGCATGTGGCAAATTAGTGAGCATGCCATAGATATGGCATGTTCACTAATAATTTCCCCAAATCCATAGGACTAAGGAAAAAAATTGCAAAGCTAGCACAAAAGAAGGATTGTCGAGATATTTCAGCTTGGCAATCATCTATTACAAACCATATGTACTGGTGTGCTGCCTCGACACCCGATGGCAATGGTGATGTTATGACAGAAAAGTGGAAAATATTGCTCTACCATATTTTAGATATCCATACTAATGAAGAGAGCAATATTTACCAAGAGTGTGGCCATCGTGAATTGGATGAAGATGGGAGAGACAGGCTGTGGATTGAGAGTGGTAATTAATTTAATATTTAGAAAACTAAATCTTATAAATTTACATAGACAATCTGGGAATGAAAAGGAATTCTGAATTATATTAATTTACAGCAATTCAAAACTCTATAGGTTCTCATGCAGCTGTCAAGCTCGTAGAATGCTACACAATTCACAGTTACTAAAGGATGTCAGTAAACTTTCACCCAAATACCAAACATCAACCCTTGAAGCTAAGCATAGCCTTGATGTGCAATTTGTCCCCAAGCATACATCCTTCTCTTATTGGGGAATGTACATCAGGTAAATATATTTAACTGAGACCATTCCAACCACCAGAAAAAAAATCATAATTTAGATGCATGTCATATTTGAATCAACAGACTTGTGTCTCTCTGCACTACATTACAATGAAAACGCTGACAGACTGCAAGCAGTAGCAAAAAATGGATAGCCCTGCTATTCAATAAGACACCCCAAATCCAAGAAGGCAAACATTCTGTGAGGCCAATAAAGTCAAAGCCAACATATAGTATAAGAAAACAAAGGAATTTTGTCGAATGTAACTGTTAACATTCCACGTAAATAAAAAAAATGGCCATTGCATGATTTTTTTTCCAGACTACTGTAGTGATGGAATAAATGATATCTTTGAACGCTACCGCAGAAGTCCCAAAGCACTTAGGCAATATATGAATGAATTGAAACAAACAACCCCACCACCACTGTCAGCTGAAATCGAAGATAAGCCAGACAAAGAAGAAGCTATTCAGTCATTTGTAACAAGATTTGCTTCACGAAACCTTGTACACTAAAAGAAACAAATTATTCAGACTATAAAAGTGTTAGAGCTTCACACTGGTTATAATGTAATAATTTATTTGTTTTAAACTCTGACAGTCTACGCTACAACAACTCAACTATTATATTTAAATTATATCAGCATTACTACTGTATTATAATTTAAACTGATACTAATTATAGTACGAACTAGAGGGTTTTAACATAGGTAAGTTAGATTAATACATGAAAACTATGTGAAATAGTTGACAAAAGATTGTTTATCTATACAATCTAGTTATACATGTAGTAAGTACTTGTCTTCAATATCAGGAAACTGAAAAAATTAATAAACCTAAATAAACCTTAAATAGTGGTTATAATATTTCCCTCATAAAAATAGTAATGCTGTACTTTATTCATCAGCATACCTAAAACCAGTCCAAACAAAGTCCTCTTCAAGGCCTGGAGCTTGGAAATGTTGTCGAATCACGGTGGGCACAAAAGCACCCAAAACCGCTAAGGTAGATCTACTTCTACAGTTTCCATCCAATCAAAATGAAACTTGGCAACGTTACAGTACATGGCAAGACTACTAATTTGTACTTTTTTGTTTTTTAATTTTTATGATTTTTGGCGCGAAAATGACGTCATGAACAGGGCAGCAAATTTTATAACTCGTAAATGCTCCGATCTGATCATAGCAATTGAAAGGGCATATAAAATGAGAGCTATAACTGAAATAATATCTGAGATATCATTATTCAATCCAGAGATATGAATTTTTGAAATCTGAAATGTCCGCCATTTTGTGCTATTTTAAGTAACAAAATGGCGGATTTTCAAATTTCAAAAATTCATATCTTTGGATTGAATAACGATAACTGATATATTATTTCAGTTATAGTTCTCATTTTACATGTCTACATGTCCTTTCGATTGCTATGATCAGTTTGGTGCATTTATGAGTTTTAAAATTTGTTACCCTGTTCATGACGTCATTTCCCGCCAAAAATCATTAAATCAAAAAACAAAAAAGTACAAATTAGTGGACTTGCCATGTACTGTAACGTTGCCAAGTTTCATTTTGATTGGATGGAAACTGTAGAAGTAGATCTACCTTAGCGGTTTTGGGTGCTTTTGTTCCCACCGTGAATGCACATTACAGCGCATGAAGGCAAAACCGCGCTCACTTCTTTACCTAAATAGCCCCAACACCATCTTGCTAATTGTCGATATGCGATGTGTCTATTCTTTTTGTATTCGGGTCCTTCGTGTGCTTTTGACCCATACTGTTGCTTGTAATGAAACCAAGCAACCTGCAAAACCCAAACGTTTGTACAGACTGCGAGAAACCCTGGATGTAATGTAATACAAGATGGCGCTTCATCCATTCCTTCCATTTCAACTGCCTCGTCGAGTTTTAGCTTTACTGCTTCTATTTCTTGGCAGCATTTGCACTCCACTTCACGATCCATAATTTGACAATTTTCACATGAACACCTACATGCTCGAGAATCCATCGGTGCTCTTCGGCGTGGGCTCGGAAATCGCCCTGCCAGAAAGAACCGCTGGAGAACTTACCTGCTAAAACGACTTCTGGGGCGTGTGATAATGCTGGCTTCTGATTGACCCTCTTTTTTAGCCACAAAAAAGAGGGCCAATCAGAGCTCAGCCATATTTTCATTCATTAAAACGGACGCCGTCGGAAAAAGTCAGTGTTGATAGCTAATGAAAGGACTGTTGAAAGATGGATCCAAGAGATCAAAGTTGTTTACAAGATATTTAAAAATATTTATGCACTTCAGTCATTCCCTGCACGGTTCATAGTCAGACAGATGTTCATAGAAAATCGAAGCGATGTTTTTTTGATAAAAGTTTGATTATCAACTGACATTGCCGGAGTTAGACGACAGAGAAATCCTGAACATGCCTGAATGGCAAAAGACGTGTCCAGATTTTGTTTTAAAGTTTGGAAGTTTTGGTTGGAGACGACAAGTACGTTACCTTGTGCGCCAGAGTGTTCTTTTGACCTCCTTCCCGAGAGAGGGAGAGCGAGGCCAAAAGATTACAAGCTGTCAAACCGTAATGAGATTGTGTCTCCGTCCAGGTTGATGTGCTCGAGTGCGTATCATGCCCCAGAAGCCGTTCTAGCAGGCAAGTTCTCCAGCGGTTCTCTGGCGGGGCGATTTCTGATTCTCGAGCATGGAACACCTACGGTATAGAAAATAATCAGTAAGTTCTTATAATGTAATCAGTAAGCTTACTTAGCAATTTTGAATTTCATTCGAACTCCTGTCTCTGAGCGTAGCAAGAAAAGAGGAAAATACGGCATTTAAATCATTGAAAAGAGCTTCACAATTCCTTAGGCACATCGTTGAACTATTTTAAATAATATTTATTTGAAGTAAAAATGCTCACCAATCGTTGTTATTCATACGATCTTCGCCTCCGTCCCTAGCTATGTTGCTTTCAGTGTTGCCCTCGTTATCGTCCGTTTGTCGTCCTCGAGGTTCAAATCTCCAAGGAAAAACTTCATTGATATTATTGATAGGTTCCTCGCTTCCACTTTCAAATGATTCTAAACTAATTAGTCCTTGAGCTAGGGGCTGAATTTTAGCCTGTCGGTACCACTCGGGGGCACTAAGTTTCATTTGTTTTTTTGAATAGGCACATATCTGTAGATACTGAATCCGCATGATAGACTTTCCAAAGTAGTAGCTTTATGTCAGAATAAGGGATGTTTTATTGTGACGTCATTTTCCCTCCAAAATGAATGAAATAAAGGCAAATGGCAACTTTCTCTGGTAATAACCTTCTTTTGATATGACGGAACTGCACTTTTTCGATGTCATATTGCTTTTAAGACTTGAATAATTATCCAGAGATCATTTTCTTGTCCGCTCAGTTCATACCAACATTATTGTTTCTAGTTACAGGATTCGCAAATGACATTTAAATGCTGTGAATGTATGAGAAGACATCTATTCTAAAGAAAGATCAACATTATCTAACATGTATCAATTTTTGTTGTCATAATAATTCCTATCATGGTCAATATGGTATGGTATTGGCAATTTACCGGAAATGACGTCATATCATAAATTTAAGAAATTTAACAAATCGAACATGGTTTTCCATTACTCTTATCGACAACGGATGACACCATAACATGTTCAAAACTTTACAGTGAAACAACTCGCCCACTTGAGTTTTGAACATTTTATTGCGTCATCCAGTTGTCGATAAGAGTACAGACAATGGAAAACCATGAAAAAGGCTCCCAAGGCGACAAATAAATTTGAAAGAAAAACTGATTCAAGTGCGCGCTTGTTCCATGCGCAAGCGCCATTCTATGCCTCTGTCCTCTTATCGACAATGGCTCTTATCCAATCAGCATGCGAGAAATTTGACAAGTGTTGTAAAATTAACAAATCGCAAGCGGTTTTCCATTGTCTGTACTCTTATTGACAATGGATTTGACGTCACAAAATTATTGTTGAAAACGCGAGTGGTTTCACTGCAAAGTTTATTAGCTGTTGTATCCATTATACAGCTACACTAACTTAACTGCAAGTAACCCTTCGCCCCATGTAAGGTAATCCGGACATTAATGGTTTCTGGATTCCGACCTTGTGGATTCCGGCTTCCTTCCTATTCCCGGCCTGTGCAATCGATGAAAATCGATCATCGGAAAACCAATCGATCAATCGATAACAATCGATGAAAGTTGAAATTTTTGCTAATTACATCGATTATCATCGATACTGTTAGATATACCAGCAGTCTCTCTAAAATTTTCATTGAGAACGCATTTCGCGTTAAAGAGTCAAAGAGAAACAGCTGCAACGTACTATAATGGCCAATGCTGAACCTCAAACAGAGGTACAATTGCACATTAAATGTGTTGTAAAAGGCTACCACGAGTGTTCCTTTAACGCTGAAGTTGGAGATGTTTTCGCTGCTAGACCAAAGCGAGGAACACGTGGAAACGCGTTCAAGGTTGTGGATGATAGAGGACAATTAGGTCATTTACAAAAAGAGTTGGTGATACCTCTCTGGCCTGTTAAAACATAACAGCCTAGCACCTAAAAATGCCATTCTGCCATTTCCCCTCAAAATGGTTGATTCTGGTGTATTCATTAGATAAAACCTAATTAAATGTATAAATTTATGATTTCAAATAGTTGGCCCAAACTGTATTTTTCAATTTCTGAAAATTGTGGTAATTTGTTGGACATCATTGTTTGGATGTTGATGTGCATGTCATTACTGGATATATATTACATTGGTTCTAACTTTTTGAGACAAAAATTAAGAGTTTTGATATTCATAGTGTTTTTATTGATCAAGACTTTGAATATTCTTTATTTTATAATTATTGATATGATTTCTATGATTACACTGGTAGCAATATCCTAAAACAATGGTAATAACAATTTTGCTAATATCTATCACTACATGGGAAGCAGTTTTCAAAAGAAACGAAAGTCATGCATGCTTTAATTGTACTATTATCTTCATGATCCATAAATTTACGGCTTCCCAGAAAAGAACTAAGGGATCTGTAAATTTATGGAAACCCATATCCTTCATAACTTTGGGAATCCATAAATTTATGGCTTCCCAGAAAAGAACTAAGGGATCTGTAAATTTATGGAAACCCATATCCTTCATAACTTTGGGAATCCATAAATTTATGGCTTCCCAGAAAAAAACTAAGGGATCTGTAAATTTATGGAAACCCATATCCTTCATAACTTTGGGAATCCATAAATTTATGGCTTCCCAGAAAAAACTAAGGGTCTGTAAATTTATGGAAACCCATATCCTTCATAATTTTGGGAATCCATAAATTTATGGCTTCCCAGAAAAGAACTAAGGGATCTGTAAATTTATGGAAACCCATATCCTTCATAACTTTGGGAATCCATAAATTTATGGCTTCCCAGAAAAAACTAAGGGATCTGTAAATTTATGGAAACCCATATCCTTCATAACTTTGGGAATCCATAAATTTATGGCTTCCCAGAAAAAACTAAAGGATCTGTAAATTTATGGAAACCCATATCCTTCATAACTTTGGGAATCCATAAATTTATGGCTTCCCAGAAAAAACTAAAGGATCTGTAAATTTATGGAAACCATATCCTTCATAACTTTGGGAATCCATAAATTTATGGCTTCCCAGAAAAAAACTAAGGGATCTGTAAATTTATGGAAACCCATATCCTTCATAACTTTGGGAATCCATAAATTTATGGCTTCCCAGAAAAAACTAAAGGATCTGTAAATTTATGGAAACCATATCCTTCATAACTTTGGGAATCCATAAATTTATGGCTTCCCAGAAAAAACTAAGGGATCTGTAAATTTATGGAAACCCATATCCTTCATAACTTTGGGAATCCATAAATTTATGGCTTCCCAGAAAAAACTAAGGGATCTATCTGTAAATTGATGGAAACCCCATCATACAAAGGATATGCTGCATGCCCCTAGCCTACAGTACAGTCAGAAAGTTAACCAATATTTTACCGTTCCCAAACCATATTCCTATTTCTTTTCCTATTAAACTGATATTTTTACAACAAAATTTCGCTTGAGTTTTGTACATGGAAATTGTGCAAGTTTGACTGCTGTGAACGACTATCAATATTACGTACACCACATGTGGCCCGGTTGTTCGAAAGGCGATTAGCGCTAATTCAGTAATAGATCTTAAGAAAACTATTGACATTAATCGAGAGATCGCTGACATGTAGAACGTGAAGTTTAATCAATTTTGAGTCTTGTACTTTATACATCAATCGATCAATAACTATAAATTGGGTACACTAAAATGTCAATATTTTGATTTTTGCGAAAAAATTCACATGACTGATAATCGAAACCTAAATCTGACAAACAGTGGATATGTTTCCATGGATTATTGTAGCCCAATATATCCGTGACGAAATATTACGGTAATTACTGTTTGGAGCGTGCAAACATTTCTGACTGTACTGTATTCAAAAGCATCTATGTTTGTTAATTATTATGAAACAATTCACATGGTAAAGCCAACAACGTTCTTCATACGGTTGAAAGCGTTTTCATTTGCGTCATCTTTTGTTTGCTTTGCCATCTTGATTTTTGAATATTACCGAACAGCTGTTTGGAAACACTATTTACAGGATTTGGGCTGTGCTTGTATATTGTTTAAAAAAATCATTTGTACTATGGAGTGTTATCTAAACATCTAGCAAGTTCGTCATCAGATTCACCACAGGATGCGACATCTTCTGAATCTGTTGTGCAAGCTGATAGCAGAGACCAGGCCTTTTCTGTAGTTGCTCTCGCCTCTTCCGATAAGAGAATGCAATTTCGTTTTAAAAGCAGGCTTTCTACAATGGTGTTTTCTGAAATTCAAACATTTTGGTTTAATAGTTTTAAGTAACATGACACTCATTGATAACAACAACTAATAAAATATTGTTGAAGTGCATTACAATAGAATTGTCGCTTATTCACTACTATAAAATGCTATGTTGCACGGATTTGTTAGTGTTTGTACTCTAGCCTATAAATCTAAATAGTACTAATTGGTGAAATTTAGTTAGTACTGTTTCACGCTTTTATCTGATTGTTTGTACTCTATTATTGTTAATAGCAGTATCTAGAGTATCACTATCATTAGTCTAAACAGTATATATAAGGTATAGCGTGTTCACATTCGGGTTTCTAGCTAATTTTGACCGCAATGGAAACTTTTTCTTTAGCTCGCTAATGGTGTTTGCTTTGACAGATTTGTATTTGTACATGTCAATCATTTCAAGTCAGGGGATAGGTTTCAATGGAGCTCAATACTTCGCTTTTGTAGCTCAAAATTGTCGTTATTTTGTTACGAAAGCAATCGAATTATGTCTTGTATAAATCACCAAGCATGTGACGTATACCAACACCAACATTTTTAAGCAACTCACAGGAAGATGTAGGCTGCGAATACAACCGCTTTTTGGTGGTCGCGCCACAGGGTCTCCCGCAAAGAGAGACCCCTGTGGCGAGCGCCAAAAAGCGGCTGTGAAGATGCTTCAATAGTATAGTATAAGCAGTGTGTATAGGAGACTGATTTTCTTGCCAAAACCTACTCTAGCAAAACAGAAAAAATGCGATTCGTTATTCAGGGACCGCGGAGCACCCTTGAAATGGGAGGGGGGAGGTGGGGGGATGCTATACATCGGACAACTACGTATTGTGACAACGTTTTTGGCTAAAAGTGGGGGACCAAAGCCACCCCAGCCCCGTCTCCACGGTCTCTGAAGTTATGTTCTTCAGTATAAAATCACCAAAAGTGTCGTTTGTACAGAATAATCACAGGACTACCTTAGGTTAACGGTGATAAAAAGTATTACGCAGAAAGTGTAGGTACCTTAATTATTGTTACATAGACTATTAGTAAAGGTAGTTAACGTACCATTTCCAGTGTTAACGTCTAACACTGTTTCACCTTCCATGCTGAAATGAGCAATCAGAAATTTTAAAAGTGGCTGTGGAAGTAGGCCATCTGTAGTCTTTGGAAACGAAAACACGTTGGATGCATTTTCATCGTTATTGAAGTGGAAGTTAGTGTCATCGATTTTGTCAAGGTGGTTCCACAGGCAAATGAGTAATGGCTGTATTGAGGGTTGCAGCTTATAACCTGTTAATGCATAACAAAATTGTTGACATATATTTGATATGTTAGTTGTAGTGAGGTTAACATTTGCCATTACCAGACATTTTTTTGGATGACGTATCCACAAACCATGCCATTTGGATGTCAGTGAATCTTGGTCTGATTACTTCTCTAATGCGGTGTGCACTTTCTATTGTGGAGGTAAAAGCTATTACACTGAAGGCCTGCATGGAATCGGCGTTGATAGCGTGTAGCCTCACAAAAAACGATCGTAAGTCTTGCTCTGTCCATTCCTTCAGAAAATGAAGAAACAAATATTATTTTGTAATGGAGATACAGAGTCTACCGTCGCTTTCCACAAATCTTACTTATCAGCGTCAGCTTTATCCCATCAAATTTATCAAAAGCTGACTTGAGGGTCCCTTCTTTCAAGTTTCCGTTGAAGTCGTTTGCCATTGAGATTGCTAGTTGCTCCCCAGTAGTTATGTGAAACGTGCCTTTTTGGGCTTCCAGATTGAGCTTCGAATTCTCCTAATTTTTTTCCCATGTAACTGCATTTCGGAAAAACTTTGCCGCTGGCTGTAATTGAGAAAAAAGAACAGTATCAAAGGCTGTTTACATGGTCGCAAAGAAAATAGAACGGCTCGGATTTAAACAGGTTCGGAACCGATTTTTATCCATTCCCTCCAGGTACTCCAATTACTGAATACACGTCGGGTCGTGCAAATTGCTACGAATTGTTTTTTTCGACCGTTTCAATTTGTTCTATAAAACCCACCTCAGGAGTGCCTTTACGTGTCCACTGCAGTAAACTGAATTGAGCCAGTTTCTCTTCGGTAGTGTGGTAAGGGAAACGGGCTACCATATCAGGCCACAACGTTTCTCCAGAAATCTTCATGAAAGCTGTCTGGACGTTTTTTTTGGCCTTCAAAGATGCCGTTTCTTTCTTTAGTTCCAACAGACTGAGTTCTTTCGCCATGACACGATTTAACAAATTTAATTTCGTTGCATCATCGAGTCCTTGAAGTGGCATTCCAAGCTGAGAATAACAATGATAACACTGTAAATTTTCAATTATATTATATATATACACAATATCCTTTCAGTCCATATTCCTGTATCATTACTTATTGACCTACCTGGTTTTGAGTTAGGGATTTGCCTTTCTTGAGGTCTTTCAGCTTACCCTCAGAATGTAAGCGTGTAACTTCTAGAACGGCATTGAACACATTAAGTGGTAGCAATGCCGCTTGAAGTGTTGGTTCTAATGCACCAGAATCTTTCTGTAATAGAACAAAAAAAAAAAATTTAAATTCACATCATATCAAATGTATGACCACCTATAATGTTTTTGCATACTTTCGTCTCAGCCATTATCCAATCAGCTTTGCAGGATTGTCTTATCTTATCTCTGATCTAACCGCTGATTGGAGCCTGGATGGCGAGACAAAAGTATGCGAGGACAAAAGTTGAGAGGACTCGAATATCCGGACCGCGGAGACCCCTCCCCCCCTCCTCCCCCACACACACACTTTTAGCCAAAACGTTTGTCACAAATAAGCTGTTGTCTGATAGAGTGATGTCACTGAACCCGTGAAACAAAATTTAATAGTTGGTGACTAATAGTCAAATCATAACAAAAGAAAACAATAGAATTACAGTTTATTAATATACTAGTCTACTAGTATATCCAGCCGCAACCCCCCCCCCCACCAAACCACTATCAAGGGTGCTCCACGGTCCCTCTGTATATATCCAAGAGAAAATGATTAATAAATGGTCAAAAACAATGTTAAATGAAGCAAGTAGACCAAGAACTCAGCAAAGGCCAATACAACGTATATGTTTAATGACTATATATCGGCTAGCCAGACTTGAGAGCTTCGCGCTGTAAGGAATATCGATCAGTGAAATGACACTTTCCTGGTTACTAGTATCTCGAACCCCCGCCCACTCGAAACTAATCTTCCTTTCCCTTCAGAGTTAGCTGGGGCCGGTTGTTCGAAAGGCGATTAGTGCTAATCCTGGATTAGCGTCAATAGTTTTCTTAAGATTTAATCCTGGATTAGCGTTAATCGCTTTTCGAACAACCGGGCCATGATGATTCTACTATAATTATTGCCCTGCTAGCAGAGTTTCCTAGTCTTTGGCCGATGTTTTTGCATTTTTCTTTTGCTGTTTTGGGTTTTGCTTATGTTTCGTGCAATTGAACCTAATACAGCAAAAGAAAAATATATATTTATAAATAAGAAAAATTACCGGCTTTTCGTCATCAACATAAATTTCCCTGCACATTTCTTTCCATTCCTTGGACCTGGGTGGTGTCTCGTCAACGCTATATTGCACTTTGGCCATCTCGTAGAGCACACGCCGACATGTTACTACTCTCTCAATCCATTTGGTCTTGGAACTTCCCTTGTTCCGCAGATTGTGCATGCAGGCAAGCCTACGTACATCGTCATCCGAAAGAGTGTCGTCGTAGATAGTTATACTGACTTTGTTTAATATGTCGGCATACAGAGGACCAATGTTTCTCACCTATAAAATAATAACGATTTTTGATAATGTTTTTCATTCCATTTCCCTCATTCCCTGTCATTCCCTGCCCTCCTTTCCAGCTTCGTTAGTTACCTCGCCTCCCCAACTCTCGCAGCCTGATTGTACAGTTTATGGCATGTGGTCCGTGGAGTGTTTTTGTACTGTTTTTGTACCTACATTCGTTTAAAAAGTGTCCCTTGTCCGTCTTAGAGAGGTGTCTGTCTTAGAGAGGTGTCCGTCTTAGGGAGGTGTCCGTTTTAGAGAGGTTTCCGCCTTAGAGAGGTGTCCGTTTTAGAGAGGTTTCCGCCTTAGAGAGCTGTCCGTTAGCAGGTTAGGTGAGAGTTCACTGTATTTTCATCCGCGCAATGAACTTGGTTTGTCTTTCAATTTATATAAATCAAATTGAACTAATTAATTAATCACAATAAACGAATGAAATCAATGAAATGATTCAAACTAAACCCGAAGACGACTTCTCGAAAGCTCACACCCTACTTTTTCTTGTTCTAGCAATGAACTCAGTAATAATATATTTTACCTTCATATAGGCGGCCTTCCTGTGCCTGCCTCCAATCAAGGTCAATGGCACACCTTTTATATCTTCTTTGCTCTTGAAGTCTGATTTCTTAATACTTGCTATGGCAATCCATGGCTGGTCATTACTCATGCATGTTGGATTTGCTTTGAGTGCTTTTGTAATCTCATTGACAACAGTTTCGTCAATGGGGCGATCTTGCCACTTCTCTGGCGGTTCAGCTAAATCTGTTACCCGTACCCAGAAACGTCCTGTGAACGAGCAAGTGATATAATTAACAAGTCAAATTCATGATTATATGATTTTTTGGGAACATTTAAAAATGCTTTCATCTAAGACTAAAAATGAATATATTTTAAATACTACACTGATCGATTTTTATGTTAACCGCATCAAAAATGAAAGGATACACATACCGTATTTGATATTGGAGCCACTATTAATTTTTGTACTCCCTTCGCATCCGGTTTTAGTGTGTCATGAATCCTAACTACTATATGCGAAGGAGACTGACTACACATAGATTAGTTTTACTAGTTATTTCATTACCAATCATGTGACTACATATCGCTTCGTCCCTAGAATTGAACTTGGGAGCCTTTGGAGTTCTCTGTAAATCAGGGATATCAGTGTCCTCTGTCACTCTTTTGCGCGTTCCCAGGTTCCTTCTGGCTTTACTGCCCACACCTCCCTGGTCAGACATATCAGCAGATGTTGTTATAGTTCTTGTTACTTGACTATTTGTACTCTGACTTTCTTTCTCAGCCTCATCTTTCATTTTTTTGGTTGCCTCCTCACAAAACATATGTGGGGTTTGACCAGTAGAATACACAGAGCGGCAGAAGTCATTAGCATTGCCATCAAATTCTTTTAAAACAAACTTCAACGTCGTTTCGTGCCCAACTGCCATTTCATTTTTGAAGGTGATCTAAATATTCAGTAACGAATACAGTCATTTGCAAAAATTCTGGCCGCCACGGAATATCAATATATCGGGTGCATTATGGGTAATTAAATAATCGAAAATTCCCCTTAAAGCTGGTTAATGCCAGCAAAGTTGGTAGAAATATTTAGTATAATGTTTATTTTAGTCTTACGTTTGTTGTTTGTAAATTTTGTTTCATTTTTAATAAGTTAGGAAACTCAAAATAGTATTATTTAATTACCCATAATGCACCCGATATATTGATATTTCGTGGTGGCCAGAATCTTTGCAAATGACTGTAACTGTTAGAATATCAATGCAATTTATAGTATTGACTCATCAGTGCTTGTATAAAATGCACAACACTTACCATGATAAAACCCTGATTCTTTCTCCCTGGTTTAATTTCTTTAATATCTTCCATGAGATGTCCCACTTTACTTCGCACTCGTAACTCATCGACTTGAACGAATGCAACGCCATCAACAACCTTGAAATGCCACTTCCCCTCCGCAGCCTTTTCTGGAGAGGGCATTATGTTATCTCTAGATAGTCTAATGGAGAAGGTTGAAATTAGATATACGTAGAAGTACTATTCGTTTGGCGCCAAATTCAAAATTATTCATGTACTCAACTAGCTAGATGTAAATAGTCGACGTACGATTACTCCGTCGATACTTATATAAATTATGTGCTAAACTAGCTCAGTAGATATACGTAGAAGTACGATTACCCCGTCAGTGACTATATAAATGATGTACTATTCGTTTGGCGCCAAATTCAAAAGTGCTGTGATTTCGCTGCCGTTATCCTATTGAAACCTTACGGTCTGGCACATTTATAATTAAATTTTGACAAACATTGCTCTAAGTAATCGCCATCGACATTGCCTTAAATCTTCAGCGTACAAACTAATCGTTCATGTTTTAGCGCCAAATTCAAAATGTACCAAATTCAACATGTTCTAAACTGAGCTAGATTTACCTTTGACTTTCGATGCCAGTTCCTGTATTACTGTAGTCGTACACAATTGTGTATAGATTGTTAAATAAAAGTGGTTTGTCGAACAAGAAGTATCGCAGCAAAGGTCACCAATGGCACGCACAAGAGATCTTCCAGCCAAATGACTCACAAACTGTCAACTGTGTTTACCAGGGTCAAGTCAGTTTCTTATTAACCAGCAAATGTCAACTGGCAAAGGTGAGAATTTGAGGGTCCACAGGCGTTTGTGTCATGTCATGTAATTCGTCGAAAATGACTTGAAACATGTTAATCATGTAAATCATTTATTTTAATTTTAAAAGTTTGAAACCTCTCAAAGGCTATAATGTTATCTATTTCTTGTCAGTGAGTGAAACCAGTTTTTATTCACAAGCCGTTTGGTACGGGATGTAATTTTATACACAATCTGTCAATCACAAAAGCAAAGATTTTCATTGAACATCTATGAAAATTAATCTTTTGTTTATTTTGCAATTAAGCGGTGGTTAGTGTTCGTGGGAAATTAGAGAGACTCTGGATACAAGTCTGAATTTTAGATGTGGCAAACTTCTAGTTCCTTTATTATTGTTTCAATTCTTGGTCTTTGGAATGGATCTGTATTGATGCATCGTTGAATTAGTTTTCTGAATTTAACGTTGTCAGAGTACACTGTTTCAAACATTTTCCCAAAAGAGAATACATCACTTGACGCTGAAGTTATTCCGCTGCCATTAACAATTTCTGGAGCTATATGAGGACAACGCTTTGTATATTCTTTAGGATTGGGTTTTGGTTTGTACGTCGCTGCTTTTGGCAATGTATATGTGCTACTTTTTCCAAAGTCAATGATAACTGGTTGGAGTTTTCCATTGATGTCATCCATTACGATATTATTCCTTTTAAGATCATTATGTAAATATCCCTTTGAATGGACATGTCCCAACGCTTTTGAAATAATCAAAGCCAGTTCTACTGTTTCATTGGATGTCTTTACATCCAAAAGGTATTTGTAGAAAGTCATACCTTTCCCTTTCACTCCGTGGAATTTGCTGATGATGTATGGAGGTTTGCAACCTTTTGGACTTACACCAAACAGTATAGGTAAACCGGGATGCCCTTCTATTGTACGCATAATGCGTGCTTCCCTAACTGCTTCCTGTTCCGATTCGAGAGGTAATGTTTTGACACAAACAGTAATATTGCGGAACATCTTTAGATCGCATATGCCAAAAGTTCCTTTTCCCAAGTTAGCCGTAGAATCAAATGTCGATAGTTCTGCCTCATCAATTCGCGGGATAGATTCGGCGCTTGTGGTAAAATGACTTCCGGTCATCGGCGTAATAAATTTCTTGGTAATGGTGCCATTTGTTGCTCTCCTCTTTTTAAGTAACAAATTCCTTTCCTTTGTAACTTTATCGATTCTTATTGCAGCATGCTTGATTTGAGACTTCAATTCGTAATTTTTAGTTTGTTCACGATCTATTTGCGTTTGAGATAGAGCTAGATCACGCTGACTGTTCGTGTTCGTCATCGACTCTTCCATAGCTTTGATGTTTACATTAGAAGTATTGCGTAAATTTGACAATTTCTCATTAGTTTCTTGTAATTGTTGCTTAGTTAATTCCAGTGACTGCGTTGTCATATCTAGAGTATCAATCAAAGATACTTTTGACTGAAAGGTATTGTTAACGGCGTGATTGTGAATATCCCTCTTTCTGGTCAAACCATTGTAAAAGTAGTCATATCCAGCAGATGCATGCTTTCTTTTCACTTCAGGAAAAGCAAGGCGAACTATTTTTCCAACCTCTATTTTGGAAAGTTCTCCGTATCGCTCAGTGAGTAATTTATTAACTTCTTTCACAAGAACCTTCTCTGAGTTGCTTGCCTGGAATTGACTCTGGAGCCTACAGAAATGGATACAAAGTAATTGAATATTTTGCCTTGATTTTCTTATCTTGACAAATAGCTCAAGTATATTTAATAATACTAACCATTTGGCTCTTGTTGCTCTTAAACCTTGGTCTGTTAGGAATTTTTTACAATCCATCGATCGACATGCGTTCCTTAGCTGAATCAAAGCAGCTCTGTCTTTTGTGATGATAATCAGGTTACAGTAGGCCATTGCCATGTAAACTATTAACTTCAGTGAGTACCTCCAAAATAACATGTGACACCTCTATTTTGACACATGACTACCTCCAATATAGCATGTGACACCTCTTTTTGGACATGTGACTACATCAGTTAACAAACAGCAACGGATGGAGTCATCACAAGAAGAAATAGCGCAAGAAAACCCAAAGTTATACGAAGCCCGCCTTAAGGAAAGAACGACAGAACCAACACAAGAATGTAACTATGTATGCATAGGGAAAAAGCGACAACGTAACCATTCAAGTACAAGCTCCTCTATTGATGGGGACGTGATTGAATCAGTCTTTGAGTGGTGTGATCGCCGGAAACCATGTCATGAACACACTTCAGGACTACATGCTGAGAGTAGTTCTGAAACGAGCATACCAGAGATTATTTGTTGTGATTTATCAAGTGATTCAGAGCCCGGGACTTGGGATGTAATATCTAGTAATTCAGACTGTAGCGAACACGAGTCTGGAACCGAAGAAATTGATGGACAAGAAACTTGTAACGAGCAGTTCAAAGGTACATATAACTAATTGATCATGCTCTGGGGTCAATTCAATAAAACTTTTACAACTGTATTTTACAAGTATAGCTATTGTTCTTGGCAGCTAAAACAATAGCTACACTTGTAAAATTCAGTTGAATTGACCCCTGGTTTCTGTTTTTTATTTCTATCAGTTTACAAGACAAGCCGGAAATAATTCTATTGTGTAAACAGTAGTCTCCTTCGCAGTCGTTATTAGTGTTGCGTTGCGTGATGACAGATTAGATTATAAGTATATATCAAGAAATATTTGTTTTGAAGACAACATTTTCTGAATTTCTGGATATTCAGTGCAATAACCTACGTTCAAAACAAATATTTGTTTGTATAAAAGTAGAGTCAAATATTCCTTTTTATACATATTACCTCTCGGCCAATCAGAACTCACCATTTCTATGAAACACAGAGCAGTATTTCATATTGTTTTCTATGAAACACAGAGCGGTATTTCATAGTTTTTTCTATAAAATACAGTCTGAGCGGTATGTCATAGTTTGTATTAGCCAATCAAAATGTTGTAAATTGTTCCCGCCTTTTTCTTCCACTACACGCGCTCTCGTTGCGTTGCTACATTTATTTATTTATTTGTTTGTTTGTTTGTTCATTTATTTATTTGGAAGGCATGAATGAATATGCTAGAATTTACAAAGAAATGTATGGAGCAGCGGACAGTTGTAAATTTTTGATTGGCTGTAAGTCGTTCAATGTCGACCCGATTAACACAATTTAGGGACTCGTACCCAGTCCCTGCTCGATATGAAAGTCGGCAGTGGCTTCCAGTTTATACAACTCGCCAAATGGCTCCGGCTCTTCAGTGTGTAGCAAATGTTATTTATTTTTTATTGCAATATTTGTCTTTGTCAGTCCCGTCCAGTCCATACAGATCTCAGTCCAGTCCAGATTTTACAGTATGCCCGCGCTACTGGCTATACAAAATGCACCCTAACTCATAAATTCCTCCATGATTCCTCTGATCTCTGTGTATGTCTATTTGTTATAACAGAAAACACTGATAACGAAGAAGAGATTTCTCACACCGTAACTGAGTCGTCACGTTCAAGAAGAAAAGGTAAATATAGTTCGTCATTAGAGTAGTAAAAAAAATTAATCGTTAGCGTTTAACCGTTTCAGTTGCATTTTTTTGCTACAGGGGTCAGCCGATCCACGATTAAAGCCCCAAGTCAAGTTGCAAATGAACCGTTCAAACATTATGCTGTTCGTGAAAGCTTTATGAAGATGCCATTAAATAATCAACGCCAATACATTTTTGACTGGTTAGCAAGTAATGAAACTTCACCGGGTGTATTCACCTTTACATTATCTGGAAAAATAGTCTGCTGGAAAGCTTGGTTGATTTCAAATGGGATAACTGAACGGCGATTTAGAAACATAAAGCGACTTTTCTTAGGGGGTCAGCGCTATGGTACACATGGTGGTCTTGGTCAAATCCGCACTTCAGTAGCCACCGAAAATGCAGTCGCTTTCCTAGAGAAATACATCAACGATGTAGGTGACATCATGCCTCACACTAAAATGATTAACCTGCCCTCGTGTTTAACTGTCAGCAGCATTTATGAGGAGCTTAAATTTGAAATGAGTGAACTTCAAAGAGATTGTGTCAGTGAGAGACTCTTTAGAAGAATATGGAAACAAACATTTCCTCATGTGACGATTCCTAAGGTATGTAAAGTTTGGTGCATCCAAACTTAGGATACATTTTAAATTTTAATATTTTACGCCAGATATATTTTAAATAAGGGGGGAGGGGTTGGGGAAATTAGGTGGGGATTTGGGTTTGGGTATGGGTATGGGTGTAGATTTTAGGTAGATATGTGTCCTCAATTAGTTTTTACGGCACTTGTGTAAGCTAGGTAATTTGACACGTAAATAAAGGTTATTATTATTATTATTGTTACTCAAAACCACATATACAGGTAATTAAACAAAAAAGTTGGTGAAGGTTTTGTTGCATCTTGGAGCCGGCATAGTTTCTTCTGTATGTGAATGTTGACATTATTTACATATGATCCACAATACATTTTGCCATTATTACTGACCGGAAACGAGGAGAATTATTAAACAAATCAATGGCTGAAATTAATTGAATTCAGTGTTTTGTTACTCGAGGAACAATAATATAACAACTAAGAGTGTTTTGCTTTTTTTTCCTTTTCGAGACATGCAGAGTTTGTTAGGTGAGTTTGATCGATGCAAATCTGATAAAGAACACTTTTATAGTGGATGATTGTTTAGGCATGGACGTGTCCAACAATAATTATTATTGTCTTTGTAGAAAAGAGCGTTCCATGTATCACGACAAGGCAAAAAAGGGATACCAATATCCAAACGAATAATTTTCGATTGCAATTGATGGTATGGATTCCCTAAAAACGGAGATTCCAAACTCTGTTTACAACTTTGGCTCAGTGAACAAAGCTTGGAAACTCAAAGTCCATCTGACTGGTGCGCTAGTCCACGGGCGTCCGGCAATGGTATGCTTTGATTTCGGTCAGTACCCACACGACAGCAATCTGATGTTAAATATATTGTTACAGGTAAGTTATCACAGATATACATTGTCAAGCCCTTTAAAAAATACTTTCCAATCTACATGTATATATAGTCAGTCACCTATTCTTCGTGTGCAAGTGACGTCACATTCCACAAAAGTTAATACTAAAATTTAGCTATGCGCAAAGTCTGCTCGCGCTTATTAATTTTTGTGTTTTGAAATCACAAATCAAAAACAATCGTTGATAATATTTTATTTCTCAAGGTTCTCTGGTTGCACAAGGATCTCTTGCCTGACATTATCTATCTTCAACTCGACAATACAGCAAGGGAAAATAAGAATCAATTCGTTTTTTCTTTCTTGGCATATCTAGTTGAAGTGAAAGTATTTACAAAGGTAAAATTATCGCAATTTACAGCCCTTCATTTTGAAAACTTCAGATTTATGTAATATTCCTACAAAAATAAAATAAAACAAACGATCACAAAAATAAGAAAACAATATATAAACGGCTGAAAATATGTAATTTTCCTTATGGCAGTTCTAGCCGGCCACTACCGGTATATACTCAATTGGCGGAAAAGAAAAACACAAATTCCAACTGAAGTTTTCAAAAAGAAGGTCTCGATATCAAAGAATGTTGATGTAACTTTGGCAACAATCCGCATTCTTTATTGTTGAATTGATGATTGAAATTATATCGAATTTGCAAGCTTGTTTATTCGATGACGATTTCATCGGCATTCAATATATAAAAGTTGTATCAGCATTACCCCAAATCATTGATTGATTATCGAAATTATTGTGTTTCAGATTGTAGTTGGATTTCTACCTGTTGGCCATACACACATCGATGTAGATCAACTGTTTTCGTGCGTTTCGAAGGGAATACAAAGGGAAGGTGTACTAACTTTCCAAGCACTAACATCTATAGTTAGACGATATTATAAGAAAAATTCTACAGAAGCGGAGCGAGAAGTAAGACCCCAATGGGCAAAACTTGATCAGGTCTATGCAATTCGTGAATGGATAATGGAGCATTCTCTTGGACTTCATAATCTAAGAGACTTTCACGAATTCGAATTTGTTCTTAACCTTGAGAACAGGTGTGAAATGAAGTACAAACCATGGTGTGCAGACGAGATGGACGAAGCAACATTCCAGCCGATTGTCATTCTAAAGTCATTACCGACAACACTTCCAGATTTGATAAAGCCAGATTACAAGACGGTGAATATACCTCGTTTACATTCTATGGTCATCAAAACACAAGAAGTAGGGGCTATGAATGACAGAGATGTTGATAAATGGAAAGAATTTCTGGATGACGAGAGTGCTATCGACGAAGTATTTGAAAATGCCGAACAAACTGCATTTTCGAATGAAAGTGGTAAGGCAGTAACAGTACGTTTTCAGTTTATGTATATGAATAACAATTATGTTGCCATATATAGGTTTTGTACTTCTAAGCATCATAATTATCAATCTGTATTTATTGATAATGATGTAATGCGCCCATGAACATATTTCACATGTAATGGGCGCATTACAAATAATAATAATAACAATAATAATAATAATAATAGAAGCCAACCCAACATCGCATCATCCAACAGTGTAACTAAACCAAGAGTCTATGGGATTAGTACATTGGAACCTCTCCTTACGCCGTAAGGACACCTCTTTAATACGGACACCTTATACAACTCTATCGGTCCCTGCGAAATCCATATACATTCTTTGTAAAAATATATATATATATTATGGACTCTCCATATTGCGAACAACGGGCGCCTAATCTAAGTCCCTAGATAACAAATTTCATACAAGTTCTGCCTAGCTCTTTATTATGACAATAAATAATTAACAAAGCTCTTTTAAGAAGAAAAAGTGTTGCGTTTTTAATGTCATGTTTAGAAATGTGGTTGTGATATTATTAGACGGACATTAAAATTACGATAACCTGGATGATGTATTTACACCTTTTCGTTTTCAACAAAACCACAATTTGGTGTCTATATTCGAGAGGTTCTACTGTTGTAATATATGTTTATTATTTTTAAAGGTAAGTACCGAAGAGAAGAGCTGACTTACATCAAGCAAACTGGTGAGAGATGGCTTGTAGATGATCTAAAAGATAGGGAGAGACAAGATGCAACCGAGACACCAAATCTAAGTGACATACTGGCACAACATGAGGCAAAAGAAAAAGGAGAGGGTCTTGTGCCCGTAAGTGATATTTACATGTGTAGAGTATATAAAATGCACGTGGGTTTGTTTTGATACAAATTGTATAATCTACCGCCGGTAACCGAAAAACTTGATACCTATATCCAGACAAAAACTCTTGAAATGGATATGCACTTCTAGTCTTCGAACCTAGAGCGAACAATACTTCGGATTTAGCTTGATATACACTCTGAAACTATTTGACCTGTTTCAGTGAGCGAATCATACTTTCGGAATTACTTCATTAGGCGTTCGGATATCATCGCCCCCGTTTTCAGCCAATCGCAACCCTGAAACAGACATTTTTGACCGATACGATCAAATACTTCGCATTTTGTGGCCAACGAAAAATAAAAATAAAGCGCATTTTATAACTCGGCCACTTCCTCCGGAAATGCCCGAGTAAGAAGCTCTCGTAAGCGACCGCTCCCGTACGCGATCGCCACCACTTTGGGTAATTACCAACTACGTGATTTCTTTGATTTTAAGCTCTCGCGACCACTCCGCAATAACTTATTCACTACTAAGTCTTAGACTCAAAATATCGTTGTGTGAAACATTGTTTACAAGTGCGAATTATAATACAATACTATAGTTATGGGCAGGTATCGTGCATATGTTACAGGTTAAAATTCTCAACCTAGGATGAAATTTTTTAACCTAGGTTATAATTTTTAACCTAGTTTATAATTTTCAACCTAGTTTATAATTTTCAACCTAGGTCATATTTTGAATATCTAAGATTCTTAAAAGGGATTTATTTTTGGGGACTCATTAATAAAACAGGGGCTTGGAATTTTTAGGGGGGATTCTCAAAAGAACTAAGCATTTTTCAGTCTCCCCTCCCTTCTCTCTCTATTCTCCCCCTCCCACCTCTCTCTTTCACTCCTCACATCCATCCTAGTCTGTCTGTCCAACTACAGCTACTAGCTAATTAACATATATTTTTTATTTATTTTACCTTACATTGCCGTGACTCGAACCTCTGACCTCTTGCGTGCTATCCCAAGACCTTTACCATTAGACCAGCAACGATTGCGATGTCAGAAACGCATTACAATTAGATTTTATTAATGAATCCAATTATATTACGTCATCATATCATTTATTATTCAAGCATGCGCACAAGTACCAAATACGGACTTGTCATTTTCAAGATGGCTGAATCGAATGCTGCTGTACGTGGTTTCTTGTGTAAATGAAGAAGTATTCTGCCAAAAACTTACGGAACTTAAAGCTTCCACAAAAGGACGGAATAGCAACGTTACTGTATTTGTTAACGATGAGTTTTATGATGCAGCGAAAGCATGGTTAACCAGTGGTGATTACAACGAGAGTCTCAAGAGAGCAGATATCGATACCGTCAAGCGCAAGAAGTGGGCTGTAGAGAACGGTAAAATTATAACAAAAGACAGGAAATGCGTTATTCCCAAGCGAAATCTTTTCGAGACACTTACAGCAGCCCATTCTGCGATAGCACATCGAGGGAGAGACAAAACTGAACGATATATTCGTGATTCCTTTAGTGAAATTTCACAAGATGTCATTCAACTCTTTGTTTCACTTTGTAAGCTGCATTTACAACAGAAGAGTATCACCGATCATGTGAAGAAACCTGTCCTGAAGCCACTGATATCTGATGGCTTTTTGAAACACGTGGAAATAGATTTGATCGATTTTCGTAAAATTGCAATACTTGTACAAAGCCTCACCAGTGGGTACTTCATGTCATAGACCACTATTCCAAGTATTCATGGCTTTACGCGCTCCATTCAAAGTGTACCAAAGAGGTCATAGAAGCCCTACAGCAGCAATTCTATCTCTTCGGATTTCCAAGGGTTCTTCATTCAGACAATGGAAGAGAATTTAAAAACACTAAAATGGCTGACTTTTGCCAAATGAATTCGATCAAGCAAGTTCATGGTAGTCCCCGAACACCTACAACACAAGGTCTAGTAGAGCGCAACAACAAGACCATCAAAGAAAACATGTCCAACATTCTTAAAGAAAAAGAAGAAGATATCCAAAAATGGTGTACAATCCTGAATGAAGCAGCATATAAGAAAAACATATGTGTGCACTCGGCTACCAAGAAAAGCCCATATGAAATTGTGTTTTCCATGAAACCACTTAAAGAAATCCATAAAGAAGAAAAAGAACAGCGAGAACAGCCATTGGATTCAACTGAAGTATTAAGCCCCAACACTCCAGCTGCTACAAAAAGGACATGTCCAGAAGATGACATTTTTCAAAATCAATCCAAATACAACCTTAGAATGAAGAAACAACGAAAGAAACCTGCTTCATTTTCTATTGGTGAATGTGTGGTTATAAGGTTGACAAAAAAAGTCCACTACATCCAAATGTACTTATAGGCAAAATAACTGAAGTTGAAAATGACTATGCCAAAGTGGTAACCAAGTTTGGTACAATAAACACCTTTATCTGTACAAATCGACTCGATAAATGTACAGAAACTAACATTGACTTTGATTATTCAAAACAAATTGCTTTCTCTAACGCATGTAAACAAGCAGAAACACAATAAATAACCACACCAATTTCATGAATTTGTACTATTTATTGTCTGTCTTCAAGGTACTTGATTACTATAGCCTTCCCCAATACTAACCCTAAACCTAACCCCAAGGTACTTGATTACTATAGCCTTCCCCAATACTAACCCTAAACCTAACCCCAAGGTACTTGATTACTATAGCCTTCCCCAATACTAACCCTAAACCTAACCCCAAGGTAATTATAACCTAGGTTCAAACTTTTGACCCAGGTTGAAAATTTTGACCCAGGTTCAAAATTTTAACCTGACCTAGAATTTTAACCTGTAACACATACGTATTTCAATACATCACAAGAGTTTGAAGTTCTCGTAGGTGACCAGCATCTATTGTTTCAGCGCGTGGTCGCTGTTATGAGAGCCCATCTCGTAAGTGACCAGCCTCTATTGTTTCATCGAGTGGTTACTTATGAGCCCATTCTCGTATGCGACCAGCTCTAGCTACAATTTTTTTTCCGAATTCCCAAGGTGGTCGCTTACGAGAGCTTCGACTGTATAACCTAATATGAATTCATAGTATTCGGTATAATTTAACGAATGAACACTTACACAAAAAACGCGAAAAAACATACCCTATCCAGGTGTACGTTCACAAATTTTAGGGGTCCTTTGCAAATTATAATTTCTTACTTTTAGATCTACACTGGGAGCTATAAGCGCCTGTCTGACAGACAGCGAGCAGTTATCAGCAACGCAACACTAGTAGACCTTAAGATAGGAGATATGGTGGCCTTAAATTGTGATTGGTACACAACAAATCGTGCCCCACTAATTGCTAAGGTTGAAGGTATCAATGGAAACAACGTGACCGTTCATTGGTATGGAGGATCTTGGACCGGGGAATGGAAACCAGCCAAAAAGAAGCAAGGTCGAAATTCGGTTCCATGGCTCGAGACCTTTGACATCAACCATGTTATTATTTTTGACTTTGAATTAACAAGAAATGGGAAACTCAGAAAGGCTACAGTGGAAAAGTTGAAAGAACTATTAAGAAGTGAATCCGCTGACGAAGGCGATGATGATGGCGAACAGCAAATTCAATAAGGTTTACGGTTTTCGGCACCAGTTGTTTAGTGCACTATAGAGTCGTTTCCGTATGAGTGGGAGTAGTTACGGTTCGTGCCGTACGGTGACGGCAGACTATTGCGGCATGATCGTGCGGTATTCAAGCATTCTGATTGCTTGAGCGATGATTTTGCGCGCTGTGATTGGTTGAATACAATCGGGAGCTTAAGCAACAGACGTTTTTGCCAACACGAAAAGGCGAAAGTCGAAAACATTTTGAATTGAATTTCCATCAAATTTATCCACTTGTACGAGCTACGAGCCGCCATTACTCTCGTCATCTGATTAGCGGTTTCTTTGTGTGACGAAACATGACAGATTTCGGCGCCAAGTGTCTAGTCGATGTCTAGTTGGTTGTGTTCCTTTCATTCTTTGCGAAAACATCGTCATCTTTTATCGAAAATGTCTTCGAATTCATGTCCTCTGGCAATGAGATTTCGACACAGAAATCGCTTTTAGTTTCGGCTAATTTTGCTTGCTTTCAGTTTGCTGAAGTGTGTTTGTATTTATACATTGTAAATATATAAGCTTAACAATGTTTGAATGCTTTGGAAAATGAAATCCATTCGAGTTTAGAATACAATAGTTTGCTTTGCGTTTGCTTTGCGTTCATTTAGTAAACGCTAAACAAACGCAAACATCGGCAGGGTTTGTTTTGTGTTTGTTTTGCGTTAACTCCAAATGCACGCCCGGTGTTTACTTTTCGTTAACATTAGTTAACTTCGCGTTTCAGGTTAGTTTCGATCGGTACTGTATCTTCAATTCTGTACCGTAACCGTAATTCCGTGCCGTAGGTTTCCCACTCATACGAAAATGACTCTATTGGGTGTTGGCTAATTAGTGAGAAACATATCATAAATAACCGTATAATCAGTATCTGCAGTATACCATTTTCCTGAACCTTCTTGAGATTGACTAAAATGATTGAGAACTGCCAATAAGTACTAGTTTAGCCTGCTTTCAATTTTTAATATCTGATACATCTTAAAATATTGGAGAAGTGGATTGGGAAATACTTTTGGGCTGCAAAGATTGGTCTCTGCGTGAGCCACCATTTTGCATTATTGTCGATATCCGCTGACCAAAAACAATGCTGAACAACTCAAAATAGTGGGCAACAAAACGCCAAAACGATAATCCTTTTTTTTTTTCATTTGGCCTTACTTCCTTATTTTTTTCTGGGAAGCCATAAATTTATGGATTCCCAAAGTTATGAAGGATATGGGTTTCCATAAATTTACAGATACCTTAGTTTTTTCTGGGAAGCCATACATTTATGGATTCCCAAAGTTATGAAGGATATGGGTTTCCATAAATTTACAGATCCCTTAGTTTTTTCTGGGAAGCCATAAATTTATGGATTCCCAAAGTTATGAAGGATATGGGTTTCCATAAATTTACAGATCCCTTATTTCTTTCTGGGAAGCCATAAATTTATGGATTCCCAAAGTTATGAAGGATGGGGATTCTTAGTATTCTGGTAATTGATTTACTGAATCCCAGTTGAGTAAGAAAATTAAATGCATTATTGCGTACATTTCTACAATGAAGTAGATTATCCAAGAAAGAATCATTTAATGTAGAGAAATCCTAGTTTTAAGTTCTCAGAATTAGAAAGTTTTCATGTATGTGCATAATAAAATGAATACTTACCAACTTTGTATTTGTAATTCATAAACTAATGTATTATGAATATAATCTATTATAATTCCCAGGTTTTCAAGATACCATGGATTAAAATTAGGTGAAACTGATTTCGGTTGGGTTATAACAAGGAAGGGTATATAATAATGAAACAATTGTTTGCATTCAAAATTCTGATGAAAGGATGACAAAGCCACAATCCACAAAACCCCTGAAAACGTCTTTTGGTAATAGTTTGTTGGTATGAAATTCAATGATTTTGTCAATTGGTAAATGGCATCAGTCGAACTAAAAATAAATAAAAAATCCAAATGTTAATGTGTTGTTTATTATGATCCTGAACTCATAGGTTTAAAACCCTTAAAATTGATAAATACAAAAGAATAAACTTGGATAATTGCAACTTTCATGATGTTAATTGAGAAATGGCAAAATGGCATTTTTAGGTGCTAGGCTGTTCAGCTCACATGTCTGTGTAAGTACCTAGTTTTTCTTGGAGTATATTTGTATCAGGATTTATGAATTCTCCCTTAACTTTTGTCTGAGTTCACGTTCCGCATTATTCACTGGCGGTTGCTTTATTTTTGACATAGTAGTGTATTTTAACGACTTATAACAACAAAATGCCCTGAAGAAGACATCTGATGAAATTCGATGAAATTCGATGAAAATCGATCAGTTAACGTTGCAATCGATGAACAATCGATAGTCACACAAAGTCCGGTCATTGACAGATCATCGATTTCCGATATCAATCGATTAACTTTCATCGATTGTTATCGATTTTCATCGATTCTTATCGATCATCGATTTGATCGATTGCATAGGCTGGGCCTATTGGATCCCGGATTCCAAAATTTTGAAATCCGAAATCCTTTAAATTTCTAAATTTATCAGGCTACAAATTGGATCGTAACTGGCATGCAGCAACGAAATTCAGAAAGGGGACCATAGCAGTTGCAGCGAAAGTGCAGCCCCAACCTCCGCCCTCCCTTCGCCATAGCTACGACAACTTAGCGAGAGGTGAACTACTAGTGCTTCTTCAGTATTTCTAAACTTTCTTCAGTAAAATGTCATTTCCAATGTTGTTGAACAATTGCGCGCTGAAAACGCGAACTACTAGGGCCTGTTTATTTAGTCTAAACACTAAATGTCCTTTCTTTCTAATGTTGCTGAAGAATTGCGCGCCGGAGATGCGAACTACTAGAGCTTTTTTATTTCTAAGCTTTCTTAAAATGTCATTTCCAATGAAAGTCCTTTCTTTCTAAACTTTCTTAAAATGTCCTTTCTAATGTTGCTGACCTCCGGAGTTTTAATGATCTTTCTTCTCTTAAAATCATTTCCAGCATCCCTGAGTGCGTTGAAGCCAAATTTTTTGAAGTGCTTCCCTCTCTTCTTAGAGGTCTATTTTTTTGGATGGCTCTCGCCATAAATTCTACCAGCCACTATCCGATAAAATTGAATGGTCTCTAGCTTATGCTGTTAGATCCATAGGTAAAAACATTTCGTTGCTCGTCATTTGTCAGGACACGGATGCACGATATAGATTAGTACTGACATATGAGCATTATGGGCATTATATATAAGTATAAGTGTAAAACTCGAACAACCACAAATTCACAGATAATAGTATGCTGACAATCCTTTGAATCACGCCGTTCTATTACAAGTGTATTTCAGGCATCCCACAGTCAGAGAAACATTCGATATTTGGCTTCCCGCTTCATATTGCAATCCCGAATCACGCTTCATTTTTACTCAGATCCATTTGGATGGTTACAAATCTGTTGTTCCAATTTAATTTGCGATATCCACCTTCGAAATAGGACAGGTCTGAGTTAATTGTTCTTTTCACAAATACGGGTTTCACCCAAATAGTAAGATCATTCCAGAAGGAGATTGCGCAGGGACAAAGCCAAAAGAGGTGCTACATGGTCTGAGGAATTCGACATTTTGAACATTTATCATCACTTGAGATTTTCATTTTAAAAAGAAGACATCTAGTTGGAAGAATATTATGGAGTATTTTAATTTGAAACATTTTCATCTTAGCATCTCTACTTTAACGGGTTAAGTTCATAGAAAAAGCTTAACTCTTTCTCAAAAATACCATTATATTTTATCCTGATATGTTTTTGTGCTGTCTGGGCCTCAAAGCGTCTTTCAATTCAACTAATATGTTCAAGTAATCCCAGAGCAACTTAACTTGGAGACATACGTCTATCGCATTTCAGAATTACGCTAATCTCGCATCCCGTAAAACCTCTAGGGTGAGCTAGGGTATGCTACCCATCGGAAATCTTAACATTCTAGGTTCACTTAGAGGCTATTTAATGCATTCTGGGATGATTTGTAAATTAGGTATGAAGAACCCTTTGGGGAACCTAATAAAGCTTATTGTATTGTATTTGTGACCAACAATTTCAGCCTAATCGCAAAATATCATTCAAAAGACATTGTTTATAAAATGAATTTCCAAGACGAAAGGGGAAGCCGCGCCCTCCTCACCCCTTTCCCCCTAAATTCACCCCTGAATACAGCTAAATTACTATTCGCGAGTTCAATTGGATTCCATGATACAGCGGGAAAATTAATCATTTGTTGGATTCCAAACATTTGAAATACGTGGATTTCGGATTCTTTCCTCTTTCTGGATTCTGGATTTCATTAACAATTAATTTTCGTGGATTCCGGATTACCTTACTTGGGGCGAAACCCTCACTCGTGAGTTTTGGAATCAAAATGCAAAAAATACCTTTTTCGAATATCCTATTAACATTGTGTCATCTTCTTCTATTAAGTCATTACAAGCACAACTAAACTATTTACTTTATTGTACACAGCATTTTACCTCCGAAATTCTGTATTTTTGACGAAAAGCACATTTCAATCAGGCGTTCCTACCACTGGGGTGGACTGGACACTAGTTTTATAGTAATTTCGGATTTTGGGTTGTTTTTACCATGAAAAGCACTTTATCGTGACAGTTAAGGATATATTTGTACAATAAAAAATATATGAAGTTTTCAGGTAAAAGATATTTCCAGTAATTCATGATTTGTTTAGTTTTTAGATTATTAATCTTCGGTTGGGCTTCCTGTGGTTTTGATCGGAATTTCTCTCAACAAAAATAGCTAGAACGCTACTACTTTTAAATGTCTATCATGCAGAAATGGTAAGCACTAGAGTACCTGTACACATTGCTGTACATTAAAGTTAGTGCCCTCAGATGGTACCGACCAACATAGCTAGCTCAAGGACTAAAGAGCTCGTATAGTATCCTACTAATTATTTTTTACCTATCCTAAATTTATCGCGCCGCGGATCACGCCGCAGATCGCGCCGCGAATCGCGCTGCCGATCGCGATGCGGATCGCGACGCGGATCGCGACGCGATGAAAGTTCGTATAGCATCCTACACATAACCCGTCGCTTCGCGACTCTCATATGTTGTGCATTTACATTCTCCCATTTTAAATGTGTAGTGCATGATTGTATCACACTAGTAGGTGCTTATATATACATATATATTATGTTGAAGTCACATATGGTACCATTTGTGATATTAAAAATTATAAGACGGTCCTCGGTATCGGTTTTCCATATAGTTTTTTTAAATATTGAAACCCATAATTACGCTGTTTTCTATTTTTTGTTTTTTCTCACCAATCTTTAACCTAGCTAAGACATATTTATGTCATAGGCGAACGTTTGCGTATCGAAGATACTTGATTTTACCACGGTTCTCCATCGAAATCACATAAAAAATTTGATATCTTCATTAATCTTTAACACAACAGCCAAAACTGTGGAGCACCGTTGTTTAAATCCCTCCGATAAGTTGTATCAATGAAAAACCTATCACACATTCCGTATTATATTATGGGTTGTACTCCTGTTTCATTCATATTCAGTTTTTGTAAGCACTTTTTATATTATATGAGGATAACGCGTGGAGAATCGTTGGAGAATCGTTGTAAATAAACACTTAAATGTATAGATCGAATTACACGTTATGTCAAGCGTTTTAATAAATACAATGGTTTAACAAGGTTAGTACACTTGGCGTCTTATTAATATCTTGTACGACAACCCTTTGATTTAACAATCTCAAAAAGTCTTTGTGGCATACTAGCAATAGTTTTGTCTATTACTTTAGTATCAAAAGTATAAAATGTTTCAATTACACGTGTTTTAAATTCACTAAAAGATTCTTTCTCTAATCCTTGTTTTATGGCATCTTTTTCTATTTTTTTCTTAACCAGATGAAAAATATTTTCGATCGGATTATGATCGGCCGATCTGGGAGGAATAGGGACCATAATAGCTTTTGCTTTTGTTATTGCTTTCTTCGCAAGAGCACTTGTTTGTGATGGATCATTATCCATCACAAAATTACGCTTTTGTTTAGTGTGTTTCAAACTAAAACTAAAACATGTATCGAAATTCCTTTTAACGAAATCTGCAAAATAAACACCGTCCCTTTTTTCATACTGTTCTACAAATACAACACCTACATGGTAAGAAATAAGGACTATTAGATGTAATCTCTTTCCTCCTGCTAAACATTTTGAGCCTTTGCTCGTGATTGTAAGTCCTTCCTTCCTCGATCTCCATGCTCTTGCTTTAGGTCGTAATGCTTCAGCCTTCGGGTTCCGTTTGAAGATAAAAGATACCCCATCCAAATAGAATGCGATATGATGTGTCCAAAAATCCTTTACATGTTTTAAAATCCCTACATATTGCTTAGCAAATCTCAGACGATGCCTTTTATCTTGTTCACTTAGAAGTCCTTTCTTCCGCGTTTGCAAGTATTTATATCCCATTGTGTTGAGGGTTCTCGCATATGTTCGATAACTGGCTCTATCCAAACTTAAGCCACTGAATTCTACCAGGGTTTTTATAGTAAAATTAACATCTACCTTTCGTAATCTTTGGATTGATCTTATTAGATGACGAATGTCTCTTTCAGTTAAGCATTTAGGACGTCCTCTTTTCAATTTCGCCTTCTTTGATGGAGTTTCAATTACTCTTTGCAAGGTACAATTAAAACGTCTTGCACTCGATTTTGATATCTTGCAAACTTTGGCAATCTCTCCAAACGACATATCTGTACTTTTGCGTAACGCATAAGCTCTTCCTCGCACCAAGGCGGATATTTTAGCATTGAAAACCATTGCTTTTTGTGTCACGTAATTTGCTGCAGCGATATGCTCGTTCATTGTTTCGTACTAAGATGCGCGTGCATCGCGTGCATATTAGAAGACGTAATTATATTAATTGCACGTGCACAACCCTATATAAACTAAAATATTATTTGATAATTCGAACAATACCACGAAAAATATGTTACTAATCTATATATTTATAATGACCGTTAAATTGCGGTGAAATATGCTATTCGAATTTGTTAATTCGCAAGAAATCAGAATATTTTCTTCAACAATATAGCTCGATGCATATATATGACGTCATTTCATGCGCGAGTATGGTTTCTGTGTTCATTTATACAACACACTCCTCTTACTAACTATACCTAACTTATGTAAAAATATTATGATTATAGCACCTTGGGTTTTATCGGTATTCTCGTATAAATACAATCGTTGCCAAAATGGTTGGCACGATTGGATAATTGGGAACGTGCGTCATTAAAGTTTGGGTAAAAACGTTTTCTTTCTACCCCTTTCAGCCCCTCCCCTCCCCCCGTACAATGTTGTTGAGAGGAAATTGCTCATCGAGGGCCACAGGGAAATCACCACACACCATTACACACACCATTACACTATCGCAACTTTGAGTGAGGGGGTAGGGGGAGTCCAACAAGACAAATTGTTCTCAATAAAGAGCACTAGCTACGGAAAATGTGCAGCGTGCCAAGTAATTATGGCAACGATTGTAGCTTACAGTGACAGTAGGCTAATTGGGGACACCTATCTAGAAAAATTGAAATAAAAGAAAATAAAAATATATCACCTATAAATAACTTATATAGATGTAGATGGTTTATTGTACCTCCCAATATGAGTTTTTCAGTGCAATAATAATTATTGCATAATGCAAGTTTTTATTAACATTCCTATAATAAGCATCATACATGTACATTTGCCAAAGTGAAGTTCTTTTGTCATTTTCTTACATATACATGCTCAGTGCAAGAGTTTCATATTTATAACACAAATGCCAATGATGCCTATATTCTAACCCTATTAGAAGTGCTGATCTCTGATAGAGTCCAGTAATTTAATACAATATAAATTTTAATTTACTTTATTATTACCTATTTCAATACAGGCACATTGACGGAAACCACAAATTAATACAACCTTACAGATTTGTAATACATGGTGGATTGGACGGTTACTCCAGATTGATTGTATTTTTGCGTGCAACAACTAATAATAGAGCATCAACTGTTCTTAGCCTATTCCAAGAAGGTATACAAAGATATAACTTGCCATCAAGGGTTCGAAGTGATTTAGGGTGTGAAAATGTGGATGTTGCTAGATTGAAGCTCCATTCTAGAGGTCTCAACAGGGGTAGCCATATTACAGGCAAATCAGTTCACAATCAGAGGATTGAGAGACTTTGGCGTGATGTCAATCGTGTTATTGCTAGTCGCTTCTTGAACATTTTCCTTTTCCTTGAGCAGGAAGTGCTACTCGACCCAACAGATGAATTGCATTGATACTGTCTTCATATTGTATACACCTCATTGATAAATGAAGCCATTGAAGCTTTTGTTGGACAGTGGAACAACCATCCAGTGTCAACAGAATGTAATCTATCACCCAACCAAATGTGGATTCAGGGTATGTTGGATTCAAGAAATTCTAGATATGTTGCTGTGTCAGATGTTATACAGGGAGACCAAATTGATTTTAACCAGTATGGTATTGATGATGATGGACCAGTACCTGTTGCACAAGAAGAATATACCATTGTAGTACCCAATACTAGTGGTCCTTTTACTCCAGATCAGGAAAGGTATTTGCATGAAGCCAGGGTGTCTATAAGGGACTCTGGGGATGATGATGATGGAATTTTGGCCTTCCAAGTAGTTTTAGAAATGGCACAAACATTATTAAATGTCTAGTAACACTACAATATTATTAGCTCTTTCTCTTACATGTATGATCGCATGTGAATACCATATTCACCGGCGTATAAGCCTCACTTTTTTTTCGAAAATCGTGATCCAAAGTTGGGGGTGCGGCTTGTCTTGGCGAACATCGGGAATTGGTACCAGAAATTTAAATATAATTAACATAAAAGTGTAATAGAGTACGTACATGTACATCATTAAATTCGTGTGTTTATTGCTGTCAGTTAAAAGCATTCGCCATTGGTTATACGTTAAACATGCATATTTAACATTAAACATGCATGCAAATTAATGGGTGCTAACGCCTTTTCAGACAGTTTAACAATCTTTTAGCGTTGCCAAACTCGGGGTGCGGCTTATATGCGAGTGCGGCTTATACGCCGGTGAATACGGGTACATTTGACCTCTTTTAGAAAGTCGTATTCATTTGTGCTGAAATATTGCTGTTTTGTCCATCATATTGGATTTTTGGCCTATCAGTATCTAGCCCTTCAATGCCTTGCTTTAGTGTCAAATTTAAACTGCCCGCAATTATGAGAAATATTTTTTTATTGACTGCAACAAATAACTACAATAGAATTAACACTGTCACTTGAATTGGTTGTCGACTGCTTTACCAAATGTACATGTATACATGCAGTATTTTGTCTAATGTGCCACTGGTTTTTGGTCTGAAGAAAAAAAATTAAACAAAAAAATAATTATTGGAGAAGTGAAATGTCTCGCTCAGTCACTTAACATGCAATTTTATTTTGTTTTCTTTTTTTAACAATAACTGAAATGTTCTTACTACATCAGAAGCTGATTGACTTACACTTCTTTATGATGGAAGAATACCGTGCATTCAAATGTATTTTTCAAGGTGATCAAACAGTATTTAAGAACTTGCATAGAGTGATTCCATTAAACCTGGGCACTACTAATTAGCTGTCAGTGTTTATTAGATGCAAAGAAACAAAAGAAACCAAAAGAGTGAGTGTCTAATAGTGTGTATTGGTGTAGTTAGTAATGCCCAGGTTTATTGGAATCACTCTATTAACTCAACATACTTCATCATAACATAGTAACCTGGAAATTCCAAAGACTTACAATAGGCTTTTATCATGTTCCACAAGTATAAACTTTGAGTGCTTATAACTTTTGCCATACTTGCTCAATAAAAGTCCCATTGAACATGGTGTAAACCTATTCGACTGCCTTTGATGTAATTGAAAGTTATAAGATACATTGTTTTGCCCAGACTACACCTCCGAGTAAATTTTATGTACTGAATTATTTAAAAAACTAAACAAGAACTAAACAAAGGTTATGCTGATTATGGGTCAAGCAATGCTGTAACAGAAAAACAAACCCCATATTTGATGGTAAAAAGAGTGATGTACTATATCCCTTTTCTGAGACCTTTTTCTGTCAAATCAACTTATAACAATGTAAAATAATGTAGCTTTAAAAAAAAATGATCGTGCAAAACCACTAAACATGCTCTAAAATAGCTAGTCTTATCATTTCAAATTCAAATCAACATGATAAACCCTCAATTATCCCAAAACCACTTTTTTGGTGCTCAAGTGCCTTGTTCATAGCTTGCTTGAATTCTTCAAAGGTGTTGACTAAGCCTGGTAACTCAAGCTCAAGTGGGCACGTATTTGCATTTGGAAGACAGGACAAATTCTCTAGTACTGTAATGTTTGAAGGTTGGAAAAAACCCATTGGGGGTATGCTTTCACAGCCAGTACAGAACATCAGCAAATCTAAATTTTTTTCAACTGTGGAATAAATAAGAATTTCACGAAGCTAATGAGCATTACTGACAATATCATCATTATTATATCCGAGTGTGTGCTAGATTTTGTGAGTCAGTTTGTTCTCATTGCACTATTTGTTTTAGCACAAATATGATGTATAGCCTGGCTCAAACATCAATACTTTGATGACTGACTCCTAGGTTTCTTAACATTTCAGAACATGGTTGCAAAAATATAGCCTACGTAGCCCGGCGCAGGGAAAAAAGGAGGGGAAGAGAGGGGGAGCGGAGGGGAAGGGGGAGGAGGAGGGAACTAAGATAAAGTGTCTTACCTTCGGTTACAAGGTATTGCTGTAGGAATTCCTGCTTTTGAGGTATAACATTTTCAAATACAACAAGGTCAAGAAATTCCTTTGGTGTTGGCGGTTTGGGATCTCCCCCAACAAACACAGACTTCATTACTTCAGGGTATGTTCTTACCAAGTCAATAACTGGTCCTAAACCAGCAATGAATTGGTCAAGTTCTGCCTTTCGACTCAGAATAACAAAGTGAAGACAAAGAGAAAAACAAGCTTGATGGCGATTCTCCATGGACAGTGCATGAGGGAATCCAGATTCAATAAGTAGGCCCTGAACTGCAGCTGCAACCCCAGGAAGCTCTTCTTTTGAAAGATTATCAAGCTGGAACAAAAATATTTATAAAATATTTATATCATCTGAATCTTTTTTCTTTTACAAAGGTTCATGGATTCTCACAGATTCATCAGTGCAAATGATAATTTACACACTATATAAATAATATGTGAAGGATGAAAGAGGACAACCTTGAGGGTTAAAGGGGAACTGAAGATAAAATTTATTTTCTCAAGAAAGTTAGATATCTCTTATATTTGCATTATTTGAGTAATATTTTTTGTAAATCTTTCTTAGATATTAACAGTATTCACGCTCAATACGGGAATATTGCCGTTTTACCGTCGGCTCAGATCTTTTTGTTTGTGACGTCGTTTATGGGGAATAGTAAAATCCGTTCACAACATTCTCTCGGGTACAAGAAAATACAATGTACTTATAATTACTCTACATTGTGATTGCACTTTCCCTTGGGATAGGTGACGTCTATTATGGGGAATAATTACTGAAGTGAGCCGCGATCATTTCAGCGGTAATCTATGTCTTTTTACAATTAAAACTCAAGTTTCTTCTCCATAAAAATAACCACAATTGAAAATTATTTCAGAAAATGAATGTACACAACATTCTATTTGTTTTTATCGAAACATAGATTTTAATAGGCTACAGTTCTCATCAGGGTACCCCAAAAACCTTTCAAACCACCTGTTTTGATTATTTTTGACAAATCAAATTGAATATTATCTATCATCTCCATAAAACAGAATCTAAAAATATTATTTTCCTAAAAAGTTAGAATCAAAAACCGAATTTTGGATTTCATTTGATGCAAAAAGATGTTGACAAGCAAGCTGTCAACAGCACTCACGCAACAAGACTTTCCATAAAGATTCAGATGCGAATAAAGTATCCAAAAATCGTAACTGCTCACTCAAAATATCCTTGAAGCAGTAACATTGTTTTCCTGCCTCGTTGTGTTACGTCGTTACGAACTGTAAGGCTATCTTCTTTTGACTGCCATTCATATGTCATCAGGTATTGGATCACATATTTGTGGTGGATTATCGACGCTTGTGTAACAAAGGCGCCACTTGACTTGAAAAACATTTTGGATTTTTTTCTCAGAGCAAATTGACGGAAATACTGGTGTTATTTTGAGCTCCTAAACAAACGAGTTTTATTCGATTCAGCTGAGATTCTTAGGACTTCATCTCTGATTATCATTCTTCAAAATTGTTTCTCCGAATTTTGATATTTTAATTATTTCATGAGTTATTAACTGATTAGTAAAGAACGATGTATTTTTAGCGTACCGAAAAGTTTCGCGGCAGCCGAGATAAAAAAGCAACGGGGAAACGTATCGATAAACGGAGACACGGTTTTGATAATTGATATCTCGAGTGCATAAAGATAATGATCTTGAATTTCCGATAAAATGCGGCTGTGGGACCTCGCCGCATAACGCTATATGAAAATTCGTTGATGTTGACTTATATCTAAAACGCGTATGCACTTTTTGTTAATAGACCATTAGTTGGAATCTATTGGGGTTTAAATGGACGGATTACGTTAAAGCGACTTGAAATGCATACCGGTCGCTAGGGGTACCCTGATCCTAAGCAAAGCTCAGTCTTGCAACCTTTAGTTAGTAATTTATAAGATAGAGGAGTTGGTATAAACTATATTACCTAGTACTAAAAACAGTTATATGTTCTGACAGTTTATTACTACACTATTTACCATATTTATTGCTTCAAGAACTTCACAATCTGTGACATCTTCTTTTTTCACATCTGTCATCATATCTGGATCTGGTGAAATGAAATACTTGTATATGATAGTAGAGAAGACTGGGAATCCACAACCTCCATTTATTAAGGACAATGCCACAATCCTTCCTGCCACCTTGAACAGGTTGGATCGTAAGGCATCAGTGTTATGAAGGGGCAGGAATTGACCTAGCCGACCTTCAAATAAGTGAATTGGGCATGCAGGGGAAACCATTTCTTTCATAATCAGAGAAAAAAATTATCTTGTCAAACCCCCCTCCATCTATTGCTGGCTCGCCTTCAAACATCACTCTTGTGTTACAATACTGGAAGTTCCTTTTTTTTTTAGAGAAGCAATAGCATCTTATAGTAGGGACTTTCTATCAATTGTCAGCCTCATTGTCTCACTGTTTTTTGGAATTAAATTAAGGACATCTCTGATACTTGCAGGTGTACTTGCAGGTGTTGCTCCTGTGAGAGAAAATCAGCATGGTATATTAAAATATCCACTTTTGTCCCTGTTTGCATTTCTATGTGACCACTAAAGGCTAAAGTTGGACTTGTAAGTTATATTTAGTTTATGTAAAGGACGCTATACGGGCTTCCTTTGCTATTTGTTTGTTTTGTTGCTCATTAAGTTCCCATTGTAATCATACTCGTATCATGTTACCCCCACGTACACGTGCGAATATAGGAAGCCGTAGGTAGTACCATAAGTAAGTCCAAGTATTAATGTCAAGTACTGAGTCAATAAGTTCAAGTATAAGTTCTTCCTATACCTTGGTGGATACGTGGGACAGTTATGTAAGTACATGTACCCCTTTGATTGTTTAGATGATTCAGCCGGTTCCTTACTGCTAGATAATTGATTGTAATTACTAACTGAAGTTATGCATGATTTATCATAGTTATGTATGCCATGTAATAATTATAAAGACCTAGTTATTGTATTCACAGTTTACGATAAGAATAAAAGTCATATAAAGGCCGGCCTTATTCGGTAAAATCGATCCTAACCAAACTCAAATCCGCCGCGACACGAAATCAAGTTCGTTAAGAGTCGCTGCGATCACAGTTTGCAATAGAGAGTTTGCCAGATCATACATGTATGTTGGCAACCATGTTAGATGGATTAGATGGAAGCAACAATGAAATTGTTAAGTACATCAGATATTTGATTGATCCTGCTGCTGGAACTGCTGTCACACATGATGATGCAAAGCCTCTATAGGCTTCCATCATTCATTACTTTTTTATGTTCGAATCTAATTATAAACTAGAAGGTGCAATATTGGATGCATAGTATAAATACAAAAGATGGTAAGATAAAAACAATATTTAACAGCATACATGTACATGTATCTGTCCAATCAGAAATAATGTCTTCAAAAATTGATAATAAGATAACCTGTTTTCTGGTCAGTCTCATCTGCAAGGAGCTTGTCAACAGCTTCTTGAGCATCACTTGAGGACTGAGCAACGGCTACAAGTGTGGTATGAGGAGTGTCAGGAAACATTTCCTTTAGGATGTCTATCATTACCACTCTACAAGATTTACTGGATGATGTCCCTGCACTGGAAGTTGCAAATGTACTGGATGATGTCCCTGCACTGGAAGGTGTGAATGTACTGGATGATGTCCCTGCACTGGAAGGTGTGAATGTACTGGATGATGTCCCTTGAATGGAAGTTGCAAATGTACTGGATGATGTATCTGCTCTTGTAGGTGTTTCAAAACAGCTGACCATTAATTCTGAATCAGAATCACTTTCATATTTTGCCTTTAAAGATAAATTTTGGAATTACATTCTATTTACAAGTTTCAACTGCTCTACTAAATATTTGGTAAATGTCTTACATTTGTATTGAAATCCTTTGCATCACTATCACCATCATCATGTTTCTCCTAAAGAACAATGTTCTAATATTAAGAGGAGATTTTTTACGAATTCACGTATTGAGCGCCAAAAACCAATAGCATGGAGAATACGCTTTGTACAAGGCTAAAACTGCAAAGAGTTCAAGTTATTTGGGATAGTTTTTGACCGGTAAAAGTGAAATTAGAGTGTTAATCCAAAGTGAAAATTTGATTTGAAAACTGTCCACATGGGCTAGATCTGTATATTTACTATTGTTGCTGATGTTTTCCCTTGAATTAGCTCAAATTTGAAACAAAACTGAAGCAGGAAAATGGCTTTGTACAACGCTAAAACAGCTTTAAACAGACAATTTACTTTGTATTTAATAGTTTGTGCTTAGTTAAAATAAAATTAAGAGTGTACGTTAACCCATTCGCTCCTGAGCTATTTTGAGTTTTTTAGCGATTTTCGGAACCTAATCACGCCATGGGAAATTTCGATTCCATATAAGGGGTATGTTTATAGCCATTATTCACCACAGAAGCCCCCAGGACAGCATCATTAAGCTTGACTGGTGTGGTAGAGACCGTTCTGCTGAAAGAACCCAGCAGCGAGCTAGAAACGATTTTCACGAAGACATGTCGGCACTGCCGTTACGAAATTCAAAATGGCAGACTCAACTGTGAAATCGTCTCTCTGGTTGTTCTGTGGTGGATTGCAGGACCTACAAGGGCATTTTTGGCGACTTTGGACTTGTAAAGAATGTAACCGGTGCAATATTTTGCCTGTAGGACCTGGTGGCTCGGCACTAAAAAACAGAAAGGGCGGGATGCTTGCTGTCGAAAATTCCCAGATGTTCACGGCATCCTTTTCGGGCGTGCAGAAGGAAAACACGTGTTTGCGAAAGTGGTCCTAAGGAAATGGCTATTGTTCGGCGAGTTAAGGAAGAGAGAGGGAAAAATTCACGAATATATCAAGAAGAGAGATGGAAGTTTGCTGAGAAAGTGGCGTTTTGTTTCGCAATGATGTATTTTGGAAGAAAATCCAAGTCAAATGTCGTTCATTTTCGAGGTGTGAAATTGCGTCAAAAACACGCATTTTTGATTTCTATGAAAAACAAATTGAACTAATGCTCAGAAATCGGACCTGAAAGTCAGTTTACTTGAGGTTAAAATTTGAAGAGTTATCTAGTTGTCACTAATAACTGGCCATGAGATCGATGTTACGAAAATTGAGAAAGTTAGAATTTTTCAAAGCAGTATCGATGTTTACGGCCGGTTTCGGCCGGTGTAGGACCGGAGTCAATGGGTTAATCCAAAGCGAAAATCAAAAGTCAACTGTTCAAAAGCGCTCGTTTTTGGCGCTTTTCGCGGATATTACGCGATGTTCAAACAAATATCCTCTTAATATTAAATATATAGGGATACGGTGGAACCCGGCCTTACGGACACCCGGGTGAATACGGACATCCGGTTATTACGGACACTGCGTCTCGTCCCGATAGTGTCCGTATTAACCGGGTAGGCTTATATGGAGGAAATGATATACTTATTGCACTGGAAAATTGCTCATGTATGTGGATTTAATTTGACTAAATGTTTATTACAACTGACATTTTTTGATGTACTGGTGAGAACATTAATTTATTTTTACATGTAACTGCTAACTTTTTAATGCATAATTCTAGGAATAATTAGGAAAACTGAGTTATATACTTACACATGCATCTGTGGCTTCTTCCAATGCACGGATGTATATTGGGCCTTGCCCTGAGACATGCTTCACCACTTTTGCATTTCTTTCCTGACCATGGGGCAATGACATTGATACTATACTCGAGCCTGTGCTTTTAACAAACTCAAACCTACCAGAAACAAAAATAATAATTAATTATTTATTATTATAATAATAATTATTATAATAATAATAATTAACATATTTATTTGGCCCGTTGCTAGGGAAACTTTGAAGGCTCGTAAAACTCTTAAATTCAATACATAAGGCATGAAACTTTTGGAATGTGTTTTAGTTGGGCATGTGATGACGTCATCACGTACGTCTTTATGACGTCATCACGTAAAAAAAACGCTGTTTTTCATAGGGTTTTGAAGGATTAGAAATATTTTGGTATAATCTGGAAATTTATATCAAGGTGCAGAAGACTGAGCATGTGTTTTGCGTTTCAATGAAAATTGATTTTTTTATGGAAGTTTCTTTGCATTTTTAACGACATTTGTCCATAACTTTTCCATTTTTTCTTTGTTTTTAAAATCCATGCTCCAGTTTGTGTAGAATACTTTTCGTAGCAGATACATAAAGAAAAAAGTTATTTTTTTCAAAATGTGAAAAGAACGGCGTTTTTTTCGAAAATGCCATTTTTGTGACTTGGGCTACCTGTGGTCGTCGTAATTTTCGTTCGCAAGACTAGACAAATACATGACAATTTAGGTGTGTTAGAAAAATGTCTTTTCTGTACTTTCTTTTGGTTCAAGGTACATAAAAATGCACCCAGAAAGGAAGATCGATATTTACTTGTCATTTGTGTGGTTTTCTCATGTTTTGAAGCATTATTATTATTATTTTAATGCAGCTCAAATTAATTTGTGCAAAGTCTTTCAGTCGTGTTTTCAAGGTGTTTTCACCGATCTTCGACGTACTTCATCTACTGTTTGACACGTTTCATTTTGACAAGCAGAGTCTAGAACAACAACCTGTTGAGTAAGGTAATCTTTGATTGTTTTTTATTGACTTATCGGCGTTTTTATTCTTAGGTTGAAGTCGTTTGTGACGATAACAAACGATATTTAAAGTCGGCTTGTTTTACAGTTCGGTTCAAAGTGGAATTTTCGCTTGCTTTCTTTGACTTCTTTGACTTTAAACTACTGCAGTCTATCAAATGTCGAATATTTTTCATTGAACAGAACTACATAAAGAAAAAAATTATAACTTGTAAATTTTGAAGTGAAACTTTTCAAAAAACAGCATGTGAAAAATGTACTATAGAGGCAGGGCAACTTTTATCTGTCAAATCTGTCAAATCTTTTGATAAATGCATCAATGTAAAGTCCTATTTTTGTGACTTGGGCTACGTTTTTCGTTCGCAAGACTAGACAAATACATGACAATTTAGGTGTGTTAGAAAAATGTCTTTTCTGTACTTTCTTTTGGTTCAAGGTACATAAAAATGCACCCAGAAAGGAAGATCGATATTTACTTGTCATTTGTGTGGTTTTCTCATGTTTTGAAGCATTATTATTATTATTTTAATGCAGCTCAAATTAATTTGTGCAAAGTCTTTCAGTCGTGTTTTCAAGGTGTTTTCACCGATCTTCGACGTACTTCATCTACTGTTTGACACGTTTCATTTTGACAAGCAGAGTCTAGAACAACAACCTGTTGAGTAAGGTAATCTTTGATTGTTTTTTATTGACTTATCGGCGTTTTTATTCTTAGGTTGAAGTCGTTTGTGACGATAACAAACGATATTTAAAGTCGGCTTGTTTTACAGTTCGGTTCAAAGTGGAATTATCGCTTGCTTTCTTTGACTTCTTTGACTTTAAACTACTGCAGTCTATCAAATGTCGAATATTTATTCATTGAACAAACTTAAAATTAAAAGAATAACGTTCAATAAAATATATAACTTGTAAATTTTGAAGTGAAACTCGTGTAAGCTTATGTCTTACGGGAAAACAATGGGCGCTTGCTCGATGAAATCTCTTGAATTTTAGAAGGCCTGAAAACAGCATGAGAGGAAATACACATTTTTTCTAAAAATGTACTATAGAGGCAGGACTTTGATGATTTTCAACTGACTTTGGCGTACATATCTGTCAAATCTGTCAAATCTTTTGCATATGATATTACTTACAACAACTTAACCAATAGGATCCACGAGCTCCTGACGAACCAAAAATCTTTCAAAGAGATAAAACAGCCTACGGTAAAGTGTGTCTTCTTCCCAATTTTTGTCCAGTTGAAAAGCATCAATGTAAAGTCCCCGGTCAATTAAATCGGTCTTCATCTGCCCTCGGGGTACCTGACTCCACTCGGGAGAGGGAAGCAAGCATATGTCTTTGTACACTAGGTCTGGGGGACTTTCGACTTTTGAATTTGAGTACTTTTTCCACGCTTTTCCTTTGGTCCTCCTTCTACTTTGAGCTGCGAACGAATAATTCTGTCTCGGATTGAGGCGACACACCGCGTGGAGTGCTCACTCCAGTTTGTCTTGGGAATTGAAATCTTGAGTTCAATTCAGTTTCAACGGACGCAAATCCATCTGTAGTTTCTCTAAGGCCAGCATCTTGATCTTTTGATTGCAAGTTAGTTACGGCGTTGATGATGTTTTTAACAAAATCTTGCAGCGACTTCCCATCTTTCTGCGCCATCTTGATGACTTGAACGCGCGGAAAAATCCTCACCACAGGTAGCCCAAACAATGTATGGACAACGTCATTGACGTCACTTCCGTTGTTTCGTAAAAAGTCATTTCCGTTTCTTTTATTTGTATGAGAAATCATCTTTTAGTTGTATGAGAAGTCATCTTTTAGTTATATAAGAAATCATCTTTTAGTTGTATGAGACTGAATCATCTTTTAGTTGTATGAAATCATCTTTTAGTTATATAAGAAATCATCTTTTAGTTATATAAGAAATCATCTTTTAGTTGTATGAGAAATCATATTTTAGTTATATAAATAATCATCTTTTAGTTATATAAGAAATCATCTTTTAGTTGTATGAGAAATCATCTTTTAGTTGTATAGATGCTTCAGTTTAGATTTATTCCTATGAAATAGTTGTATAAATGTATAACATCGATGTACTGATGTATGTGCCTTCATTTATGTTGTATTGCGTATAACATCGATTTAGACACTTTCAACATTTTGTCCGTAAAAAAACTTCATACTTCACAGAATAAATGTCGAGTTCAGCGCTAAATTTCGTCACGTTAACATTGAAAATCAAACACATTTTACCTCTCGACCGCTTCCTTCTGCTTTTTATGTCATGTAGGACTCTTATTCTTCAATTAGGTTTACAGTGTGACTACACCAACCAAGGCCACCCAAACAAATTTTCATACAAATTATCCAATCACAATTGAGTATTTAAACAATAGAATCTGCACAAATGTTCAAATTTTCGCTTTAAAAGCATATATTTTACTTTATATGTGTATGTATATGATCAAGAGTGAACAAGAAACAGTTTAAATTGTAGAATTCGACTTCATTCTGTTATTCACCGTCACAAATGTGATTAGAAAATTTGTATGAAAATTTGTTTGGGTGGCCTTGGTTGGTGTAGTCGCACTGTAATTGTCCGATATTTGAAGGGTTGCAAATCCGAAAAGCGTAATGCCAACCGATGAACCGGAAGTGATTTTACCTGATGACGAACGGTACTTTGTCGAGTTTCTCGCAACATCATTTAGCTTGTACGTAAAAATGTTTTGGTACAAACTGAAAGTGCAGCCCTATTGTGCACGAATGAGGGGTATGAGTAGTTTGGAATTGGTGCCACTTTTGCGAAATATTGCTTTTTGTACCCGACCTGCTAATTTGCATATTTAATGTTTTGTAGTCAAATATCGCTAAACCTTTTCTCGAGAGTGAAAATCCTGCTGTTCGCTATGCAAGGCGGCAACACACTAAGTTCGTGCAGGCGCAATGCTATCTCACGTGAGCCCTCAGTGCAGTGACAAAATATAATTCGATTGCACTGCAGAACATTTTTTTAAATAATTGCGACCAGCGAGCGAGCCCCAGCGAGCGAACTGGGAGCAACACTAATCTTTGGTTGGGCTTCCTGTGTTTCAGATGCCAGCTCGATTCTCAATTTGTGTTTTTCAGTGGAGGTGGAAATTTTTTTTTTCACGTGACTTTTGCCCTGACGTCATATATCGTACGTTCCCGTCGTTCATTTGGGCATTTCTGACTCGTGATCTCGTGTTTAGAGTGGATTCGAAGCCTTTTTGCTCGTACTTTATATCCGATTCTTCGATGGAATTATGTGAAGATCTTCGTTTATTGTTGACGATCGCTTCAGTTAGCAACATATCGAGGGAAAGGCAATGTTATTTTATTAGTCTTTCAGCTCTGTTGTGTGCTAAGTCGCTGCACTGATTGCCACTGTGGAAAACATAAGTAGTCGTTCGAATCCTAGTACCGTATAAATGCTCTTGGAAACCAAGTCATCCCAGATGCAGAGACATTGTTACTGAATTATCTGCCTAACAGCTCGTTGGTTTATCGTGCCGCCAACCGTACCAAACTTTATTCTAAATTCAAGATATAGGTGTTCATAAGAGACCGTTCATAAGTGTAGCAAAATGAATACTGAAAATCGATAAAGTACGTACATTGATAAAGAAAAAAAGTGTATGTTGATTTTTATTGATTGATACTAATGTCTTTCTTCAGTGATAATAATTGCTGTCGGAGCGAAGCGTAGATGGCTTATAAATTCTCATACATGTCCGATACGAACGAAGTGAGTCAACTCGTCTAATGAATTCACGACTTGACTCAACTCGAGTCAACTCGTGAATAAATTAGACGAGTTGACTCGTCTGCTTAATATTAATGAGATGCAAATTAGTTGGATCTCATATGGTGTGAAGTCCACGAAGCGAGTCGACTTGACTCAACTCGAGTCAACTCGTGAATAAATTAGACGAGTTGACTCGTCTGCTTAATATTAATGAAGATGCATATTAGTTGGATCTCATACGGTGTGAAGCCCACGAAGCGAGTCGACTTGACTCAACTCGAGTCAACTCGTGAATTCATTAGACGAGTTGACTCGTCTGCTTAATATTAATGAAGTTAGAGTTTTATTGTAAAACGAATGAGTATCACTAGTACGATGTTATATTATTGTTCTTCGTTCTCAAACGAAACTAAGTCAGAGTTTTAATGTAACGAAATGAGTATCACTAACTACGATGTTATATTATTGTTCTTCGTTCTCAAACAAACTAAGTCAGAGTTTTGATGTAACGAAATGCGTATCACAAACTACGCTGTTATATTATTGTTCTTCGTTCTCAAACGAAACTAAGTCAGAGTTTTAATGCAACGAAATGCGTATCACAAACTACGCTGTTATATTATTGTTCTTCGTTCTCACGAAACTTAAGTCAGAGTTTTAATGTAATGAAATGCGGGAAAATGCGTATCACAAACTACGCTGTTATATTATTGTTCTTCGTTCTCAAACGAAACTAAGTCAGAGTTTTAATGTAACGAAATGCGTATCACAAACTACGCTGTTATATTATTGTTCTTCGTTCTCAAACGAAACTAAGTCAGAGTTTTAATGTAACGAAATGCGTATCACAAACTACTACGCTGTTATATTATTGTTCTTCGCTCTCAAACGAAACTAAGTCAGAGTTTTAATGTAATGAAATGCGTATCACAAACTACGCTGTTATATTATTGTTCTTCGTTCTCAAACGAAACTAAGTCAGAGTTTTAATGTAACGAAATGAGTATCACTAACTACGATGTTATATTATTGTTCTTCGTTCTCAAACAAACTAAGTCAGAGTTTTAATGTAACGAAATGCGTATCACAAACTACGCTGTTATATTATTGTTCTTCGTTCTCAATAATAATAATAATAATAATTATTATTATTAAAACTAAGTCAGAGTTTTAATGTAACGAAATGCGTATCACAAACTACGCTGTTATATTATTGTTCTTCGTTCTCAAACGAAACTAAGTCAGAGTTTTAATGTAACGAAATGCGTATCACAAACTACGCTGTTATATTATTGTTCTTCGTTCTCACGAAACTTAAGTCAGAGTTTTAATGTAATGAAATGCGGGAAAATGCGTATCACAAACTACGCTGTTATATTATTGTTCTTCGTTCTCAAACGAAACTAAGTCAGAGTTTTAATGTAACGAAATGCGTATCACAAACTACTACGCTGTTATATTATTATTCTTCGTTCTCAAACGAAACTAAGTCAGAGTTTTAATGTAACGAAATGCGTATCACAAACTACGCTGTTATATTATTGTTCTTCGTTCTCAAGCGAAACTAAGTCAGAGTTTTAATGTAACGAAATGCGTATCACAAACTACGCTGTTATATTATTGTTCTTCGTTCTCACGAAACTAAGTCAGAGTTTTAATGTAATGAAATGCGTATCACAAACTACGCTGTTATATTATTGTTCTTCGTTCTCAAACGAAACTAAGTCAGAGTTTTAATGTAATGAAATGCGTATCACAAACTACGCTGTTATATTATTGTTCTTCGTTCTCAAACGAAACTAAGTCAGAGTTTTAATGTAACGAAATGCGTATCACAAACTACTACGCTGTTATATTATTATTATTCGTTCTCAAACGAAACTAAGTCAGAGTTTTAATGTAACGAAATGCGTATCACAAACTACGCTGTTTTATTATTGTTCTTCGTTCTCAAACGAAACTAAGTCAAAGTTTTAATGTAACGAAATGCGTATCACAAACTACACTGTTATATTATTATTCTTCGTTTTCAAAAGAAGCGCTAGCGAAGTCAGAGTGGCCCGGTCGAAGCCGTGAAAGTCGCATCTACTACGATCGACGGCAAATACAACGTCCAACAACGAACTTTTGAAACTCAGTTTATACTCGCGGAAAATCTACCTTACTGGGCATATATCAATGTACTTCGAACGAGCATGCCTGTGCCGGCTCAACGATGTATTTCGTGTTTCAAAGTTATACATACATATGCTTCGATTTATGTGCTTTCCTTGGGAGTTCGTTACATCCATTTGGCCGGTGTAGATTGGCGTGGCAGACGGTTTGTTTGGGGAGAGGAGAAAGGGGAAGGTTAAAATGAAGCCGGGTATAAAGGAAACGAGAAACCCATTTCTCCTCAACATCGAAGTTTTCTTTTCATTTCCGATTCCCCGAGTATGCTTGGTGTTTGAAATTTTTAATTAACGTCCACAGTATTTCCAGGATCATAAATAAAATGCCTAAAATACAAAAAAAATTGCAGGTCTGTTCATATGTCTATTTTTTCCATAAAGACCAATATCTATCTTTTTTTTTCCAAAAATATATAATTTTTTGAAACTGTATCTTGAAGACATTGAAGATATAAAACAACCTACCAATATCAACCTTTACCCTCAAACCTTTACCCATGTTATGCAGTTTACCTTTTCAATCTTCTCTAATTTACCGTAGTTTATCCGGCACTATATTTCAAAGTAGTTATAGCTATATTTATACTTGCACAATTTAAAACTGAATTTCCAGCAGTCGACAATACCAGCTGGTATAAACGGCAAGTGCCAGTAAAATCGAAACTGACATTTTAGGTGACTATTTCAGAAAATAATGCTAACATGCACCTAAGGGACTTAGCAGGGGGGAAGGGGGGGGGGGGGGGGGGGGGGGTGGGTGGGTGGAGATTTTAAATTGAGCGTTGAAAATGATGTGTGGGAATGAAATTTCCTGACCCTCCCCTTGGGCTTGGCCTAAAATATCATGACCTTCCCCCTGCACAGATAAGGGACCTGTCATTGGGAGGTACTCAGGGGTATCAGTGACGGGGAGGTGCGAAGACCTTTTTGGGCCGTTTGAAATTCGCGGCTTGTGACTTTTTGGGGGTTAGCAATTTTCTGGTGGACTTTTTTTGATATAAAGATTTTGGCAAGGACTTTCTTTGGCGTTGATAAAAATGATACCCTACCGTTCTCGATTTTATGTAAAACGATTTCATTAACAAGTTTAAACTACGGAAATGACATGACATGACACAGACTATATTGCCTAAAGTTTTGTGACAGATGCACGATGAATACATGTAAATAGAGGTGGACGCATAAACTATCTCGCATTCTCTTGGTGTTTTTACTTTAACTTTTTTATGAAAAAATGGACTTTTTGGGGGTTACGTTCTGGGCCGCACCTCCCCGTCATCGATAACCCTGAGTACCCACCCCCCACTTCCCACCCCATGCGTCATTATTTCATATTATGCATGGTCTAAAATCCATTGAAAATTGTAATTTTGGGCCATTTTTGCGCATTTTTCTATAACCCACCAAAAATGACCGTGTTGAACAATTTTTGAGCATTTTACAAAGGCTAGCTATATATAGCTCATGCTCCCACATGAGCGTAAATTTGTGTTACCCTCCCAGTTTCACTGCCTGTTTTTTCATGACCCTCCCTTCAGGGGCTCAAAAAGTCAATCCATGTACCTCCCCCATTTTACACCCTCCCCCCTGCTAATTTCTGACAAGTCCCTAAGAACAGATTTTTAAATCGCAGCGTGATCGTTGCGTCTCTCGGTAAATGTCGGTAGAGCATGCATGCATGCGTATATATTCCCGATAATAATAATAATAATAATAATAACTTTATTAACGTCTCAGAAATCTTATAGCTGGGCACAAGTGCCCTACTAATCGGGGAGACTTAAAATCTAAAATACTGTAAATATAAAACTGATATATTAGATCGATGTTCTATTTATGATGCATTTCGAAATCTTTATATATGTATATACGACGAGATGCACACTGAAATTAGATACAAGAGACTCAAAAGATTATTGCAAACATCATAATTGTGATTGTAAACAAAGCTGGCGCGAATATAAATTGTCAAATATTTTAGCCGGATGACGCGACAATCGTCGTTTGAGTTGTGTCATTCTCCAACACGTGCACATGCAACACTGTCTAATCGAGTATCTACCAGGAAGAAATAAATATACCTACTAATCGAACCTGAAACCTTTGACATGGCGTCAGAAGTGGAATGAAGTTTCCTTCAAGGACTACATCAAGTTTGTGTTTGAAAAGATCGAAAGATTCATCTCAATTTTCATGATCAAGTCTTCCGGAACGTCTGTCTGGATATTCAACCACCACACTCCAATCAACTTTATATTGACCAAAGAATTATATTCAAATCAACTCCAAATCGACCACAATCAAAGTTCGACCGATACTAAAGTAAGTCAAAATTCAATATAAAGAGTTCAACGTACGTCAAATTAATTTCAAGTTTAAATGATCAAGCTTCGATAGTTATAGTATATTTTCATTTATTCAAGTCGCCAGTTGCATGGTTGTTTGGCGGACTCTAAACTATCGACTATGGATTGGACAAGCCTAGCTGAGACGATGTTTATAATCGGTTCACACTCTTTACTAGTTGACAATCTTCGAGAAACGGGAGAAAAGAAGAAAGTCAGATTATTTATACTGTTATTGGTCGGCGACAAAGAAGTCTTGAAATCTACAACTACAGCGACGTAGCCTATTAATGAACGACGGAGAAAAATTAAAACTGCTTTATACTAGACCGATTCAGAGTAATCCCTTAGCACGAATGTCTTATAAACAAGGTGACTTGTCACTCGATCACTCGAAGAGTTCGTCACTAAAACAATTTATTTGAATTCCAAATAAACTTTAAAGCGATCACTACATTGAACTCCACAGTCGCTTTATATCAGTGACAATTATTAATCATGCCTCGAGGGCTCGTTCATGATCGGAGCGTCGTAGTTTTCAAAAAGCACAAGCTTTACATCGGCAGCCAATTCATAGGCCATTGGTATTTTGTTTACAACAGATTTTTAGTACCCAGATCATTTTGTTTCCGGTTTGTGTTCCATAGTCATTATTATTCACGAAGTGACTCAGTTGACACTAGATGATTTCCGGTTTGACGAGTTGAGTCGACTCGAGTCAACTCGACTCGCTTCGTGGCAACCAGCTCCCATGTCAACACACCACAGACACTGTAAGTGCTTGCTTTCAATTTACATTCTAATGAATATTAAGCAGACGAGTCGACCCGACTAAGGACTTCACGAGTCGACTCGAGTTGAGTCGGATCGACTCGCTTCGTGAGCCCTAGCTCCCATGTCAACACACCACAGACACTGTAAGTGCTTGCTTTCAATTTACATTCTAATGAATATTAAGCAGACGAGTCGACCCAACTAAGGGCTTCACGAGTCGACTCGAGTTGAGTCGGATCGACTCGCTTCGTGAGCCCTAGCTCCCATGTCAACACACCACAGACACTGCAAGTGCTTGCTTTCAATTTACATTCTAATGAATATTAAGCAGACGAGTCAACCTGACTAAGGGCTTCACGAGTCGACTCGAGTTGAGTCGGATCGACTCGCTTCGTGAGCCCTAGCTCCCATGTCAACACACCACAGACACTGTAAGTGCTTGCTTTCAATTTACATTCTAATGAATATTAAGCAGACGAGTCAACCCGACTAAGGGCTTCACGAGTCGACTCGAGTTGAGTCGGATCGACTCGCTTCGTGAGCCCTAGCTCCCATGTCAACACACCACAGACACTGCAAGTGCTTGCTTTCAATTTACATTCTAATGAATATTAAGCAGACGAGTCGACCCGACTAAGGGCTTCACGAGTCGAGTCGAGTTGAGTCGGATCGACTCGCTTCGTGAGCCCTAGCTCCCATGTCAACACACCACAGACACTGCAAGTGCTTGCTTTTAATTTACATCCTTATGAATATTAAGCAGACGAGTCAACCCGACTAAGGGCTTCACGAGTCGACTCATCCTGGGTTGGTGATATACACATTTGATGCATATATATATATATGCATATCATTTGCATACTCATTAATATTAAGCAGATGAGTCAACTCGTCTCAAGCAATAGTCGAGTTGACTCGCATCGTGTGTATTGGACAACCCTCTAAATTCTATGTCAATAGATTTCTAAAACTGTTCAGGTGGCTATGTACTAGTACACGGGCTTGCAATAACTAGCCTCCTATGTAACATGACAGCGGAAATCACATCTCTGTAAAAATCAACCAATCAGAATGGATCGTTCCCACGGCTGAAATGGACAAGAAACGATCGCGAAATCAAAACATTTTTACGTGCATGGAGGATTGTGAATTTGTCTTGGTTTTCGAATTCGGAGGTCGCAATTTTTGACCTATGGTTAGCCTAGTATTAGAACTTAAGTAAACTAAAGTTTTGGATAAAATTGGATATTGCGAAAAATATGTCCGTTTTTTTTGGGATGGAAATGTTGGACATAATTCATTACCTGACCAAGTTTTAGCAAAATCGTTGGAGCTAAAAGCAGAGCAAGTTATGACCCAAAGTTTGTCATAGACGAGTGCACCGAGAATTATAACGGAGTCGCCTTAATATGTGTGAAGAGAATCACATATACGTCCTATGCTGTTTTTCTTGTATGCTGGGGCCAACCATGTTGATTCCAGTAACCATAGTATATATCGCTTATTAAAGTTTCCTTCTGGCATTTATAAGTTATATAAAATTGTTTGTCTTCATTAATAATCGCGTCGACCCTTTGGAAATTCTTCAATTTTCTTTTCAGGAAGGAATTGTCCTCTATTTCACTTCCAGTGAGCTCGCAGAGAAAATACATTATGCACTTATTGATTGGCAGGTGCATGTCTTGTTACAAGTTTTTCGATGTAAGGCGCTTTCCTCCTCATCTTAATGCCAGCTGTTGGAATTTGTAAGTGGCCACACATATTTTGAAGGATTTTGATGGAACAAGTTTTGAGTTGGCGATAAGTTCACTACTGTTGTAATTATTGTAACATATTGGATGTGTGAGAGCTTGTATAATGTCTTTCCTTATGTTGCTTAGAGCAATTTCCGTATTTTTCTCGGCGCCGCGAGTGCGCTTGGACGATAAGTGTGAAAAGATACTGGCGATCTGTTAACTTGTCATATATTCAGATCTGTTGAATAGGCGTTTCCCATTGACATTTATGGCACTCGTCATTGCCTGGCTACATTTGTAGCATCAAGCTTCTATTTTGTCATCTCGCCGATCTTGTTAATTAAATAGCTTTTCTGTTTCTCTGTAAACGTTGATCTTCTTGTGTGACTTAATTAATAGAGCCCAATCTAAAGTAGATTGTTCTGAAAGGCTTCTACCCTCTGAATGTGAAAACAACCGTACCTCAGGTACACCGACATGCTGCTGTTCGAGCCTGACTGCATATCCTAACGCTACCTTATCAAGCAGTGCCTCGTGTTCTAGGGAACGTTGGTGTACTCCACAATCTAAATAATAAGAATAAGAATATAAGAATAATAAAACTTTATTTCTACACAGTGTCTACATCATTAAAAATGCTCTTCCTGAGAGCCGTGTTACATTGTAATAGTAAATAACGAAACTAATAATAAATTAACTTTATCAATAATGGCTATAAAAAAAATATAAAAAAAACTAGCAAAGGCTAGGGGATTCTCGTTTAAAAAAAATGGTTTTCGAGGTTGGGGGATTGACGATGAAGACTTTATTTATGATGATGAAGACTTTATTTCAAGAGGGTAAACACATAAAAGTGAAATACACTTATAAACTTGTGGCCGTCGCTAAACTTAATAAAATAACAATATAATATAAATATATCAAAAACCTACACTACAATGTATGTATAACAATTTTAAATAGTTATATATCCATATACTATGCAATAATAAATTTTATATATTTACAACACTAATTAATTAAAACACAACATCCAACTACAGCCAACTCACCCCCAACATACATGCAATGGCTAACCCGTTAAGAGCCATTGTTCGAGGCGAGTTAACTAACAGCTAAATGCTCTGATACGACTGCGGCCAATATTTAAATCGCTAATAATCGATATCCACGGAGATTATATTCATGACTGTCGGAAACATTAGATACATAATTGGCATTTCACAGTTGATAATTTTATACAGTGTGTTGCCCTAAATCCAGCCGCTTTTTGCATTAATCGCTGTATCTTTCTTTAGGAAAATAGTAGCGGTCTAAAAATCAGTCAAAGGCTAGATTTCTCTTTCACTTAACTTGTCACAAATTGACATTTGTTTCACTTCAACATTGAGCTTGTTATATTAAAAAAATATGATGCCCTAAGTTCGGCCAGGTTGCCCTAAATTCCGGCCATAAATAAGCAGGAATTGCTCGGTAAGTTTTACATTATCTTCCATATCGTTTTAACTAATTTGTTTCCGCATTGCTATAATAAAGGACTTTTTAAGTCATTCTACGTGAAAAGATTGTAAAGATAAATTTTAAAAAGACCGAAAAAGACCCTTCTCTACTTCATTGGGAACCGCGCCCGCAATGACATCTGGGGTGCTTACCATTTACCGGAAAAAATGGAAATTCCGCTTTGAAAATCAAATTGTATGTGTATTTCCGATCGGAAAGTTAGAATCCCAGAAAACTTGGGGTTCTGTTTCAGCATAGTTAATAACTATGGTTTCAGGTAATCCGGCCACTTATCCCTCTCTGTTTTGTATGTGATTTGTGGCCGGATTTAGGCATACCTACCAAAATATGCACGTAATTTCACCTGACCTGAACTTCCCTTTATTTAAGCCGTTCATGATTGTTTTTCTTTGTGTCCAAAGCTACTGATTAGCGTCGTATTTCTGCCAAATATAATCTGTTTACGCTCCATAACTTACGAGGAAATGTTTAAAGACTTTGCCCGCATGACTTAAGATGCACGAAAACATGAAAATTACTGAAGCGATTGTTTTTCCTACTTTCAAAACACATTTGAATTCCTGCCTAAAAAGCGGCCAGGAATCCCAAAACAGCAGTTAATAAACCTAAACTCATCAATAATTCATACGATGATCTTGTTTGTCATTTTTTTGAAATATACGAGAAATCACAGCGCTTTAAAGTTAAAATGGCCGGATTAGGGTACGGCCGGTATTTAGGGCAACACACTGTACATGGTTGTCACTTTCTGTTTAACCCGTCTGGTTTCTAAGTTATCCCAATGAAGGCTTATGAGGTTGAAGGGCGGAAAAGCGCTGGTACCTTTTTGTACAACCTTACTCTGTACAAGAAAACAGGGAAGTAGAGGAGCCAGATTCATCAAGTGGCTGTTCATCGGTAACCAGTGAAACAGGAACAGCACATGTTGCTTGGTTAGACTTTATCTTGGTAAAGTACTCACTTGAGGTGCACGGACTGATAGAGTCTTCATCCAGGTTGGGTATACTAGCGATCTGTGCTCCTTTCGAGGAGGTGGTAAGCTCTGATTTTCAATTTTCTTTCCGGGACCAATACCATAGGCTCTCCATACCTGTAGGCTATTTTCCTTGTATTGTATGTTTTTGATTAAACTCACACTATCCAGTTTAACATCCAATAATGACCTGCTCTGTGCTTCCGCAGATATTGACAACGTGACATGAACACCAGGAACACCTCCAGACGAACACATTGCGTCGACCATTTAATTTCACGATGTTGTTTCCTTCATTGAAATGCACTCTCATGTGTGATTTAATGGTGGCCGCCTTTCTATCACATGCACGTTTTCCACCCTGAGGATCTGAGAAGTCCATTTGTTTTACAGTATTGGCCGGCTAAATGGGCTCCAACAATATACTGTGATAACAACCGGCGTTATCCTACCGATAGGAGACGTATTGTAGCCCTGGGAAGATTAATTTCAGCTTTCCAATCACATCCTTCATGATGCTGAGTAAAATAGCACTGTCTTGAGTACAAGTTTGAAATACATGTTCAAAAGACATCATACCCTCTGACCTCCAAAACGCGACTGTTATGCGTGATGATACTCCACGTTTACCAAACATTTTGACTGTCTCTGTATTTTCGTGGTGGAAACTTCATGGTCCAATCCTGGACAAGAAGTACGGAGGATTCTGAGAGAACTTCAATCATGTCAAGTCGTGCTTCATCCTGGTTGATAGAGCGAAGTAGGTGTACTTTCCATGCTAATACTCTGAGCTAATAATACTTTAGTCGAACGTATACTCTCTTCAACCTGCATGTAGAAAATACCCAAAATATCCCTCACTGATCAATACCAATGTTCTGGTTTTTTTTTCAGTGGTGGAGGGGGTGGATTACTTCCATATATAGTCCACGGGCCAGGACCCCAAAAATGGCCATTTGGTACCAAGAAAAGGGACAAATTCTAACATGCATTTCTGGAAAGAGCAATTCCTCTAGTTTATTTTGGTGTATGATAACCATGCCAAATGAGTAGCTTTATGGAGGTTATCACGTGATGAAATGACGTCACTCAGTTCATCTGGTTCGTCAAATTTGTATAAAGATGACAAAAAATAGCCAAATTGACGCCTGTAAATGCCACCTAAAGAACTTTTGTAATTTCCAAATCTTGCAAACTGGTTAGTACCATATGCCCAGATAAATGTAGGTAGGTATGGTTACTAATTGGTTTCCATGGCAACGGATGCAAAATATTGATTTAGAAATATTATTAAAATTCATTTCAAAAATCGTATGACTAAAATTTGGTGTTCTGATTCTGCAAAATGTGATATCAGTCTTCTAGTCTACATTGGTGTATAATATCCATGCCAAACGAGTAGCTTTATGGGGGTTGTCATGTGATCAAATGACGTCACTCAGTTTTACTAAAAGAATAAATATTGTACAAGGATGGCAAATAATTGTAATTAACGACTGTAGATACCACTTAGACAACACTGTTTTAGTTCTACAAACCTACAATCCGGGTGCCCTGATACTGAAGGCAAGTGTGGTTGTAATTCGGTTTCCATGGCAACGGATACAAAATATATATATTGAAATATCATCAAAACTCAATAGCAAAGTAAACTAGCAAACTTAAACCTTATCTAGCATTGTCATCTATGACAGCATCCTCAATAGAGTCTTCACGTCGATTCTCACAGTCTAATAGCTTGCACATCTAGTCTTCTTCAATGTCGTCGTCTTCCTGATCATTGTCATATATGACAGTCTCCTCAATAGAGTCTTCATGTCGATTTTCACAGTCTAATAGCTTGCACATCTAGTCTTCTTCAATGTCGTCGTCTTCCTGATCATTGTCATATATGACAGTCTCCTCAATAGAGTCTTCATGTCGATTTTCACAGTCTAATAGCTTGCACATCTAGTCTTCTTCAATGTCGTCGTCTTCCTGATCATTGTCATATATGACAGTCTCCTCAATAGAGTCTTCATGTCGATTTTCACAGTCTAATAGCTTCCACATCTAGTCTTCTTCAATGTCGTCGTCTTCCTGATCATTGTCATATATGACAGTCTCCTCAATAGAGTCTTCATGTCGATTTTCACAGTCTAATAGCTTGCACATGTCTGTACACTTTAAACCATTTACGAGACAGCTGCAGCTTGGAAGTTTACACGACCTTTTACATGAACAGGAAAGCAGCTCTAGAATAGCAGTAGGTGCTGGCTCACCGCTCATCCAATCAATGGCTAGCTGATTTTCCTCCTGACACCAGCCAAGTCTGATGGGGCTGGGGATCACAGGGCAGCATTCAAGACTTCGCTTCCAGATTGCCGCTTGGTAGTTTGCACGACATGCATGTTTGAACAAGCAATCAGCACACGGTGGTAGTTGCATAGAGTCAATGTTGCCTTTCTTTGCGCAGAACAACCTGTATCTGAGTTCATTGATGTCATTTGTTCCTGGACGGGAACAGTACATATGGCAAGTGAAATCCTGGAGTTTCTTGAAAAGGTCATCAGAGAGTTCCCATTCCATTCCTAAGCATTTAAACATCTCTTGGAAGGATCTCTGTTCTTTGACAATTCGAAGTGCCCCAATTTTCCCACGTCCAGCAAAGGCACTTACTGTGTCACAACCTGTGTAGGCATGCACACCAAGGAGACTGTGGCAAATATCTTGACCTATGGCTTGTGCTACACTAGAGATACTAACATATCTGACTCGTGTCTGCATTCCACACTTGAAAAATATGGATGATGGTATCATGTCCTTGAATGTTAGACAAAGTATAAAGACATCTGTATCTTCTGATGCCACAATCAATGTGTCATAGCCTGATCTGGCTGCATGGGCGATATGTAGAATGATTCTAGTGTCAGCTTCTTCCTGTGTAGATTTTAGGTCTTGAACAGCATTGGCGCTCTCTGATGAAATCTGGTGGCACTCTTCCTCGCAGGCTACAAAAAGCACCTTGTTTGTCAGCTTTTTCCTGTACTTATCCTGCTGCCATTCCTTGGCCACGAACGTTGTAAAAGCCTTTTTGTTCTTTGGGTTCAAGAGGAATTTTCGCCACTGTTGTACCTTATGTTCGGGCTGAATATTTCTAAATTCATTTCCACATTCAGACCCTCTCTGTTCTCTTTCTGCGTTCTTGATGGAAGTCTCTCTATACACATCAAGGATAACATCTATTCTATTGGAGGATGATCCCTCATGTAGCACCATGCCAAGTAGGGAGTCGGCAACATCGGAAAACTTCTTGTGGTCACCTTTCAGCCTTTGCACTAGAGCCATACCATCGATGATGCACGCTGATGGTTCGGGGATTATGTCTGCGGCTGGTACATTCTTTTGCAGTTCTTTTGCCAGTGTCGACTTAGTGGTTTTCTGCTGTGGATAACGACCATGGAAGGGGTCCTAGTGGATGACAAAGTACTTCTCTCATTTGAAGCTTCCTGTTTTCTGCTATTATAATCATTTGAGCGAATAGCGCTCTATCAGCTTTTAGGATGATCTCTTTTGCTGATTTGCTCTTAACCTTGACCTTCTTGTTGAGTTCGGAGAATGTCTGCAGCTTTGACTTTTTCAGTGAGTCGTGAAATTTGACCTTTGGTGGATCTGTCTCCAGTCGTTGTACACGGAAAGCTTCATATGCCTTTTCCCCGACAGCTTTCGCGTTTAGCAGATCTTCTTGTATCTTTGGTGTGGCAACTTTTCCGGTTGACAAACAAACTATGTCTTGCTGCTCATTGCTGATTGGATTTATCCAGTGCTCTTCTAGCATAGCAAGCAGTGACCTCACATCAGCCTCATCTCTTGATATTCTGGCACTCTGTAGATCAGAATGCTCGGAATTGGATTTGGTTAAGTCCAGCATATCCTTCAGCTGCTTCAGAAAAATACTACGGTATTCAGCAACAAGATAATACTTGCTGACAGCTCCTGCTTTGAGGCTGAAGCCCTTGGTGCCTCCTGCGGTCTGTGTGTCCTTATTAACAGTCTCCTCGCATGCTTGGTCAGTAGGAATTCTACCAAAAGGGTTTTGGTTGCCAATCTGGACCGAGAATCCCCCAGACTTCAGATATTCACAGACTTCTGGGTGGGTTTCTTTGAGGTGAGACATCTCAGACAGATAGGCAGACATGTATCGGGCATAGTTCAGATTGTTATATGCAAAGCACCAAGGAATCATTTGCTTGACAGCTGACAGATGAAGCTCCCAGTGTCCTTCTCTTGATGCTCTTACCAAATTCAGCATAATTTCAACGATATCGATGTATGACATCCAGAAGCTACATAATTTCCCATTACTCTTGCGAAGATACTCAAGGTATGTATCATACAAAGTGATAAACTCTGAGAACATTTCACTTGACAAAACTTTCTCATGTTCCTTCTGGCACACATCATTGTACAGAGGTTTCAAACTGATGACGACATCTTGGAGGAATTCTTTTTTCTCAGGAAACTTGTCTATCCACGTCTGGAATCCTTCCCAAACGAGTCTTTGGAGTGCTTCATACATCAATTTATGAAATCTTATGGCACGGTTGTACTTGCGTCCCTCAAGAACTCCAGACACAGATCCCTCGGTGATCACTCCAGACTCAATACAAATATCCCTCAAACCTGCATCTTGGAATCTCTTTCCAAGTATTGAAAGAAGAGTGCAGACGGTATGGAACATGCCCATTCTTATTACAATGTCTTTGAATTTATCATGTTTCCAGGCAATCTCAGTTGCTTTAGCATAAAGGGCCTGGTCAAAGACAAGTACTATGCTCTTCAAATGAAGTACTTCTTTGATCTTCAGTGAGCGGACCAAAACCTCATGGACGGTTGACATGTTGGTAGCGGGCGCATCGATTGTTGGGAGATATCCTATGTTGTCTTGACATACTTCAACTTCATTGCGCACCAAAATGTTGAAGCCAGTCCATCCACTAACTTTCTGGTTCACTTCTCCATGTAAGCGTACTAAAACCCACAGAAGGTTTTTTCTGCGCGCATTTTCTAGGGCTTCCTGGCAGGTTACTTCGACATATCTTCTTGGCTGAGGCCTTGGCGCTCTCCTGCATTGTAAATGCCATTTACACGGTGTGATGTGCCTTCGCCAGAGAGAGTCTCTTCAAGCCTGTCAATGTTATCCCATGCTAATGTGGTACTAACATAGGGTTGTATATTGTCTGGTAATGGAATTTCACTTGTTGATGCCATTTTCTGCAAGCAAAGAGCAGTGTTGATTTCTTCAAGCTGGGAATAGGAAATACCATGACCACAACGGTTAAGCATCTGCACAAGCTCAACGTTGTTTGTGAGAGTCTTCACTGCATATGGAAGAAGGACATGTTTAGGTGGCTTGATCTTTCCCCTGCTTACTCCAAACATCAGATCTTGTGCGTACGACTTCATCAACCGCTGGACCCTTGGATGACATTCTCCCTCTGACAAGTCTTTGTTGCCAGTCAGTAATGTACACAAAAATGCACTTAACTCTTGAGGAACATCTATAGCACTGTCGTTGAGCTCTGAAGGGCGTGGAGGCCATGACATCTTGCTTTCTTTGTTTCGAATGACTTCGCGAATGTCAATTGCAGCTTGCTGTATATTAGACATTTTTGTTGAGAGACTCTTGTTGTCCTTTCCTGACATCACAATTGTGACTATATTTCTGGCTATTTCTATTGGTGTTAAATTAGCGGGAATTACGAAAACACTTGTATTGTCCAGCAAATGTTCAAACTTGAGCAACTCACCAAACTCTGCCTCTAGATTTCTTCTAATATGCTTCTTCGTGGATGGCTTACATTCCTTAACGCCCAATGAAGTTAGATACACTACAAGTAACTCTCTCATTTCAGACAATCTAACGACTTTCTCATTTTCCATGACTTCTGATCTGATGTAGTCAAAAAGCATCTGGTATGCATCAGATTCTAGACGGGCATACTCATCATCTGAAGATTCACTACTTCCTTCAGAGGTCACAGTGCAGCTTGCTTCTGGTCTAGTATAACTCTTGTAGCATGTCCTATGGTAACAAGCCTCTGCCGCCACTAATTCACGTGACACAATAGCAAAAATCTTGTTGTCATTCTTTTGTGTAGCTATCTCTCTGATGGTGTTGTCTGCACGCATATCTCGGCATTGTACTAAAGGCTCCCGATTTCTTGTTTGCTTGAGGTATTTATTTGGCTTTTCACAGAAAATACAGAGGCGTTCATAGGTTGTGCTAATGTTAGGAGATCCTCTAATCGAGAGCCTCCTAGCCATCAGTCCCTGGTCATCGTCATCACTAGCTGTTTGTTGAGACATCATTTTATCTAAGAGCTTTTTCATTGTGAATACACTGCGACATTTTCGATGGTAATAAATGGCCAGGATTTCTCCTTCACTAACAGACTTGGCAATTTCTAGGAGTGGTTGATGCTTACGAATCTCTGCTGCTCTAAACAGCGTGTTCAAGGACTCTTCATATTTAGGACTAACTAAATCACTGTTATCGTCCGTGCAATGAATGATACAATTTCTTTCCTTGCATAATCGCTTTGCATTTGATTCCTCTGCATCACTGACAGTCCTTTTAGAAGATCCTATTCAATCATATGTCTATTTTAGTGTGGGGAATTATAATCTTTTGAACAAGTCTATATTACTATTACTGAGTAGTAGATATAACAGGAAATGTGCAATTAATAAAAAAGCGCTAGAGAACTGACATACATACATAAAGCTCCGTCTCTAGAAGGTCTGTAAATACCTACAAATTTCGTCTTTAGTAGTTCAAATTTATCTTCATTTTTGTCTTTGAAATATTAATCGTGTTTTTAATTGGTTGCTTTTTCGAAATTTGTATACATTTTTAAAAGCGCTAAACAGCTAATATTCTGGTAAAAAGAAACTCTACTCACCTGTCAGGAGAGCCGCCATATTGGATTACCCATAATGCAATGCGAATTTTAAATTTTATGATTTTTTATTTATTTTTGCGATATTCATGTAAAGTGTAAACTTTTCGACGTCAAACATAACAATGCAAAGTATTTTATTTTTGTAAATGAAAATTTCTCAAGAAAAAGACATTTGTCCCACATTATAGAGTAATTTCTTCAGAGCCTCGTTTTCATGCTGAACTGCTAATTTTAGCTTTTTCAGATAGAAAAATTTCCATGAAAGCTACTCTTACAGAAAGGTTATCATACAAATTTCAAAACACCACAAGGGGGAGTATCAATTGGCCGCACTCATGTTTTGTCCCTTGATTTGGTACCAAAATTTGGTCTGGCCCATGGACTAATATGGATTATGCATTGCATAGGAACGTGCTACTCGACAGGCTAATATGCATGGCTATGATTCTCTCATTGAAATAAATATTATTTATTTATTTATTTATTTTATACATCTTATTGAGTCTGGTCTGACATATGGTACCTCTGTGACCATTTACTTCACTTGGGATTTTAGGGGTCTCAGCGTCACACCCCTATTATAACTTTCATGACGTACCCCTCCGCCTCTCCCTCTCCTCCCTCTCCCTGTTTTCTTTTCCTTCTTTTCAATTCCTTTCCGTTTTCAAACGAAATATGCCGTCATTTTATACATTCGTTCTGATCATATATATTTTTTCATAGCAAGGACAAATCCTGCATTTGAAATACAATTTCACTGTCCGGTAAAATCGTAGGCGAAGGCTGTTGCATCTTCTTCTTCATATCTGCAATAGCGGTCCGATGATTTTTGTTGATGTCTCGGATTTTCTTTATCTTAGACTCATTCAAGCTACATTGTTCGATTAAAAAGGTTTATAAAATAAGCATGGTTAACGTTGTTATCTTTTGATCGTGCAGTAAACATTTTCTGACACAATCCCTTACTTTACAGTCTATTCTTCAAAATTTACTAGGAAAATATTCCAATAGTCAAAATCCCCCAGGCCTTTGATTTGATTTATTGGGTTCCTCATAATAAATAAAAAAAATTCAAAAAATCCTGGCACCGCCCCTGATGGGTGTCGGTTTGTTTTGTTTGTTTGTTTGTTTGTTTGTTTGTTTCAATCTATATTATCTCAGCTTCTACTTTAGGGCTTCGTACATGTCTGCTGCTGACAAGATATCATTCCCTTCACGTATTGCGCCTTTCATTGGGCTTATGATTCGGTCACAAATATCGGTTAATGCGCCGTGTACGACGCACAGGCTACGTCGTTACGCGGTATATATATGTTCTGACTATATGTTGTTACATCTATGCAATGGAATACGGTTACTGTAACGTTTTATTGTATTAACGTATTATTGTTCGTATAGATTGTTCCTATATAGTTAAAGTATACTTTTCACTGTTGTATTTGTTCTGTTTACTGATACACATTTACCTGTCTGTGGCAACTGGTCTCTGGTAGCTGGGGCACGAGTATCTGGGTGACTGGGCCAACTGGGCCAGTGGTGACAATGGGCCACTGGGCCAGTAGTGACACTGGGCCAGTAGTGACACTGGGCCAGTAGTGACACTGGGCCAGTAGTGACACTGGGCCAGTAGTGACACTGGGCCAGTAGTGACACTGGGCCAGTAGTGACACTGGGCCAGTAGTGACACTGGGCCACTATGCCGCTGGCCACAGGCCCAGAACTTTGGCTGGGGTTTTTATCAGGGTTCCGAGTCCTTTCCGAAAGTGATGTTTATTTGTAAGCATGCTCAACTATGATTTCGATTTCTCTGTACTCGATTAATGAAGGCTCGATCACATGGTACGTGAAACAATACGCCATATTCTTCTTCGACGGCCAAGGTTGCGAAGGGACGGTACGGTTATGGTGTCCTTATTCGTCAGTAAATACGCTCATGTCCCTTACAAATGCACACGTCGTTCGTGGTACGCTGAGACTGAAATATGTAGTGCGTTTTTGAAACGAGCCGTTAGTCGTTGGACTACGAACACAAAGAAACAGAATCAGAGTGCCAAGAAAGCATGTTTACAAACGAATGCCATGAGAACCAAAGATACATGTATGCCAATGAGTGCCATTGATACTCTTATGAAGGAACTTAAACTGAATTTACTGAGAACTGCCAAACTATGCACTCTACATTGTACGACATGAAGCCACTCGGTGTACTGAACACGAGGAAAAGTGAGAACGTCGAAGCCTCGAAGTTGATATCCGATACTGACCAAAAGCCAAAACTATGGTAGACAACAGGTTAAAGGTTATTTGTATTGTTTGCACTGCTGGTGTTTTGTATTGTACTAAGCTGATTACACCTATCAGTGGATTTTTGATTTTCACCGCGTTGAAGATTGTGTTGTTGTACATCATGGACTGCGGACTGCAGACTATCGTCACATAAACAACATAAATGCAAAGTACCCCCAACAATCAAAATATGAAACGAGAAAATGACTATCAAAATTAAAACGGAAACAAATGAAACACGACTATCATCCCTCTGCATTAGTCGAATATTAAACATGATCATCTAGATTATATTAGCAATAACTTCAATCAATCAGAAACATTTATAAATCCAAACCATAATCTTATTAACCGAGTATATCTTTCGCCGAACTTTTGAATCTTGATCGTTGAAGAGATATGATGAAACGATTCCTCAAATGAACATGACTACCCAACCCCTCCCCCAACACTCTGGACTTCTCATTTGAAGCCCGAGGAAACAGCAACATGGCCCCAGAAAGGTGAATAGCGCTATCCATCGGATAAAACTTATGCAGTTATCCAATAAATTGTATCCGTTGGATAGGACTGAATTATTAATCTTTCGGGGCTTTCGAGAAACGGGCCCCTGGTATCTTGTTCGCGAGGAACACACAATGGAAATCGTAACCGTGGCAAAGCTTGTGTTTCTGAAACAAAATCGTCTTCTTTACATAGACTTGAACTTTGTTTTTCTCGTCAAAACTTACTGAGAGGAACTTTAAAATTATAATAGAACATGACTTATACAATCGCAAATATAATGAGTCCGATTCCCATACAATACGGTTGCGAATATTACTTCGATAAGAATATTTGCCAGTTCACGCTCCACGAGTTTAAGCTGACGAAGCAAGAGTTACTACTGGGAACGGAGGCAATAAGCCATATACAGTCGAATCTCCCGTAAGCGACCACCTAAAATGTCAAGCCTTGTGGTCGCTTACGAGAGGCGGTCGCTTAGGAGAGTTTCCAACTATAGTGATTTGACTTGGAACTGAACCTTTGGTATTTTGGAAAACTGGTCGCTTAGGAGAGGTGGTCGCTTACGAGAGGGGTCGCAACCAGAGGTTCAACTATAGTATGATTGCCAACGTCCGATATATTTTTGCTGATTTCACATGATTATATGTGGAATTGATTGAGAAGATTTTATATATATAATAATGTTATTAAAGAAAGAATAATTCAGGTTCAATAGGGTTACAACACTACAGGGGAAGTTATTGAGCAACCATGGGGGAAGTGCTTTACAATTCGGTCTGAGACTTGTGCTCGTTTTGGAAGAGTAGGAATTGACAACGTAAATCTACGTCATTATTTTGTGTCGTTCTCAGTTCTTTCCTTATCTTGCTTATCTTAAATGACTGTACCTTATATATTTTGCATGGGAAAGAAGGAACACATGAACGAGATAAAATAATGACGCAGATTGTACGTTGTGCACGGCGGTTTTGTTTTTGCTTCAATGATCAAAATAATCGCTTTTATTTATAATATTATTTGACTCATTTCTCAGGTGTACTAATCTATCTACACATAATATAAAATTATTGCAAGCCTAAGCCGCTTATCGTTAAGCTAAAATTGATTTAAACCGAAAAAACTTATAACAGTAACAATAAAAAAACATGAAAAGTATACGGCAGAATACCATACACGTCAGACAATTCTGCCTTATCTGGGGAATTTTCCAGGCATTTGTTGAATTGTTCCTTGGACATCAAGGTTAATGCACACATTTCGCGAAAAGCTGAAGCATAGGTGTGGTCACCAACATTGTAAGCTGACAGCTTACAATTCGGTTACAATGTGTGGCATCTTCTTGTAGAATATCGACAAACTGTCGATTTGTTTTAAAGCCCCAAGCTCATCTTCCGCCAAAGCTTTGAATATTGCTATTACGTCGTTTGAGCTTGGACGACACTTCGACGAGAACAACCTCTGGGTACTACAGACGGTAGCAAAAGGTTAGAAGAACGGGTTACTTTAGAAGGAGTTACCTCTCTATTGAGCTTCAAACAAAGATAAATGAAAACATAAATTAAATTTTAATATTCGGCTGAGGAAGAGATAGAGAAAAAATGAACAAAAAAACAACGAATATAAAATGAAAGTATGAGAGATTAACTGAAACAAAAATAACGTAAACTAGGGAGAAAGAAAGCAAAATTACTATTAATAAAAACGACAGCTAAGACATCAATTAAGGAAAATATATTATATAAATCATAAAAGGAAGGACGAAAGCGAACATTTTTCAGTTACTGCAGGGCTCCTGGTAAGAAATGAAGGACGAAAGAAATAATTAAAAAGATCGACAAAGCTTAAGAGGGAGAATGTCACAAAGCTTCCCAAAGCCCCGAGACCAGACGAAAGCACTCGGAATAAACGGACACAGTTTATTCTCCTTTAAATCTTTGTTTACAATGTCTTCTGAGTCTTCTAACTGAACTAACTTACAAGCTATTTGGTACCTCTATTTTAAATCTTAAAAGATAGAGTTAAGGATAATTCTAGAGTATAATTACAAGTACATTACGTGGATATTGAGAAATATTACTAACGTACATCCTGAATTGAACGTAAGGTATCCACCTAAAAGTACGTAGTTCATACATCTATCTTACGTAATCTAATACCAGGGAGAGTCATAGTGTTGACAGCTAATACACGCTAATCTCCTGAAAGAGTTACTAAGCTAAGGGACTTCGTCACAGAGAACAAAATGAAATGAAAACGAAAGAAACAAAAGGAAGAAACAAATGATGGAAAATAGAGTATAAATAAATAAATTGCGAAAAGAATGAAAGGAAGCGGAAGAAATATAGAGAAAAACAAAAGGACAAATTAAGAAGACTGAAACAAGAAAGAAAGAATGAAACAAGAAGACAAAAAGAATTAAGAACGAGAGTAAAAAAGAATCGATAAATCAAAGACTGAAACGAAAATACTGATAAAACAAAACATGCGGTACCTGTTCTAAAATTGAAATTTCATCCTTGAAATAGTCGACCAGTAACATTGCCTCTTGTACGGTCTTTTCTGCTCTTATGTCGGAAGGACAAGTAAGCTGCTCGCCACGAAGCTGCTTCATCGTAACATGATTGAAAACATGTAGTATGGCTGCAAGTCTAAGGACATGGCGATCAGCTTTAGAAGAATGGGAGGTCGACTCTTCACCTTCCTGCCATTGTTCTTTTCGCGATTTCATCTACAAGAAAAGCCGGAAAAATGAAGTCAATATAACATCGTACATTGATTTACCCCCACACGTACTGTTCAATTTTCATTTGAATACATTTTCTAACACAGGAATTGAGATTTCCATTGTATCTGTCAGTATAATAGCATCAGGCACACATGGTTTAATTACATGTCCAAACACACGCCTATAATCACGATACTTCTGTAGTCCTCGAAGACAGTCACTGCATTCTCTGATAGCTTAAGACGTGGTAACAGTCGTAAACGAATCCATAGACGATCCTGCGGAGTGGAGTAACGCGGAAGCTTTAACATTTGAATAGTACACACAATAAACTTGTAAATTTACAACTCACCTAAAGTCCCTCATGGAGCTCGCCTGCACAGCATTAATATGTTGTTGGCGCTCGGCGGCCAGACATCTGTGGGGCATCGGTTGGTAGACCAATATTCTGTCCAACGACCCATCTTTCCTGGATGACAGCTTTCGATAGATAGGGAAGAACCTCTCTGGTTGGCTGAAGCCTGCAATTGAAATCCCTGGATTCTCAACTAGCTGGCGTGCGCTTTTGTATCCTTTTGAATACAGCCAAGGAGCCCCATAAATAAATTAATGATCATCTCTACGTCAATCGAGGTTTCTCGTGTTCCCAGTACCCTGTCGTAGAACTGCGAGATGTCTTCTTTGCCAATGATGGCCTTGCATCCAGTTGATGCCTTTACTTGGTTGAATAAACCCTTTTCCGTGAAATCATCCACGAAAAGGGGTCTATTGTCGTTTCGCTGCTCGACGTGGATTCTGAGAGGTATCTGACATCCATGTTGAAAAGCTGGGGATTTCCCTGCTCCGGGTTCACAAACGTTGACGTTTTCTGGAAAAAGCTTCGATGGTACTTGGACTGTTGTATGACCCAACAGCGTGGCCACACTTGGCGGTATCGAGGCCAAAATAATTTATTTGGTGCTGTCAATGGAGAAACCGTAGTGATCTAGCCATTCCACGACGCAAATCGGCATCATTTCACTCCATGGTACATTTAAATTTTCCCCGAGGTTTTTTATAAATTAGACTGAGATGAACTTGAAGCCATTTTCATGAAGTGAGTGATCAGAGGTGAAACACGCTTCTTTATATATGGATGGAGGAGTGTGCTGAGAGTCTCATTTCAAACTCTGCCGAGGAATTTAACACATTGATTATGAAACTAAAGGAAGCCACTCCCATGTCACTTCTGAATCACCCTATTATTTCAAGTTGTTACTAAGTTTGTAAGAGGTGTTCATATTGAACGCAACGTAATTGACTCTATTGATCATGAACACGAACCAAACCTTTCAAATTTTATTGGTAAGTGCCAAGCCAAATCATTTCTTGATGCCTCCTTTACATTCTAAACCTGACAGAACTCAGAATCGCATAGTCTCATGCCCTACGCAGCCCATGCCCTACGCAGCCGTTATTGGTGTGGGGACGTTGCGTGACAACACTAATAACGGCTGCGTAGGAGATTACAGCTAAGAAATATTTCCTTGATTCGGAGTATCTTAGTAGATGATCCCATTATTAACATGAACTATAGTGTGATTCTAAAGTTAAAGGGCAAAATTGAGGTCTAAAATTGAACGATTCTGAAAGCAAAGTACATCAATTACTAAACTCGAAAATGCAAATTTTAGAGCGAATTACGAATCTATGTTCGAGAATTTCCCTGTTAAACTTACTCAGATCGACTACCTGGTGGCCGCCATCTTGCACTTTTATCGTGGGCTCAGAAAAATAGGGTCATGACGTCACAACGTCAAGCTCGCAGCATGGATGCATGGATGTTCTCGGCGTCGTTCTCTGCCAGGTTGTTTATACATGCAGACCGAAAGATATTAGTTGTAAATTTATATATATATATATATTATTATAGTTGCGAACCTCCTAAGCAAATTGCTTCACGTGGCATACATGGAGGGGTTTGGGAGATCCCCTTTCGAAAAGGGCTCAAATCCCTAGGCACCAACATTTCAATCCAAAGATACGTGGCCAGTTTCCTTCCTTTAGAAAATAATCAGAGCCGCAAAACTCGGTAGTGCTGCTTGTTTTTTAAACTAAAAATAACTGTCCGTATCTCGTTCGTAGTATCAACTATTTGGCTGGCAATCATGAATTCCTCTGCCATGCGGACGATGTCGTCAGTGTCCATTCTCAGGAATTTCCCAAGACATTGGTAGAAGCATTGGTTTCAACCACCAGAAGGGTCTTCCACTAGCGTCAAACCTTTGACACTTGCTTCTTTTATGCATGCCAAGTCGATTGTTTGCCATCTGCGGCAGCCAAACACAAGAGCAAGTAAATATTAACTCTAAAACGAACGTAATAATAATAAACTTTATATTACAATGGAAGACATATTACAGCTTCAGCTGAAAAACTTATGGCCCTTCTAATCTAAAAATATATATATAATAATAATAAATATATTATCGATAAAACTGAAGATTTAATCACCGTAGGCTGACTGAATGTCCTTTGTCGTATATACCGTTGGAAATACAAGTTTATCAATTGTTAATCACTGAACGTGAAGAGAGAATGTTTTCTGAATTTGAATGTTACAACAACTCGTAAAGGGGCGGTGTACCGAAAGAGCATAGCATTGGAAATGGGCTCACAGTTGGGGTTCTAAACACTAACTAACTCCTGATGATCTTCAGCATTAGAGTATAGAATGAACCTGTTTAAAATTGCCATGCATTTCCATGACCCCGAAAAGTGTGAAATACAAATTGAGGATATTTAGACGTATTTTCGTCAAAAAGAGGTGATTTCTCCATGAATATTATGAGATGAGTGAGGGATTTAGATGACAGTTTTGAATATCACTGATGAAAAAGAGCAGATACCAACGTGACATCTGAGAGCGTAACAGTTTTAGTTGGATTTATCTTGATTTGGACCTTTTTCATAGCTAAAATCAAATGATGTATTACTGTATTTGAATATAGACGTCATGAGTCACGCGGATTACCTGTTTATTTGGGAAGTGAAACTTTATTGCGTTACGTACATTCAATAATAATACCGAAAGGTCAATGGTACATGGGTTTGTTGACAAATGGTTGCCGATCCTTGTATTTACAGATTTTCTTAATATATCATATAGACTAATATATCCTCTAGTACAACATACCAGCACTAACATTTCTATGAAATGATGGTTCTGCAATGATTGAATCAACTTATACCACAGAGGATTAAACCTGTAGTTAATTATTGATGATTTAATACCAAGTTTATGGTTTCTTTACAATCTAAACCATCCCAAACCATTCATTGGTCATATCATTTCAATATACGATATTTCTGGTACCCACGACCTTACCCACGATCCACGACTTCGAACCCAAGACGCACAACTTGGTACCCACGACCCACGATGCACGACCATTAGTCAAACTCGTTAATAGTTATCAATTTAAGTTAATTTGTTTATTTATCAAAATTGTTAGTGCTTTTGTTTACTTATCATTTAGCTGTCAGTTATTCATATTGTAATATATACAGGATAGTCTATATAGTCTTTGTTCGATCTTGCGAAGCGATTTCCGGTGTTTTAGCGACAATTTTATATGTGAAGACACTCGCGTAACTTTTACTAGGCTGTTTTCACTGTTTTCCAAGTTAAGCTAATCTGAAAGTCATTCCATTGTCCCAAGCTCGGAATTAATCATAACCAGCACCATACGGTAAAGTATCCTAGATGCCAGAGATTGTCTCGCATTACGTGATTTCAGATACTGATCGAGAGAGGTTCTTGTAAAGAGTACAAGAAAGATAATCTGTGGCATCCAGCGATAGAGTATGGCAAATCGACCTTTTTAGTCAAGATAGGCTAAATAACTTTTAGAACAAAGTCTACCCAACCAAAAAGATACGTTCAACTTGTAAAGTGTCGAAAGTTAGATGATCACAGTCTTCTTACCCCATAAACAGTGATGGCCGTTACAGTATAATGTAAGGCATCAGGAGCTGTCCCAATAACCAGCTCATTAGCGCAATTCTCCTTGAGAAAATCTAAGGCGTCTTCCCATGAATTTGGCATTTCGCCACCAACATCCATGCTACGAGCTTGTCATTGCCATCAGCCTAGTGTTTGAAAGATTGTGAACCAATTATGAGTGATTTTGGACTGAGTGTCCATGGAGGGAATGAGGTCAATATGAGTAGTAACAGAACCTTTCTGCCAATTTTTATTACTCACATCATATCTGTGATTTAGTAGGTATTCAAAAATCATATTTTGAACTGTATTCGCACTTAGGCCTAACTGGTGTCCCACAAAGGCGTAGAAGCACATCCCATCGTCGCGGGGATTATATGCGATCTCGAATCCTTCATCCTCCAATCTTTGCAGTAACAATGTACGATCGTCACACTCCATGGGTTTGAACTAAAAGAACAATATATAATACCAATATAATTCGATAAAGACTGGGAACAATCTAGCTAGCCAAATCTCTGGTACCAGGGTAGGAACCGATTCACTACCATATTACTGGCATCAATTCAAATCCGGGGATATATTCAAATCCATGCCCGAATACTAAATTCCAAATATACAATCAATCATACTTTAGAGCATTATTAGGCAATGCATGGTTTTTCAAGTCACCATTGGATGTTGTTATTACACAGAAAAGACGTATTTATGAGTCTGAGCGCCTGCGGCTCAGTAGGCTCAACGAGTAGGGGACGTGATTAGTAGGGGTCCGCTGTCCATAATAGAAAGAGGCCGTAATATATATATAGGGTTGCGGCCTGTTCACATTGGGTTTTTTAGGTCTTTGTAAGCCGGCCGCTTTGCTTTCTCTCTTGGCCGGAAATGTGGTAGGTAAGTGATGTTAAGATTGTTAACAAAAAGTTAATGTTTGACTACGAAGGGAGGATGAGCGTGCCGGTCACGAGACACGTGTCAGTGTTGTTTGTCCGTCGTTCGTCACCGATCGATTGTTACTTATATTAGTTATTATACGTCGAATTTATCGTTCCAACATGGTAAAACCAAGGAAATCAACTATCTGTCCTGGGTGTTAAGCACCTGAAGCAGATCATTCGTTCGGACAACCCGGAAAATCGTGCTCTGGAGCTGCTGGAGCAGAGGACACATCCACGATGGATCCGCCCCACGAGGAGACCGTATCTCCTGAAGTCGTGTCGACACTTCTGGAGGCAGTCTGAAATCTCTCGCAGTTAAACACGATGAAGCTGGAACAGAATGCACTGAAGCAAAAACTCTACGGCTGCGAGGGTTCAACTAGTACTTGACTAGTGGCCTCGAAACCCACAGGCACTTCCCTGGCAACCGAAACAGCAGGCGCAACTGGAGGTGAACCTCTCCAAGATCAACTGTAACCCACCTACCTGCCTAAAAAATTGGTATCAGCCGCTATACTTTTTTACTAGCCTAACATTCGTTTAGCATGTTTAGGTGTTTCCGACTGTTTCCACTGTAAAACTTGGAGGTTATTATGAAGAATGGATGTAATAGACCTTTTTACCGATACGGCGGCCATTTTGGATTCTATTGTTTTGGCTAAAACATTATGGGATGCCCAGGGTGCAAATGACCGAAAAACTGTAGAGTCGCGTCAATATAATATTTTTCTATTTCACTCAAACCATAGTGTTGTATGACTTAATATCTACATGTGTTGTGTATTGTTGTATAATTTTGTACAAATTCATTGTTTAAATTAGGTTTTCGTAGTTTTTCATGGCCAAATTGGGCCAAATGGTTACTAGCTTGCAACCTGGGCATCCCATAATTTGTCCATAGTTCAAGATGGCCGCCGTATCGGTAAAAAGGTCTATTACCAACAGTCATTTCAGAATTCTAAGGTTGTGTGTTGTATGATAACAAGGATTATGTAAGTACCCTGACATATATATATCAACTAGCGTACCGGTTGAATACTTGTCTCAGTGATAACACCATTCCCAAATGAGGAAGGCTTTCCACAATCAATGACTACAAGAATGAATGATGTACATTTTTTTAATATTGTCGCTAGAGTATTTGATTGTTTCTAGTCACGGTGGGCACAAAAACGGCAACCTTGATTAATTATAAACTTATAGAGTTAAATAATGAAACTTCGCAGTATACGCCGGTCAAGGCAACTAAACCTTTGTTTTATATACACCTAATTGCAGAAAGGTTGTCCTGGAAAAGCACATTTACACATTTGCACATTTACACATTTGCACATTCGCAACATCACGTGTATATTTGTTTTGCGCAAGTGGAACCCAGAGTCAATAGATTCAGTAGAAGTATACTGCCATAAGAATGCTGTGGCCTTATACAGAAGATTTCAGGTGGATAGTTGTATTTCAGCGCTTGTAAAAGTGCAAATGTGTAAATGTGCAAATGTGTAAATGTGTAAATGTGCTTTTCCGAGGTGGACAACCTTTCTGCAATTAGGTGTATGTATATATTATATTTATGATTTGGCTGATATAAATTTTTGAAAATCCGCCATAAATGTCAAAGGATATCAAAAAATGTGCCTCATGATCGCCATCACCTCATTAATTTGAAAAAATAAAAATAAAAATATTATTATTATTATTATTATTATTATTATTATTATTATTATTTTCGGATTTAATATTTTTATTATTTTTATTTTTATTTTCGGATTTGGTACTCTCGACTTGGTACTCTCGACTTGGTACTCTCGACCTGGTACCCTCGACTCTCGACCCTCGACAAAAACATAGACTCGTTTGATGTCTGTGATAGATGCAATGCTTTGCCAATGACTCGTTAATGACCTTAACAATGTTGATCTTCAATATACACCTATTCCAAATATCGTTGTCCGCGCCGAAAGCAACAAGCAACAAGCTGACGACCGCAAAGGACTTTGGGAATCTCCTAATTAATTTATTTATCCGTGGTATTTGAGAAGTTATCCCTACGGACGTTGAATAGCAATCATTTGGAACTATTCGGCAATTTGAAAATGCATGTTGTCAAAATGTCTACGGATGAATAAATGAATAAGGAGAAAGTCCCAAAGTCCTTTGCGGTCGTCAGCTTCTTGCTTGTTGCGTTTGGCCTGGACAACGATTTTCAAAACAAAGAAAATCACACGTTATGCCCTAATTTATAGTTCAATTTTGAAAGCCTACTTTACTGCAGCAAGTTTAACATATAATGTGTATAATTTGAATAATAATTTTGAACAAATTCTATTAATGTACCTATCGGACGAATAAAGGCTGTATAAATACTGTTGGCACAATGACTTGTAATGTTCTTTCTGATACGTCCTAGCATCCCTACCCTTTTGCCGGCTCTGGACAAAATATACTTCACATGAGCATTCCAAGAAATACGTTCATCAAAGACAACTCCAAGATATTTAAATTCTTATTATGCGAGTTTAATTGTTTAGGTAACATTATCTAATTAATCACTACATACAATGCATCATATGCAACCCGTGACTGCGAAAACCACACAATTCACCTTGATAATTCTCGTTCTTGTTGTTGTTGTTTAGCTTGGGTACTCCTCAACCATTTCCATTCATCTTTTGTGCTTTTTTCTGCAACTATTACAGAAAATTGAAAGGGAGGTAAAAAGTGTCCACGAATTAAACAATACAACCGTTTTGTAGTAATTAGTATTAAATAGCAGTAATTAAACAATACAAAATAGAAATGTCAATATTTATAATGGTAATAGGACTGAGTGGAGTCCAATTCGGTCTGTAATCATACGAGTGATAAACAAAATTGGACGACCGCGTAGTATCATTACAGACAGAATTGGACGACACGAAGTCCTGTTACCAATTAATCATAACTATTACAATTTCCGAGAAAAATAATGCTAATAATCCTGTTGTTTTTAATCCGGCAAAACAGCAACAATAATTGGTCAATTCAGCGCCGGAATAACACTTGAAACACTAAGCTGGTTCAGTCTGCTTCTTATCCAATAATCACTACGCTACTCTATTCAATTGCAAGGTCAAATGAGAGAACAAACTATTCAAGATGACGAACAGGGTTTATTAAAAAGTTATTACAATTTGTGGACAACTTAGCTGAGCTAATGATAATACAATATGTCTTTGAGACAGCCAGAGAAAAAGATATACTGAAAAAGTAATTGATTGAACCAGTTGCTTAGCAACTGAGAAATAACTGTCAATCAAATCAGCAGGCCTGGTTATAATTATTACAATTCAACCGTTAAATCGAAGCAAAAATCTTACTGAATTACTTCTGGCTGTAAAATACACTAGACTATTTTCAATCGCTAGGCTAATCTGAATCTGAATCAAATATAAGACGCCTTTTCCTCGGCTTTGGGATGCAAGAGTCTGAGATTTGTTATTGTTAGTTATTTGTTATTGTTGTTAAACACACATTGATTGAAGACTTGAACTGGCGCTTGTTGGATGTGATTTGCCGCCATTGACAGAAATGGCATCCATGGCATTGAGAAAGGCAGCATGTTGTATGCTCCAGCAGGGATGTTTTCTTTAGAGCTAGATGATTCATTGGCGCCAGGATTTGACGACTGAACAGGAAGCGATTCAATATATGTTTGTGGAGCACATGCCAGTGACGACTTTGATGCCGGAACTGCAATTGGAGCGACATATCCACTTGCGACGTGAGATAATTCCCTTCTTTCGCCTTCTATGATTTCGTCGTAATCATCTAACGATGACTCTCCTGCATGACCTGTGACCTGGATTATTTTGTGCCGTGGTTGACCCGCTTCCTTTAGTTTAGCGACGATCGCTTTCCTCGTGGAGTGGTTGGTTATTATTTTACGGCATTCTTGAGGCAAGCAACTTGCTATTTCTTTCATTATTTGGCCGATTCGGTGCTCACCCATTCTGGATTTTGCATACCAAGCATTTGAACTTGGTCTTGATATTAATGCTAAGTACAGTGTTCTTCATTGCTAGAGGTCGACGTTCAAGCCACTTTTCAAACAGACGTACAGGATCCCTCTCTCCACCATCGGTCGACCACATTTGCTGCAGAGAACTTCTTGTTTTGTTTCGACAACTTTACATCCATCTGGTGCTTGAAAGATCTTGAAATCTTCTACATATGCTTGGTAGTGATCTTGACGACCTCTGAAGCCCATGTGTTCTGACAGATTTTTGAAATTGACATTTGTCAGTGAAACGCCATTGTGATTTCCAAGCTTCCCTTCTCTCCAGAAAATTTCTTCATCAGCACGAGTGTACGCCTTGTTTGGACGTTTTCCTCTTCCTTGGTAGCGAAGAAGTTTGGCTTTGGAATTCAGAGTCTCCTGGGACTTTTGAAATTCACGACCATTGATGATATTAGATATCTGTCAAGGGACGCTTGCATAACCCTTACTGACTCTGGCTCGTATTCTGAACCGTCCTGTTTTCGCAACTCTGCGTATAATTTTACAAGGACGTCGTCGAGAGCATGTGGATTGTATAACTCTATTTTGTCGTCGACATTACGTGCTGTACACCATTTTTTCCACACTGACAACCATGTTTGAGTCGTACGCTTCGTGTTCTTGCTGGAAGCTGACTCGGATTTCTTGGATTTCTTTGTTGGAAATAACTGGAAAACGGGAATCATCTTGTGGTGATTGCAAAGTTGACAAGGTATTTTGACAGCTGTCTTCATTTCCAGGTAAGCTTAGTTGTTGCTCTTTTACTTGAACTGCTGGTAACTGTGATGTTACAGTACATGTATCCTGTTGTGCCGAGTTTTGCAAAGACGATGCTGTGGACATTGTAGACTGTATTTCATCTGAAATTGTTGGCAAATCTAATGCAAAACTATCTGGACTCTGTGGAAAACACTCTGTCAATATGTCAAAAGTTACATTTGGGAAATCATCATGTTTTGAAAAAGTCTCAATTGTTGAAGGTGATTTCCTGTTGCTATGGTGATTTGTATGAATGCAGTGATTGGTGGATTTATTTAAAAGCAGTAAAATGATTGGCTCACATAACTGTCCGATTACAGGTGTCCAATTACAGCCAACTGTCCGATTACAGGTATCCGATTATAACTTCCAGATTGATTAGTGAAAAATACAGCAGTCTGTCAAGCAATCAGATTTGAGGAAATTGTAATAGTTATGATTAAGTACTAAATAGTGCAGTTTTATAGTTTTCACTCGAGTGAGATGCCGTTTTGTATTTTATTTTTTTCTATGAGCAAAGAAACCAAATACGCCCGTGCGTATGTGTTTTTACGTACACGTGTGGATCGAGAGAATAAGCGCGCGAGTGTTTCGATAATCTACTAGTAATATTGATAATATGGGCGCATTTAATTGTTTTCAATACTTACGTGATCCAATGGGAATAATTATGCCCAATACATTTGTGATATCTTCTGCTACCTGAATACCAATGACTCTGGATTCTACCTCCCGTTCTCTCTTGCCTTTATGATCTGGATAGTGACAAGTTGTCTTTGTAAGGCGCCACTATCTACCAAGACTACTGCGATGTTTTGGACATACCCCACATTTCTCTCACCGTCATTTCACTTGGGTTAAAAATACCTGAACGAGCTAGCACGGCGGGCCTAGACCCTCGAAAAAACGGCACGTTCGCCAGACAAATTTGGCCAGCAGTTTAGCGCATAAATGTGAAACAAAATGGCGTCGTGTATAAAAATGAGGTGAGGTCTTAGAGCAATTTGTTCAGCGAAACGGACGGGAAAATGAACGATTAAAATACTTTTTTGGTGAAGAATGGTGAAACAGTTAATTGAGTTTGTTGTTAGATATGGTTGGGAAATAAATAGGCCTCCATGGTGTATTTTTTTTAAGGGAAAAGCAACAGACTTCTGCTATCGATCGTGAAATATACTTCGGTATTCTTCCATGAAGAACACTCGATTTAAAAGATGGTAAGTTTCTCTGAAATATATCCTCTTTATTTATGCCCTACAGTAATTTTAGGGGTTTCATGTTGTAAGATTTAACTCATCGTTAAATATATTTTGCTTTTGTAAATCTAGCAAATGACACTACATATATAATGCTGTGCAGTAACAATAACATTGTTTATCTTTAAGTTCATCAGCGACATGAGTGATTTTTTTTAAACGACAATTTTATGTATTGTTTTTCTTTTAGGTACTGTAGGACCTTATGATCTTTGAAAATATATAATTTTAAAATCATTACATTGGAGTTTTTTGTTGTATTCAATAAAAATTATTGGTTTATGTTCTGCAACTGAGTGATGGTACATGTGATGATATATATGTTATTGCTTGTTATTTTCGACAACATTCAACATTATGTTCTTGACTATTAAATAGTGACTGTGGCTAAAATTTTAATTATAAGATTAGCAGGCACAGTAATAATGCCCTAATTAGGCATTTAATTGATGGAATGAGTAGATGAGTAGTATGGCAATTTCTCTTTTTAAGGAGTAAACACACAGACGGAATGAACGCAATAGTACTACAATATTAATAATAATAATAATATTATTATTATTATGCAATTAATGGGTTCTACAGTACGCTTCAGTCTTTGTTTATGGTGTTCAAATTCTGAGTTCAATTGATTCATTTGTACTTACATGTACAAACATTCTCAACTTTCAATAAAGTTAAATACAAGTGATGACAAGTTTCATTATGTGTAGGGCTCACTGTGTGACGCAAGCGTTTCTACCATGCATAGTATTTCAATACTTCCATTTCAACCTGAAACATATAGTATGCAACAACAGACTTATCATTATAAGTTAGTCATACGTTGCTTGTGTCACACTCCTATAATATACTTCTTTTTACCCCAGCCATATATATTTAAGTCAATGCTATTGTATAGACTGTAACTGTAAGTTGCCGCCATGTATGTCTCCAATGAATCTTGAATTTGATGTCACTGTCTGTGGACTAACACTGTCTAGCTTACAGTCAACTGAACAAGTTAGCCGAATTTAATCAGTACTGATTAAAAGGTAAATAAATATTGAGAAAGGTAAAATGACCAACTGGTATAATCCGAATATTTGAAAATGGCCTCAAATAGTGTTATTGTTGTGTCCTCGAGTGACGTTAGGATTGAAGACTAGAGGACACTAGTGCCAACCACGAAATATACAAATTCCAACGCTCCACAAGTACAGTGAGGTCTTTATTGACATATATTAACGCGGTGAAAACTAAGATACAATCAAGATATAAATGACAAATTAGGCGAGGAACGGAAGTTATATGAAACAAGTAAATTGTGCGAAATACAATGACGGAATAGCTAGATTATAGTGACTTACATCTTATGGTCTTACACACTCTGAGCACTCCAAACCACGTTTTCAAAGGGACGCTAATGTATAGTGTTTCACCGGAAGTGCTCGGCTTACGTAATAAATGTCGAACACAACACTCCTCGCCCAAGGACACGGTTCCTTGCTACTAAACTATGGTTAAAAACTGGTTACGAAAACTGACGAAAATAACTGAAACTAAAGTTCTAGTAAGTGTTCTTCCTTGCGTCGTTCAGGCTTTGTTGTCTTTCTTGGTCGACATCACAAACACGAGTTGGCTGATGGGTCGAAACAAGGTTTTGCCTCCCTTTCCAGCGTGTGTTGTGAAGACCTCTGCTTTCCTTACTGCTCCGTCTTCACTCCTGATTGCCTTGGTGACTTTGCCGAGGGGCCAGTTGTTGCGGCGGGTTTCCTCGTTCTTGACAAGTACGATGTCTCCAACTGCTAGGTTAGGCTGGAGTTCTTGCCATTTCGCACGTCGTTGTAGGTTCTGTAAGTACTCGTTTCCATCTGGTCCAAAACTGGTCTGCCAAGTATTGGACTCTTCTCCATCTCCTTCTCGCGTACAGATCTTCTGGGACGAAGTCTCCAGGGGGAGGAGTAAGAGGACGCTCCTTTGCTGTGAGCAGCATTGATGGGGACAGCGGCTGGACTTCATCTGCGTCGGATGGAACAGCTGCTATGGGCCGAGAGTTGACTATGCCGGTTACCTCTGCCATCAAGGTAGACAGCAGTTCGTGGGTTAGTTGAGAACTTCCGATCTGTGTAAGCATGGCATCTAAGATGCTCCGTATAGTGCGGATTTGGCGTTCCCACACTCCACCGAAGTGCGAAGCATGGGGCGGGTTGAAGATCCACTCGCAGCCTTGTTCCGTTGTGTACCGTTGGATCTTCTGTTGATCGGTCTCTGTCAAGGATTGTTCCAGTTCTGACTTGCCGCCGACAAAGTTGGTCCCTCTATCGCATTTGATTCTTGTGGCAGGTCCTCGTATGGCGAAGAATCTACGAAGCGCGCAGATGAACGAGCTGGCATCCATAGACTCTAGGAGCTCTATATGGATGGCTCGAGAGCTGAGGCAAGTAAGCACCAGTCCCCAACGTTTGGAGTTTGCTGCGCCTCCACGGAGTTTGCGGGTGCGTACGTACCATGGGCCAAAGACGTCGATTCCTACGTTCGTGAAGGGTGGACTTGGTTCTGTGCGGTCTTTCGGTAGATCTGCCATATGCTGTGTCATTAACATTCCTCTTGATTTCTTACAAGTTACGCATGCGTTGAGGACCTTTGTGACAGCTCCGTGTCCTGAGATAACCCAGTATCTCGCTTGACGTACAGCTCCGTGTGTGATCTGCCTGCCTTGATGGTAGGTAGTTTCGTGATAGTGGCGGATCAATAACTCCGACAAGTGATGACCTTTAGGGAGGATTGCAGGATGTTTCTCTGTAAATTCTAGTGACGAGCGTCGTAGCCTTCCACCGACTCGTAGAACGCCATCTTCATCGATGAAGGGGTCTAGACCGTAGAGGCAAGACTTCTTCAGTGTATTCTTCTTTCTTCTAGCGCTTTCCCGGTTGGCGTGGTCTTGGTCCGTTAGAGTGCTGAGTAGCTTGATCTCTCCTGAGAACACTTCAGTCTGGACCATCTTTAGGAGGACTATGGTAGCTTTTTCGAGTTCCTTTGATGTTGAAAGTGGAGGACCGTCTCTATGTTTCATATCTGGGTCTTTGTGGCGGCCACCGTTTATCTCTCTTGCCTTTGCTACCAGTGTCGCTACGGCTCGGCGAAGAGACGCCCAGGTAGAAAACCGGGAAAGCCTAGACGTGCTCAGATCTGTAGTAACGTTTGTGGCCTTGACGTTGACTTTCCTCAATTCTGGGTCTTCCTCGTTTAGGGATACTTCTTCACCTGCAGACACTGTCGGGTGGGCTTGTTTCAGGAAGTCTGGTCCCTCGAGCCACTGGGTTTCTTTTAGTCTGCTTGCGTCGATACCTCGAGTAGTAAGATCTGCAGGGTTGTTGGTAGTTTCAACGAACTTCCACTGGTCGGGTTTCGAGACACTTCGTATGATCTGAACTCTGTTGGCTACGTAGGTGTAGAATCTCCTGCTTTCGTTATGAATATATCCCAGGACGACTTTGGAATCCGTGTAGAAGGTAACTTCATGAATCTCCAGGTCGATTTCGGACAAAATCCTCCTGACAGCTTGTACGACGAGTACGGCGCCACACAGCTCTAGACGAGGGATGCTTGTTGTCTTGGTTGGAGCGACCTTTGACTGTCCAAAGAGAAAGCTCACGTGTACATCGTTATTGTGGTTGATCAAACGCAGATAGACAGCTACACCAATTGCGTCTTCGCTGGCGTCTGAAAAGGCGTGAACTTCGGCTCGTTTGATTGGGCCAAAATCTCTTGGGTGGAGGCAACGCGGGAGTGATGCATTCTGAAGGTTCGGTAAGGCGTCTTTCCATTGTTTCCATTGCCACATTAAATCATCGGGTAGCGGATCGTCCCAGCCGAGATTGTCGCCGTTTCGTGTCTTTCCCATGCTGACGAGTTTCTGGAGGAGGAGCTTGCCTTTCAGAGTAACCGGAACTGCCAGTCCCATGGGGTCGTAGATGGAGTTGACCACTGAAAGGACTCCTCTTCGGGTGAACGGCTTGTCTGGGGTTGATACCTTGAAAGTGAACTTGTCTTCTTGTAGGTTCCACTGGACGCCTAGTGAGCGTTGAGTGGGAAGTGCTTCTTTACGTAGGTCTAGATCTCTGACGTCTTTAGCTTTGTCGTCTGCTGGTAGCGCTTCCATGACTTCGACGGAATTCGAAATCACTTTGTGGAGACGTATGTTGGCCGTGGCTAGCGCCGCTTGTGCGTTCTTGATCAAGGTGATTGTCTCCTCTGGTGTCGCACGTGACACTAGACCGTCGTCTACGTAAAAGTTCCTGTGGATGAATTCCTTTGTTTCTTCTCCGTAATGCTCCTCGCCGTCAAGCGCTGTTTTCTGTAGGCCGAACGTGGCCACTGCTGGACTCGGACCATTACCGAAGAGGTGCACTGTCATTTGGTACACGATGATCTCCTCTAGGGGGTCGTTGTTTCTGTACCAGAGGAAACGTAGGAAGTTTTGATGTTTCTGGTCGACTTTGAAGGAGTGAAACATCTGTTCCACGTCGCACATCGCCGCTGTGTTGTGGTGACAGAAACGCAGGAGTACTCCAAATAGGCTGCTGGTGAGGTCTGGGCCTGTTAGAAGCTCTTTGTTCAGCGAAACGCCCTTGAACTCTGCCGACGAGTCGAAGACGACGCGGATCTGGGTCGGTTTTCTTGGGTGGTAGACTCCGAAGTGTGGCAGGTACCAGACGTTTCCGTTGTTCTCGTGGCGGTTCAGCTGCGCATTAGGGGCCAGTATTGCGTGTCCCTTTTCGAAGATCTTTGCCATAAACTCGAAATAGTCTTTCTCCATCTGTGGCTTCCTTTTAAGGATTTTCAGGAGTCCGGTAAGGCGACTCCCTGCTTGATTTCTGTTGTTTGGCATTTTCACGTTTTCAGAACGGAAAGGGAAAGGCATTACCCAGTTCCCCTTGTCGTTCTTATGAATGTTTTCCTGCATTATCTCTAAAAACCTTCTGTCCTCCAATGAGTGGCTGGGTTCATTGTCAGATGCTGTTGTATGGTAGACGTCGTTTTCTATTGACTTTCTTGTGTGTTCGCCAAAGCTTTCTTTGACTTGGAAGTGGTTTGGGCAAGGCGACACTTCTAGCTGTACGTTTTCGTTGGCGACGTCGGGCGTAAATACTGCGGTGTGTTTTGTGGAAACATGAACTGGGCCTCCGATGCGGTTCAAACACACTTGACCTGTGATGGTCCAGCCAAGGTCTAGCTTTTGAGCCCAAGGGGCTCCCTTTGGGCCGTTCTTAAAGGCTCTGACCTTTAACAGCTCGGGCGCGTCTCTGCCAATAAGTAACTGAACGTCTGCATGGTTGTCTAAGGGTGGTATCTCCTCTGCGATGCCTCTGAGGTGGTCAAATCGATTCGCGATTTCCGTTTTGGGAATTTCACCTTTGTCGCGGGGAATATGTGAGCACTCGACCAGAGTAGGCAATTTGGATGATTTTCCGTTGGCGTCGATCATTATCCCAGCGACGCGGCGACCGTAGTTGACCATCTTCTCACCGCTGCATGTTGACAGTAGGTACTTTTCTGAAGGACCGCTTATTTTCAGCTTGTTCACCAGTTCCGGCGCGATCATAGATGCGTTACTTTGATCATCGATGATTGCATAGACTCGATGACGATCGTGTGGACGCTCTTGATGGAACACATCGACCAGCAATATCTTACTGCAAGATGTACCTCCTCTTTGACATACGGAAGTACAGTTAGACTTTAGCTCCTCTTCGTTCTTCTCTTTATGAAGGAAGGCAGGATGGCGGTCGCTGCCGCACTTAGTACAGGTGACCTCGACCTTGCACTCTTTTGCAACATGCCCTGTTTCGCAGCAGCGAAAGCAGAGTTTTTCCTTGAGGATCCACTCCGTCTTTTCCTCCATAGTTTTCGCGTCGAAGACCTTGCATTCTGACAGCGTGTGACCAGTGCGGTCGTGGAACTTACATCGATTCTCTTCACTACTGGTCTTCAGGACTCGTCTTGTGTGCTCTTCTCTTACGGCTTTCCTACTCGATTTCTCTCCCTGATTTAGGGGTTGGACTCCGCTGGCTTGGACGTTCGGATGATTCTTTTGACTGGCTTGTTGTTGCACCATGGAGCCGAACCTGTGGAAGTCTGGGTAGGCGTCGTGGTGCTTTGCCGCCCATGCGACAATTTCCTTCTCCCATTTCGATCGTAAAAAGCGGGGCAATGTTTCCACCACCGGTCGTATCACGTTCGGGTAGTTAAGACACGAAAGTCCCGGTAGATAGTCAAGTTGACTGTCGACGTCTCCACACAGGTCTGCGAAGGTCTGTAACCCGCGGAGGTCTTTCTCGTCGAACTCGGCCTTCTGTGAAAGGCGTTGTATCAGTACATTGGTAATGGCGGCGGTGTTGCCGAAGCGCTTTTCCAGCTCCGACCACAGTTGTTGAAGAACAACTGAAAGGTCGGAGTGGTGTCTTCGTCTGAAGTTGTCTACCACGTTTTGAAACTTCACCGATGGTGAAGTTCCTCAGATAATTCATTTCTTGAGCGGGCGTGACGTCCGCGTCCTCGATCATGGCTTTAAACGACCTTTTCCACGGATGGAAGAGGGTGACTTCACCATCGAAGATGTCCGGGTGGCACTTGGGAAGGCTTTGTTTGGACAGTCCAGACACGAGGCGCTGGTTTGTTGCGGTGAAGCTTTCTAGAAGCCCGATGGTATAGTCTTGTTTGGGCGTTGATGCTGCGACGGGAAGACTAGGAAGGTGGTGCGTCGGGTTAGGCGTTGGCAACGTGTTGGGATGGGTGTCAACCCAGCTTCTAACACGCTCTTCAGCATTCCTCTTTTCTTGTTCGTCGCTAAGTTCTAACCGTTGATTGTTAGTTGTTCCCAGGTATTGTTCGTTCTCTATATCTAACTCTTCATTTATGCACCTTTCTATGGCTCAACTCTAGCATCGGCGATGGCTTTGGCACGGTCTGCTGTCAGTAACGCCATGTCGAGATCGTGTTGAGCCTGACGCTCTTCTTTCTTACGATACTCTTCTGCTTCTCGTAACCGTCGGGTTCGTTCCTTCTCTGCGATGAGTTTGTCGAATTCGGCTTGTTTCTTTGCTGCCGAGGCTTCCGTTAGAGCCCTTCTTCTAGCCGAACTCGCTGAGGTCACTGACGAGCGGCAAGACGAGTGGGAAATTGATGAGTGGCGAGATTGCCGTGATGTGTGTGACCTTCTGTCGTGATCTTGGCTGTCTCTGGCTTGTGTTATTACTCCATGTGCGCGTTCTAGGCGGCTATACTCCATCGTCAATTTCGCTTCTTCCTGATAGTCTCCCCATTTATCGTGTTGGTACAATTCTGTTAGCTGTAGAAGAGTTTCTTTATATTTCTCTGTTGCGTCTTGTAAGAGTCGTAAGTCGTTGTCGTCGTGTTCTTCTTTTCCCAGCGCCAGCGCGTTGTCGAAGGCGCTTTGTAATACGTTAGCGTCCCTGTCGAGTTCCTTTCTTTTGTTTTCGATTTCATTTTGAAGCGCCTTTCGCGAAAGAGAACGTTGGCGTTTTTCGTCGAATTCCATTTGGGCGTCCGCTGTAATGTTTTACTGTAGGCTCAGCGTACCACAGGGATCCCACAACATGGATGGTCAAGGATTTGGTTTAGAAGCGTTCGATTTTTCAAGTATCTTTACGACTAAACTATAGCAACATAGAGCACAAGCAAACCAAGAGGGAAGTAGGAGATATAATCGCTGACCTTGGATTGTTTTGGACGAGTTTCAGTGCGATGTTTGATGTCTTTACCGGTGCGATAAAGTTACGGATCTCGATTTCAACGATGACTTTCTTCGTGGAAACTCCAACCGATCGCCAAAAGATTTTTCACTGTTGTGTCCTCGAGTGACGTTAGGATTGAAGACTAGAGGACACTAGTGCCAACCACGAAATATACAAATTCCAACGCTCCACAAGTACAGTGAGGTCTTTATTGACATATATTAACGCGGTGAAAACTAAGATACAATCAAGATATAAATGACAAATTAGGCGAGGAACGGAAGTTATATGAAACAAGTAAATTGTGCGAAATACAATGACGGAATAGCTAGATTATAGTGACTTACATCTTTACACACTCTGAGCACTCCAAACCACGTTTTCAAAGGGACGCTAATGTATAGTGTTTCACCGGAAGTGCTCGGCTTACGTAATGACTAATCCAAGTAAAAATACAATTATGAAGTAAATAAATGTCGAACACAACAGTTATCATATGAGTAAATAGAACACACATTCCTAAAACAAGACATGGGGACAGTATTTATTTAATTTATTTATAACAATAGAGTACAAACACTATATGCATGCAACATTTTGTACTAAATAGCACTAATTAAACGAGAATATAAATATCAGTATTTAGTACTACTAATATTATTATATTTATGTTGTATGGTATAAGTGTTTGTACTCTAGTTTGGGGACTTTGTGTCCTAATGTAAATCCACAGACTACTGTAATGATTGGTATAATAACAAAATAACAATTATTGTTATATTTAAACTGCAAATATTCTGCAAATAGTACACAAGGTATTGTATGTAATGGTATTTTTATATGGATGAATTATATTTAATTATTATGTACTCCATTTATGCTGTTATGATAACAGCATAAATGGAGTACATAATTAAATATAATTTATCAGATAACTTATCTGTTAGTTATTGTAACCATTATTTAGATGAAAACTTGTTATACTTATGCCAGTTTATATGATATTTCTGCAGTTACATGTAACCAAATAACTATAATTGGTCGACACCAATAGATCAAACTTTACCTTACTTTACTGTGGAATTATTTAAAACACTATTTATTAGTTCTAAACCAAGCTAAGTATTGGTCTCACATGCAGTAGAAGTGTTCATGGGGTGAAGAGAGTTTCACTGTGAAACATTAGTTATGTTATGTCAGCCTGTTTCTAGTATATCAAGTTTTCAGACTACCATATTTGTATTTTTGAATAACTCATTTATATACATGCAATGACAATATAATATAATTACTTTTATTTCAATAAAAATATAATATAGTATCACGATTTTCAAGTCACTTTGTTTTATTTTGAGACGTCAATATTTTGTGGTATTGACGTCTCAAAATTACCGCGCGCGATTGGCTCACAGGATATGATTGACAGCGAAAATGACATTTTTTTTGGTATCTGGCTTCAACTACAATGCGAATGCAGGAATGTTCTTCGATTTTTCAAGGAAAATTCAAGATTATTCCACAGTAAAAAGGAGTTTCTACAATGCAGTATTATCAGTATTATGTTATGTGTAAAAACAAGGGAAGCTAAGGTCGTAGTTAAGGTGAGAAATGATTCTGTCAAACCTCATTTACAGCTACAATTTCATTTCACGGCGAAAGCTACGAACACTCTAGTTTCTTGATAAAACTTGATGCTGTAAAAGTGTAAATTACAATCAGGCACATGATGAAAACTTTGGTCAGTTTAAGACAATAAAACAGTTATTATAATTATTTGGTCGTTTGTTGTTTATTGCAGAATAACATTGAATGAAGTTCAATGAATTTACAGTGAAAGTTGTGCTTTGCCGTGAAAATCCGGCCAATCTTGTAGAATCTTGTGCTTAATTTGCCGTCTTTTGAGCTATTTTCCACCCTGCATTGGACTTGACGTCGACTGACATATTGCAGTCACATTTGCCCTTGTATATACAGAAGATTGAGGGTTAAAACATCGTTGAATTTTCACGAAATTATATTTACTGAATCGATTCACTTTCAATCCGGCGAACCGTACGATAAACTTTGGATTTGTTTTCATTCGCTTTTCTGCCAAAATAAGAGATGAAATGCTTGTCATGACATAAAAGAGGAAGCTTGTCAATAGTTCTTTATAATCACTATCATGTTAACTTGTTTAAACTGTCATTTAAACTTTTTTTTTAATCTTTTTGTACTGAAAACAGTTTTCAAAAACTTCAATCGTCGCCACGTCAACGCGCGAGGTGGTGAGAATTTGAACAAAATCAGAATGCTTTCCTTGTTATTTTATTAGTTTTTCTTGCGAATTATTGTAGAATCGTGATACAAAACTAATTGCGATTTTGAGACGGCGATACCACAAAATATTGACGGCGTTGGTAGAAAATATATTCCGTATTGGGCGACTCCGCCCAATACGGAATATATTTTCTCCCAACTAGCCGTCAATATTTTGTGGTATCGCCGTCTCAAAATCGCAATTAGTTTATAGTACATACCAGTAAATCGAATATAAGTAAGTTACTCATTCATTGTTCAGTACAGTTCAATTTTTCAGTAAATATGCACAGTACATGTATACAGTTTTGCTTTAGAAGATAAGCTTATGTTTTTCATCAATATTATAACCCTTATCGAAACACATTCTTATCATTCATTTCCTTGGTGTGGTTCGGGGTATAACATGGCCTAAGCTGCAGCATGGCTAAAGTTACAGGAGGGAAATGGAAATAAATCATGTTAATATTCTGAAATTTAAATTTAAGCTTACCTATAACTAAGCTGATTTCGCATGTCACAACCAACAGCACAAGAACCTAGAACTACAATCCTGGACAAAATTAATTGGGACACTAGTGATTGCGCAATATGTTTTAATATAAGCACCTTATCCCCCTCCCCACCCCCCCTCCCCCTGCTCCAATGTTGTTTCGAACTTTCATTAACGATGGGGGTCGACGTAGGCAATCATCAACATTGTTATGGGGGAGGGGGGGTCAAGTTATATGGATATTTTCATGTTGAGATCGATATTAAGCCAGGTGTCCCAATCATTTTGGCCAGGATTGTCTGAAAAGCGCACCACATCTAAAATGAGTGTTTGTGCACTCATAACCCTGAAGAATCGTCTCGACTACGACAAATTCATATCCGTATCCAATTTCCAATTTATCTCTTCTGTGGTGTATAGGTTTTTTACTTCCGGTTTGCAATGCGAGATGTCATTCACACGGTAAACGCAACACTAAACGGTAAACACACCGCTAAAATGTAAGCTCACAACGCTATATTCTTAGAGTACTGTGTGCATTACTGCGTAATCTAGGCAAATGCAATATATCTTTCTTCCTAACCGATAAACAGATACCAATGCTAACAAACGAATAAAATACAACGGTAAACATATCGATAGTCAGTTTATAAAGGAAATAGATCATTAACTCTTAATTATTCCAAAAAGGGGTTTTGCAGTGTTGACCGTTGGGATTTCTCAGTTTTGCTTCTATCATGAATCTGTCCTCTCTTAGGCTGAGTACTTAGTGTTGACAATTAATCTGGGAAGAATAATACGTTGTATGGTACATTATTTCATCTCGTAACGAGGGAATAATCATCTGTTTACCGTTGGCTTCGTAACTCGATGGACTAATGCCTGATGCGCAGAGCTAATGTCGGGTCAAAGGAAACACTGGTTCATGACAGTGTGAATGACATTGAACAGTATCGGTCTACGGTCAACAAACGTTACTTAGTTATTATCAAGTCATATCTTTATAAATAAGCGTTGACCGTTGACCGATACTGTTCAATGTCATTCACACTGTCACTGGTTCCAGAGGGGCTTGCAGCTAAACGAGCTATACGAGTCGCGAAGCGACGAGAACCGAGTCGCGAAGCGCCGAGCGCTGAGATTCGAGGAGCGGAGATAGCGACTATCATTCGGCTTAACAGCACGCGTTAATAAGAATTTAGAAATGGCCGAGAGTGTACACTTGCCACAAGTCAACCACACTTTTTATTCTGATAGCTAGTGACGAAGTCGCGAAAAAGAACGAGCGCCGAAGTCGCGAGAATGAGCCGAGCGCCGAAGTCGCGAGAATGAGCGAGCGACGGAAGTCTACCGACGACGATTTTGTTTATTTCATGTTGAGATCGATATTAAGCCAGGTGTCCCAATCATTTTGGCCAGGATTGTAGCTCGTTTATACATCTTCCACAAAAAAGATGAACGATCTCCCTCACTTACCATGAACTCTTTTTGTTTTCTTTGTTTTCTACTTCTTGCCTCGTAGACTTTTCCATTACAGTGTTTTTGAATAGCGATGACTCATTTTCTCTTCGTAATGTGGTGACTTGTAAACGCGGCAGCGTTGATACTTACAGTTAAAGTAGTAAAAATTGACCAAAAACAACCGCTCATGACAGAAAATCAAAAACTAAATTCAAAAAACTAAAACGATAACAATTTCAAACAACTATCGAGGATTCAAAATGTGTTTATTTCATTTACAAAATAATTAACACAAGGCATGAAACTTGTGGAATGTGTTAGTTGAGGGTAGAAGTTCGACATGTGATGACGTCATCACGTACGTCTTGATGATGTCATCAGATCGTTAAAAAACGCCGTTTTTCATAGGGTTTTGATGAATTAAAAATATTTTGGTATAATCTGAAAATTTATATCAAGTTGGAGAAGACTGAGCATGCGTTTTGCGTTTCAATGATGTTTCTTAATGGCAGTTTGTTTGCATTTTTAACGCCATTTTTGTCCATAATCTTTCCATTTTTTCTTTGTTTTAAAAATCCAAGCCATTAATGCAGCTCAAATTAATTTGTGCAAAATCTTATCGATACGGCAAAGTTTTTCAGTCATGTTTTCAAGGTGTTTTCACCGATCTTCGACGTACTTCATTTACTGTTTGACATGTTTCATTTTGACAGGCAGAGTCTAGAACAACAACCTGTTGAGTAAGGTAATCTTTGATTGTTTTTTATTGGTTTATCGGCGTTTTACTCTTAGGTTGAAGTTTTTGTGACGATAAGTCAGCTTGTTTTACTTTGGTTCAATAATCTCTGTTGAGTGTTGTTGCTTTTGAACGACTCTTCAAGTGGAATTATCGCTTGCTTTCTTTGACTTTTACTTCAAACTACTGCAGTCTATCATATGTCGAATATTTATTCATTGAACAAACTTAAAATTAACAGAATAACATTCAATAAAATATATAACTTTTGAAATGAAACTCGTGTATGTCTTGCGGGAAAACGGCGCTAGCTCGATGAAATCTCTTCTTATTCAAGCTCTGCATAGAAACGAATTACCATGGCAACGAAATATGATAGTTCACCCTTAAGATTGTGTTTGAAAACAGTTAACTAATGCACAAATTGCTTTGTGATCAGAAAAATATGTTTCGAGAATGAGAAATGTAATTTGTGATTCAGGCAAATTAGTATAGTGAATTATATCTCTAAGGCACAAAAAGGAATGAGTGAACTTTTATGTGAAGCTTGTACCGAAGCAAGGAAAGGAGTCTCGAGAACTTAGAGATAAAATCATGAGACAAATACTTAGTGACCATAGGAAACCTAAACAGCTATATTGCATCCTGAGGACAGATGATGGCTTAACAAATGGTGCTGGTAATGTAATTAAACTGATACTTATGATACTTATGATCTTATAAAATATACTTATGATCTACAAGATGACCCAAGTATTCTGAGTAGGTGTATCCACTATGTGTCTGCTGAAGAAAACCTACAAAACAAGGAGGCTGGACCTAATTGTCTTATAATTGCAAACGATCCATTAGCTTTTTGAAAATATGGAGGTGACCCTATCAGTGCTCTTATAAAATGAATCCTTCATCATGATGTATTAAACTTTCTAGTGCCCCCTTGTTGTTTTAAATGTTCTGCATTTACTGATCTGCTATTTCCCTTGCATTTTCTTAGAGCAATTTGGGATTTTTCTAAAATAATATTCATTTGTAGCTTTTTCTGTTTTGTAGAATATATTCTCAACACACATAGCTGCTCTCTATCTGATTTTCTGAGTTCTGATTTACAAATATTACTGTAATGAACTTTCACAGTAGGGTCTTTATTGTCTGGTCTTTTATGTCCAAGAAATATTCCATGATATGCTAATTTTTCAGAATATTTATCTATATAATATTTAGCTCGCGAGAGTTTAATCGAAAAACTCTTATTACATTCTTGTGTGTGCGGTAAAACCTACCATAAATGAAATTATAACTTACAGCTACTTTTCAGCTAATAAACGTCACAAAAAAACATCATAGTTTCTTCAATAACGTATAATAATTTTTTTTTTTTTAAATATAGTGTTATTATTTACTTGCGTTGCTACCATGGACACCGCCATGTTGATGTTTTCCTCGCAAAGGCTCTTGGTTCCCGGAGATCGCACGAAAATATTAGAACTACAATTCCGGTACATTACAGTAAAAACCCGCGTATAAGAACCTTAATTTTTCAATTTAGCCTAAACAGGTTCTTATATAAATGGTACTTAAAGCAAATTTAGGCTACCAAGGTTCTTAAAGGAGCATACTCACCTACAATGCACTGCGCGCCCAAACGCCATTTTACATGCTCTCGAAAGTCAAAATTCAATATACTCTTACAATCCGTCTTCAATCTCAAGTCACCATCGAGTTTTTTACACTTTAAAGTACTAGTTTAGGTTCCCGTGTTATTGATCTTTATATCTAGACTGTTATTTTCGAGTTTTCTCGAGTTTCGGTCAGTATTTATCGGTTTCGATCGCGAGCTGTTTCTTCGAAGATGTCGGGCAAACAACCAAGTCGAATGGGACGGCCCAAAAGACCCGAGGGGATAAAAAGAATCATCCTCAGAGCCTCAACATTTCAGCTGTGGCACCTAAGGAAGGAAGCTTTGGGTTTCACTGGGCTCTCAAATAGTGAATTTATGGAATTGCTTCTTCACCGAGTTGACAGCCGGAGGGAGACTGAGAGTGCCAGTGCAGATGATTCAAGGCAATCAAGCCCGCCAAGAAAGATTCCACGAACCCAGGAAGGTATGAAATATAAAATGATATTTTAGATTAGCTCTATGTATTCGTCGATTTTTCATTATTTGAATGTTGTGTTCAACATATCAGGTACATCACGTAGACAACTTTGGTCAACACCAGGCACACGTTCTCGTGCTCAGGAACTCAACCTTGGTTTGTCCCCTGTCTTGGAAGAAAGTGCACATTCAAGTACTTTGTAAGTGGTATTTGATCATAAATGTTCTTGTAATAAGTGGGAATACTGAAGTCATGTTTATTGAATGTTTCAGTGTCAATATCACCGGTACAAGTACTGAATCAACACAAAGTATCAGCCTTCAAAATATATCTAGTACAACTACTCCAAGTGCAAACTGCTCCGTGTGGCAAAGCCTTCGCCACATCAACATCAGTAGTGGAGTTTATGAAGGAAATCCGTTGGATCGTGGCGATAGTGATAAAGATGGTGACACTGCAAGTGATAGTTCAAGGTATACTGTATTTAATTGCAAATCAATTTCCATTTTACAGGCCAAGAGGTTTTAGATACATCTATAAAGCTCATTATTGCTCAAAGTAGAAATTTACTGTGTAATTCCAGACCTTGATCGTATTATAATAGCAATAATATGTATTCATATATATTTGTAGATGTATGTAGATGTATCTGAAATATGTACGATGTACCTTTTTCAGCATCAGTGAGCCTGACCTAGATGACGACTCAAGTGACCAAGATGGCAGGAGTGAAGAATTCAGCTTTCAAGATCAGTCATCCGAGTAAGTAATAGGTATAGAGTTGTTTTCGTATGAATGGGAAGTACAATGTAGTTATGATACAGTTTGTGCCGTGCGGTGATGGTATCGTGCTATGATCGTGTGGTATCCAAGCATTCTGATTGGTCGAGTGATGATTTTTCACGCTGTGATTAGTTAAATACAATGTCTTCGATTCCGTACTGTGACAGTATTACACTCTGTGCCATAGGTTTCCCACTCATACGAAAATGACTTTACTTCTAGACCGTTAAACCATAATCTCATTGTCAAACCTTTTTCTCTAACAATATGTATATTTTGACCAGAAATACAATAAATTTTATTTGGATGCAAAAATCACTATATAATCGTCGTCCATACCATTTCTAAATTACGGTCAATACATGTACATGTCACTTACAGTACATACCTCACACTTGGTTAATTAGAGTTTTATTCATTTCAAAACAGGAATCAATCTACACATCTTGAAAGTGATTCAGCCACTCTCACTGCATTAGAAATATGCGAAGAAATGGACAGCCTGCCAACATTAGACCAGGAAACAGGTGACATTGAACCAGAGTTTGGCCCTCTTCCCCTTACACATGATGACTACATACAAGGGATAAAAAAAAGTTGTCAGAAACTTTCGAAGAGTTAAAGGAATGTAAAGATGACTCGCTGATGAAGTACATTGATATGTTCAAATATGAAAGGGTGATTGTTGAAACGAGAAAAGTTGAAGAACTGATAAATGGAAAATGCCAAGTGAGTGACTGTGAGTTGCAAAGAGTAATGACAGAGCATGCATACGAGGGAGGTGTAATGACAGCAAAGTACTCTTGCTCCAATGGCCATAGTGGTTTCTGGAACTCGTCATCGATCTTGGCTTTGAAGAGAAATCAGAAACTCTTTGTTACACCAATGGTAACCAGTGCAGCGGTATTAATTTCTGGGAACAACTTCGATAAGATTGACTTGATGATGAAAGCTATGAACTGTAGCCTTGTGTCTGCATCTACTTTTACTCGTTTACAGTCATTGTACATTGTTCCTTCTGTTAATGACTTGTGGGAACAAATGAAAGATAGCATTTGGAATGTATATGAAAAGGAGATGATGACTCTATCAGGAGACGGTAGGATGGACTCGCCTGGGTTCAGCGCAAAATATTGTGTTTACACAATCATGGATCACTTTCTGCACACCATCATTGACATAACAGTAGTGGACAAGCGAGAGGCTGGAGGTGCATCTACGACAATGGAGAAGATGGCTCTCAAACGACTGCTAGAGAGAATGATGGTCAAGCTTCATTTATCTGAACTAACAACTGATGCCTCTGCAACCATTATGAAGCTTGTTAGAGATCTTAAAGGTTACTTTCATTAAGAATCTATAATGTGGAAATGTACATGTATGTTATCTGAAAAGTCACATTTGAAATATATTTATTAAATTAAATTATTCTACTTTTTAGCCTTACACCCAAATGAGCTCATGCACTTAGTCCAGTCCCTTGACATCTGGCACAAGTCCTGCAAACTCACAGCTAAACTGACAGCGGTAAGTATATATATAGCAGTATTTAGTGTAATATTTAAATTATCCAGCAAAACCTCAAACAGTATTTAGTTATCTCAAACCAACTAACCAAGCTGAAACTTATTTCCTTTCATTTGTCCCATAATTTTATTGCTATGCAGTATAGATAGCTATATCCCTTATAGCATTCAATATACATGGTTTACTTGTATTCTTGTAATGTGAGGGCCACAAGTTTACAAGTGTGTATTCACTTTTATGTGCTAATATCGCATGTCTACTACATCATTGCTAAATTTCTTCTTGCTTATTATTATGAAAGGCAAGCAAAGTCAAGGGTTGTGAAAATGTTTCCCATTGGATAGAACCCATAAGGAATCACTTTTGGCATTGTGCAGAGATGTCCAAAGGCAGTCCTGAACTCCTAAAGGTAATCTTGATGCCATGTAATCTACATACAGACTGATATTTTGTGTAACAGTATCAAGTGTGATAAAATCAGTTAGCCAATCAGAAGCGTGTTCACAATTAGAACCGTTCACAATTAGAACCACATACTGTATACAGTATTAATAGTAGTCATTCAATTCATAAAAGAATCATAAAATATTGCTTTCACGAACCATGCATTGTATTTCATTGCCTGCAGAGCGTTACTATATGTCCCCTCTTGCCTCATTATTATTACATGTATTTCTGCTTAGCTAAATATAGATACTTTTAGAGTTTTGTCTAGAAATGAGGAAACTGTAAAGGAAAGCTACCAAATTAGAGATTTGTGAAGAACGGAAGCAGTCTTTTTTATTTTAGGTGTATATGAAGTATGTTTTCATGCATGTTCTTTATTGTTTTGTAGGATGTCTGGATTGGTGTGATCCATCATGTGTGTGGTGAGCACGAATGGGAAGATGGCCAATGCACCCATGGACCACTTACACACACAGAAGAAAGCAAGCCAGTTTTAGAAAAGACCTCGAAATCAGCAAAAGCAATCAGAGAAATAGTATTTGATCGTGACTGGTTACGCAGCCTACACTATTATGTTAACTTTAGGTATGTAAACTCATGTTCTGTGTACTGATGACAAATTGAAAAATGAATTTATTCTCTCAAGAACAAGTAGAATTTTATTTCCAATAATATTAGACCATCAAAAAGTCATTTTCGTACCAGCCCCTTCATTTTAGAGTGATTCCAATAAACCCAGGCACTACTAATTACATGTAGCTGTCAATGAAAACAAGAGTGAGTGTCTAATAGTGTGTATTGGTGTAGTTAGTAATTATTGAATTATACTACAGTGCAAACAATATAACCATGAAATAGTACTATTACTAAATAGTCTTATCTCTATTGTTTTCTAAATTGTTTCATCAGTGCTATTTAGTACTAAGTAGTTATATTATTTGCACTCCAAAACTGTTTTTTTAAATATTGTGCATTAATTATATTGATAGGCATACCAGTCATCTCGAAAGTTTCAATGCCATGGTCCTGAAATATGCACCAAAAAGGATTGCATTTGTGTAAGTACATTTTATTATTAAGTACATACACTCAATTGCAGAAACGTTGTAGTATACAAATATAAACTACAACTTACTGTTTAAGCACAAAATAGTGCTGAAAATTATTGTTTTAACCTTGCTGGATGCAATACTAATCTAAAATTGATGTTTCAGATACAGCGATTTGCAAAAATTATGTAAAATCCTAATATATCGATATATAGTAATTTGCATAATCCTAATTCTTTGATTTTAGCTATTATTAAGCCTGAATCTAAACCCAATTAATCTTTGTAGTATGTACATGTATGTGAAAATGTTTTGAAAAAATTGAACGTTAGAGGGCTGCCATTTTATGATGAAAACTAGACGCTCTACTAGCGTGAACTTGGGCTTCTTAATAAAGCTGTTTTGATAGATTTTAAATGTGAAACCTAATAGCTTGTATCATCATACAGAAGTAGTTTTAGCCTACATGTATTACTTGCAGAATTTAAGTCACTCGTTGCGTGACTCAGTAGAGCATACATACGTAATTAGCTTCAACACTCACACTCCTAGCTGACAGCTGCATGGCGAAGCACATTTCGATTACCTTGCAAGAAACGATTTCACAAACTCAATAAAATTACGATCGAGTTCTTACTAAGCCACAGACATCTGTTAGAAATACACTTTCAGACAGAATTGCAAGGCCAAAAAGTATTCTCTAGGATATTTGCATATTTACTAAGCAGTATTAATGAACGACTCGACTGGCTCGAGCAAGGGAGCATGGCAAAATCCTTTTTGAATGCTGCCGGTGATTTGATTTATCGTTACGTACGTCTGCCATCTTGAATTTCGTTGATAAGCTGCTGACCACAACTTCTGTATACTCAAAAATTGGAACGATACAGAGAAGATTAGCATGCGCATGCGCTATGGTGAACTTGCAGATTTGGCGTAGAAACACTACGACGACGACCAAAAAGAATAACCGTCTTTAATCTTAGACTTGGGCCTTCCACAGGAAGCCCAAGTAATTACCCACAATGCACCCGTTATATTGCTTTTACAGAATATTTGCAAATCACTGTATATTAGAAGAAAATAAGCGATGTTTCGCACTTTGTATCTCATTAGATATTTGTATACTACAACCTTTCTGCAATTGAGTGTACATACATAACTCATCAAATATACATATAGCTAGTCGTTGCATGTTGCAAGTAAGTGCTGCGAAGCCAATACTGTAGGTGCTATAACTAACTCTAAAGGCATACTGTATCAATGTTGGACTTCCTGTGTTATTATTGATGTGCAAGTTCTTTCTAGTAAACATTGTACCACCGCTGGTCACCTAGTCTCCTTCGCAGCCGTGTTAAGTGTCGTCACGCAACGCTCTCTCAGAGGGGAGAGAGCGTTGCGTGACGACACTTAGCACAGCTGCGAGGGAGACTACTGGTCACCAGAATTGTGTAAATTTGCCCCTGAAGTGCTGCATGCGGGGGGACCAATTGGCAGAATGGACAAAAGTCGATATTTCAACTGGTATCAGTCGTAACACAGGAACCCCAAGATTAGTGTTGCTGCTCGCCTGGCGGCTTGCAGCAATCATAGAATGAACAACAAAAGGATGAATCCCTGTAAAACACTGTAGTTTAAAAAATAAATATTAGATTAGGGTCAGATGTTGAACCTGTCATGTGCCGTACCTAATTGTTGAATTAAGTTCTACAAAAGCAGCGTCTGACTCAATTTGGTACGGCAGATTCTATTTAAGTATTTGGGTTGACCCAAATTGCCAATAATGGTATGGTTCGACGTTTGACACTAGCCTTAGATATAAAATTTTACATTTGACACATTTGCCAACAGCTATGAAGTATTCATTGCACGAGTTCAATTGGCAGCATTGGACCACAACTTCCATTTATTCAGAAAGATTCTTGAGGGACGCATGAAGAAAATATATTCAAAGCGGTCAAAGAACTGGAAACTGGTACCACTTAAAGAAACAAAGACTTTTGGATATTGGGGTATTCTTGTTGGTGAGATGTTGAAGCGAAGGGCAGAGGACCGTGAATTAATTACCAGACACATCTGGATTTCTCCAACACATCCCCAGAACCTAGCCCCCACCATAGCCATGAGGGCCCCACCCGAGACAAGTGAACTAGTCAGTGCCAGACTGTCAAGATTTCAAAAAAAGAAGTAGTTTTCACAAAGCCACCAAAACAAATTGTAAATAAAATTTTGCACTGTAAATAATGCTTTTTTGTAAATAAACAACAATGTTCAATAATAGACTTAGTAGTATGGTTCCTTGCAATGTTTACCAAATGTATGTTATGCAGCTTATGTGCTCCTAAAGCCTAAGTACTCCCCATCTGGTGCTGGGTATGCTCTACGTATGGTTAGTACAACACAGGATGCAAGAACTCTCCTATTTCCCCTTCCCAGTTTCCCATATTTCCATAAGCAGTACTGCCTATAAGCTGCTTTTCTATAACTAGTAGTTGCATAGTCGGGCTCATCTGCTCTGATATCACATCGAGCTCTTATTGCAAGGTTTAGGACCTCTCGGTCTAAGCATATGTTATTGAACATAGCGTATGATGTAACACAGGTCCTTTTTTTACAGCACACATTCTCCATTTCCTGATCCATCGGTCGGCAGACGTGACATACACACCAAGGTACAATCTCTGAGCCGCTTGGCTCGTCTGGGTCCTCGACGTCTTGCAAAATATTTTTGGCGAATTCCACGCTTCCTCGTCCTTGACTGAGCAATCTGATGAGTAGCGAGTCTTTCTTTTCTACTGTGAGAGTGCTGATAAACTCCTATAATAAAAGGTTTGCGAAGATAAGAAACAGCTGAGGCTTTTATTCATGATAAAACAACTGAATGATTTCACACCTTTATCTCGGTTTCTGCATTGTCGACTGCCTCTCTATGCCGTGCGTAAGCACTTGGATTTCTATTGACAACCACGTTTTCAGCCTTGTTTCTACACGCAGACTTTTTCGTACCGTAAGTACATTGATCGCTGCATTTCTTCCCCGCATTCTGACAAGGACAGCCAGGTGTTCGCGCGCTTCTCTTCCGACTGCAAGTGTTTTTACACGAACATCTCTGTAAATATAAAGCCATTACAACCATTACAATTATCATAGTTTAAACTGATTGCATGTTATCATTCTACAATGACTAGCCTTCATTGTTCATACGTATTCAAGATAAAGATAGAGCAGTAGGAAAGCTATAACAGAACGGGTTCGAAAGCGATGTTGTGTTTAGATCGATCGAACTGTCAAACCGGAGTCAAAACTTACCACTTCATTGTTCGTGTCTTCTACAGTTCTTGGTCCTGGATTAGTGGAATCACTAGCGATCGGTGAGCCATAAAAGTTCACAGGCTGCAGGGGATTATACATGTAAAGATAGTAGGAAAGTTGTAGGAAGAAATCAATGTTGTGTTTTATAGCGTTTAGAACTGTAAAACGTACCCGAGTGAAAACTTCATCGTTCGTGTCTTCGGAAGTGCCAGGTAAAGCGATGGGCGATCCATAATAGTTGACAGGCTGTAGAGGATTATATTGCTGTGGATTCGCTTCTATTTCGCTAACATCAAGACTTTCATCCATTGTAAAAACTATATAAACACGACTACCGGTAGATGCATCCACGTGAAATGTCAAAAGTATAGCCGTCGTGATCTGACCAATCAGAGCTCGTGTAGTAACAGAGTTCCCGTATGAAAACAATAATACACGCGCGCGGTGCATTGTAGGTGAGTATGCTCCTTTAAGAGCCATTGCCTGTAATTTTCGAGAATAGAAAGTCAACTTTAAAAAATCGATTTCTTTTTTCATTTACCAAAACATTCCCGTTGGTGACCTATTTTAGAAAAAAATACTAAAAAGTTTCAGCGATTGTTATTTTTGGCGAATTTTACGATTTTCGAAAATCCCGCCGATGATCGACAAATTGGCTGTAAAATCGGACAGATTTTAAGACAACTTTAGAGAGGCGGTGAACCCTTGGCTTGTTATCTATGATCAACGTATTTCACACACGAAATAATACACTCAACAACATTACTTTCACGTTTTAATTTGTTCAATCCAACTATTTGTTTCATTTTTTTTGCGGTGGTTTATTACAGATACTTTTGGACCTCTAACAGTGAGTCAAAATAAGGGCAATCTTTGGACAGCCAAAATGGCATTTGGGACTTCGAATTTCTAACTAAACTGTATATGGTACAAAAGCTACATTATCGATGTATGTATTTACAGAGTCTCAGCTTTGGAAATCCAATGCAGCGCCATTGCGAAACGAAAGTATAGTGTCATGCAAACGAGCGTCCTAGTGTCAATTTCAGGTGGTTTTCCAAGAGTATCCAAATAAAATAAATAAATAAGAATACAATATTTCATTGTCAGTGGTGATATGTCCTACACAGATCATTATAGATTCTGTGAATGTATATGAACTAAATATTTTAGTTCATAACAAGATATAACAGACCGTAGAGCTCGTAAGATACCGCCAACTCGGTTATCAAATGGGCTATTTTTAGACACATGCAACGAAGTTCAATACATCTGCAAAAAGCTTCAAAAGATGATCTAATTCGACTAAAAATAAACCATTGTGAGAGAAGATTCCAAGAATTGAATCTCAGAATAAAATAAATAACGTTATTTCAACAATAGCCGACTGATCGAACCGAAGTATGCCACGCATAAATTAACGCACTGAATAATTTTGTCACGCTAGTCACGAAACATTTATCTGTTTGCTTCGATATTTCTTGAGAAGCTGCTGTTATTTAAGTTATAGTTTTATAATCAAAACATAAGGAAGTAGTAGCCATCGTGATAGCACTAATGAGCTGTGATTGACTAATGACAATTATAAACTGATTGATCATAATTGTGTCGTATTAAAATCGGTTATTTCGCAACTTGAAGCGAATCCCCGGTCATGGCTTCTTGTAGCTTTTCCTTGCTGCTAGACCAAGCTTCGTCTTGTGGCATTAATACGGACTATCCAGGTGTGGAATGCGTGAGTCTGAAGCATTGTTCCACTGACATATCACGACATCTTCAACTGTGCAAAATCAGTTCTGATGAAGGCATCGACAGTGAAGTTACACTTTTACTGGCACGTGCAGGTAAACTTGACCTGTGTTGGTTTATTGTTTATTCGTTTATAAATTGTAATGTGTCTATTCTCTATTGCTTATTATTAGGGTTTTTTACATTGACGGATTCGCATTTGTCACTGAATATATGTCCACACCACAGAGCACAGTATGGAATAAGGTGGAGATCGCATAGAACACGATGCACAATACCTCACGAAATAGCTGGTCACAAATCCTTGCAAACTAAGGGCGACCGCGGAGTTAACAGGAGAGAATCAGCATTCGTTCTTGCAAAAACGGGAAAATTGATTCCAGTTGGATCTCGTAAGTGGATTTCACCCTTTTTGAATAAACGGTTGGTTCAGCACGTGGGACGGTTAGTAGGGAAGGGAATAGATGGGAAATAGGAGATTATATTTTACAATCATTTCGTAAACAAATGGTCTGAGTTTTGATTGATTGATTGATTATGTCTGTGTTATTGTAGCAATTTGTAGGATGTGTAAGCAGCACATTGATTTCCAAGTCGAAGTCACTCCCGAAACATATGCCGCCAGCTGTGGTCCCGCCGAAACAGATGTTGAGCCATACCCGATGCCTTCCCGCCGTACCCCTAGTGGTCATACCGAAACATGTACAGATGTTGAGCGATCTGAATCGGAGAGCTCATCAGAGGCAAGTGTAAACGTTTAGCTAACCTGTCGATTACGACCTATATCACCCCCCACCGGTCTCTTATACGAGAAAGAGTGTTAGAGTTTTGAGCCTACAGTCAAATATGTGTTAAGCGGCCAACCCCTATTAAGCGGCCAACCCCTATTAAGCGGCCAACCCCTATTAAGCGGCCAACCCCTATTAAGCGGCCAACCCCTATTAAGCGGCCAACCCCTAATAAGCGGCCAACCCTATTAAGCGGCCAGTTATCAAAGTCCCGAAATTATTGTCAGTTTACTGTAAAAACTATTTTTATCAAGCAACCAACCCCTATTAAGCGGTCACTGAACACCTCAGTTAAACGACCACCGAAACACAACCCATCCCTAGCTATAAAGCGGTCAGTCCATTTTGTTCACTATAAAAAAGTCAATCTATTAAGTGGCCAACCCCTATTATATGATCAAATATCTTTTTGCCGAGAACCGTGGCTGTTACTTTATAATCCTCTAAAAATCCCATTATTGGTCAAAGCAAAGTAGTAGTGAACTGATCTGTAGACGACCACCCTCACGTTGTCTTTAATTTGTACACAACTGACTAACTCTTTCTATACAGCTTCTGCCTCAATTTAAATGAATACATTCCACTTTTATACAGGGATACACCAGAGAATCGTCTGAGGCCGTTGAAAGCGACAAGTCCATAGACATTGCCACAGAAAGTTTCCGTCGACTCAGGGTCGCAGATGAAACATTTCTATTACCAGACACTGAAAGCACGGCATCTACCACCCACAGCAACGGGACTCATCAATCGAAGGGTGAACAACTCAAATTGCTCAATAAATTTCTAGTTGCGAGTGACATTGCGCCGGTAGGAAACTGAGCCATTGTTTGACTGGAGCGCATCGAGTGAAAGCACAAGGCAAAGATACACGAAAAGAGCTGCCGAAATAGTATCAGCTGTCCTTAAGGTCGTTTCTCCAGATGACGCTAAAACCCTTTGGCAAGCTCTAGTTAATTCTACAGTGATGAATGCTGTCTTGGATGTAGACGAACTACCTCAGTCAGAACAATCGTACTTTAACGCTCTTGCCGAAGCATACAAAAATGCAGTCAGCTGGGATACTCGCAGGCAAGTGTTGTCTATTTTGTCTGGTATAGCGAGTTACAACATAATATCCAAATATATCCCTGGATTGACTAAGTACAGATTCACTATGGCCAACTCCCATCGCTTACAGTTTGGAAGAGGGAAACCACTACCTCAAAAGACGTCCCATCGTATCAAAGTAGACCTAAAACAACTGGACCACTTCCTGAGTTTTATTACCAGCCCGCACTTAGTACAAGACATGCCATATGGCACGAAACATCTAAAGTTGTCATCGGGTGAAATTATTGACGTCCCCAATGTGATACGGACGATGATTCCTCAAGGAATCGTCCGTCAGTACTCGCAATACTGTCAAGACACCGACTTCACGCCCTTTAAGAGAGGACTATGCTTCGTGTTCTATCTGAATGCAGCGCCTCTGTACGAAAATCATTACAAGGACTGGATTATTTCGCCGCAGAGGGAGCACGAGCATTTGACGACTTAGTAGTGCTTGTTCGTCAAATAGGTGAATGCGGGATGGGAAAGGAATGGGAGACTAGGATGATCGAGGTTCTCAAGACGGCTAAATTGTATCTCAAAGGGGATTACAAGGTAAACAAAGATTTTAACAATAATTGTATAGTTTCCATAAATTAACACATAGCATTAATGTTATCCACAGGTGCACATCGCCAGGTCTTCTCAAGTAGCCGATCACTGTATGCTATTTTCACTTAGTGACAGTAGCGACACTGATTATGTGCAGGTATGTAACCACACTCACCCAGATACCTGTGAGCAATGCCAAGATCTAGTGTCTACTCTTAGTGAAATTGAAAACGCCACCAATGAAGCCAATTTGTCAACACAAGATGACGCGGAAGAAGGTGCATACCTATTTAAATCAGCCAAACTCGCCATTCACAACTGGAAGTGCCACATATTGCGTTCGTCCAACCAAGACCAGGCCCGATTCGATGTTTTGGAAGTCCTTGACCAGGAGACTGTGCTTATCATCAATGCCTGGGCGATGAAGTTTTTACCACAGAGATACAGGGAGTCACAGGCAGACTGGTTTGGGAAACGTGGTATCTCGTGGCACATTTCTGTTGTGTACCGCTGTTTGAATGGAGTGCTTCAGTGGCAAGGGTTCATACACGCCATACAGTCGTGCAGTCAAGGTAGTTCCGCGGTAGTGCGAATTGTACAAGACGTACTTACGACACTAAAAAGTGAATACAGCGAAATCACGAAGGCTTATATTCGACAGGACAACGCAGGTTGTTACCACTCTTCTGCCACCATACTTGCATGTCCAGATATAACAAGATCAACAGGCATTACCATATCTCGGGTTGATTTCTGTGATCCTCAAGGAGGCAAAGGCGCTGCCGACCGTCTTGCTGCGACGTGCAAGGCACATATAAGAACATATATCAACGAGGGTAATGACGTCGTTACAGCACAAGACCTAAAACAAGCGCTTCTATCACATGGGGGGATCAATGGTGTGAGAGTTGTTTCCATGGATTTCATAGACGATGCCACAACTGAAGAGGAACAGACAGCAAAGATTCCTAGTATAAACAAGCTCAACAACTTTGCGTTCGTTCACAATACTATCACAGTCTGGCGCGCGTACAATATTGGTACCGGGAAAGAGATCAAGTTAGACAAGCTGTCGTATCCAGGTAGGTGGTACAGATTCGGTGTCAGCACTTTTATATATCGACGTGTTTGTATGTTTTTAATTGCACGAAATTATATTCTATTGTAATATATTATAGATATATAAGTTGATATATGCTAGGTTTGTTAACCATAGTTGCGGATGCCTTATATTTTAGAGGTTAAACGTACTTGGCTAGAATCGACTTTCACTCCAGGTGACTTCAAATCGCTGGTAAATAAAACGAACATCCAACCTGATCAGGGCCCAAACACACATACTGAACCACCGAGTAGAGCATTTGAAGAAGTGACAGACAGCGCGGTTTACTCATGTCCTCAAGATGGGTGTGTGCGAGTGTTCCAGCGACTGTCTTCTTTAGAGAAACATCTATCATTGGAAAAATGTTCAAAGTCCCTAGAGAAACAGTCACTTCATGACCTCGCCAAGATTGGCTACAAACTTTGCTTGGAAGAAGCGAGGAGTGGTGTGCCTTCTATAGCTGCATCCCTTTCTCAAGCATCTGCGTCTGATGAGCAACATGCTGAACAGGGGTGGGCTTTAAGATCCAACAAGAAATCATACCGATTCAATGAAAACCAAAAAGCATACTTGAAAGAGAAATTCAATATCGGTCAAAGTACAGGAAGGAAAATTGATGCCGATGTAGTTGCCAAGGAAATGAGACGTGCCAGAGCAACGGATGGTGCTCGCCTATTCCAGATGTCCGAATTTCTTACATCCCAGCAGATATCGTCGTACTTCTCACGCCTTGCTGCTACTATTCGACAGCAGGTTGTTGACCCGAATGACATCCAAGCAACAGAAGAAGAAAACAACTTCACAAGGGCAAGAGATGCTACTCTAGCATCAGTACAGCTTCAATACCCTGTGATGTACGATCACTACAATGTTTGTGAAATGGTTAAAGCAAATACCTTGAAGCTTTTAAAAGTGGTAGAGCTACAGCATATGTGCCATGAGTTAGAGCTTGATGTGCCAACGCATCCAATTAGAAGGAAAGCGCCATACCTCGAACTACTGACCAAAGCCATCGACCAATGCAGTTGCCAACATTAGTCTAATTGCCCTGACACTATGAGTTCACATTACAACTTTATATTAGGTACGACCACCTTTACGAAACCCTGTTGGTATTTTTCACTCAAAGTCTATAATTAAAGCTCTCGTAAGCGACCGCTCCCATAAGCGACCACAACCACTTTTAGTAATTACCAACTACGTGGTTCCTATGTCTTTAATCTTTCGTAAGCGACCACTCAGAGTCAGATATCAAATTAGTCAACACTCAATAACTTCTTAGACTCATAATACTGTTGTGTATGCAATACAATATAAAATATCTATGATAAAACGCGCGCTCTGATTGGCAAAAGGATACTTATATTTTCCGCATGCGTTATGAGAGCACAGAGCACGCTTCTCACTTAATTCTCTCGTGTTCTGATCACCGCGTGCTCTACAACTGCACGGAACAAATGCGCGCTTTTTCTATTTCTTCAATAAGATAGTAATGGACAGGTATTGTGCTTACGTATTACAATATATCACAAAAGCTAAAAGCGCTTGTATCGTAAGCGATCAGCCTTTATTGTTTCAGCGCGTGGTCGCTTATAAGAGCCCATCCTCGTAAGCGACCTGCTCCAGTTACGATCACTTTTTCGAATTCCCGAGTTGGTTGCTTACGAGAATATGCCTATACATTTCTCTTCTTCTTCGAAAAAAGAAGATATCGTTACCTAAATCGTCATTTTGAGACAAAAATATGTTTCATCGACTGATTATATATTAACAGAATATTAAATCAAAGCAACAATAACAAATTAATATGTCGTGACTAGCGTGACAAAATTATTCAGTGCGTTAATTTATGCGTGGCATACTTCGGTGCGATCAGTCGGCTATTGTTGAAATAACGTTATTTATTTTATTCTGAGATTCAATTCTTGGAATCTTCTCTCACAATGGTTTATTTTTAGTCGAATTAGATCATCTTTTGAAGCTTTTTGCAGATGTATTGAACTTCGTTGCATGTGTCTAAAAATAGCCCATTTGATAACCGAGTTGGCGGTATCTTACGAGCTCTACGGTCTGTTATATCTTGTTATGAACTAAAATATTTAGTTCATATACATTCACAGAATCTATAATGATCTGTGTAGGACATATCACCACTGACAATGAAATATTGTATTCTTATTTATTTATTTTATTTGGATACTCTTGGAAAACCACCTGAAATTGACACTAGGACGCTCGTTTGCATGACACTATACTTTCGTTTCGCAATGGCGCTGCATTGGATTTCCAAAGCTGAGACTCTGTAAATACATACATCGATAATGTAGCTTTTGTACCATATACAGTTTAGTTAGAAATTCGAAGTCCCAAATGCCATTTTGGCTGTCCAAAGATTGCCCTTATTTTGATTCACTGTTAGAGGTCCAAAAGTATCTGTAATAAACCACCGCAAAAAAAATGAAAAAAATTGTTGGATTGAACAAATTAAAACGTGAAAGTAATGTTGTTGAGTGTATTATTTCGTGTGTGAAATACGTTGATCATAGATAACAAGCCAAGGGTGAACCGCCTCTCTAAAGTTGTCTTAAAATCTGTCCGATTTTACAGCCAATTTGTCGATCATCGGCGGGATTTTCGAAAATCGTAAATTTCGCCAAAAATAAAAATCGCTGAAACTTTTTAGTATTTTTTTCTAAAATAGGTCACCAACGGGAATGTTTTGGTAAATGAAAAAAGAAATCGATTTTTTAAAGTTGACTTTCTATTCTCGAAAATTACAGGCAATGGCTCTTAAAATAGGTTCTTATACTGAACTGTATTTTCATATGAATTTCACACTTAAATATATTATAAATATCATCTCGTAATACATATCAAATGTACAGTAATCATTTATACTATAATGCCGAAAGGCTGTATGTCCTTAACAAAACATATGTTCAAACAAACTCATAGTCAGTTCTCTGAAATGCCCTTTCAAAGTTGATACCAAGAAAACTAGTTCCAAGCTGCCATTCTAAATGAGGAATGAAAAATAAAATTAAAAACTGTATGGCTCTAGCCCTTAAGGTCTGATCATATTATCATCAGAGCCATCAGCTGTCATTAGACAACCAGTCTTCATGAAAAGTTTCTTAGCGAACATCTTGTCTAAGGAGAGCTTCCTCCATGCTTCTCCGGCCCACTGTGTCATGAGGATTCTCCTTTTCTTCGCACTTAATCTATCATGCCACATGTCCAAATTATCATCCTCCTCTAGCCATTTATCCATTGCTTCACCAAACTTTGCCTTCATCTGTTTTCCAAACCCAGCATCTATAGGCTGTACTTTGTCTGTATGATTTTCTGGGAGCAGATAAATGATGGCATTGATATTCTTCCTACACATTTCATGAAAGCCCTTCTCTTGTTGAAATCCAACATTATCAGCAAATATGACTTTCTCTTGGGGAGAAGTTCCAATCCCTGGTATCAATGTCCTTCTTACCCATTCCTGGTTTAACTGGGTGTCCATCCAGGCAGAACTTTGAAAATACACATCAACATCTTGATCATATTGGGCTTTCTCAGCACTAAACACGTTCCCTTTACCTCGGACCACAATTGCAGGTTTTACATGTTGATCTCCCTCTGCCCGTATGCACAGCTGCAGTGTAGCCTGCCTTTTGGCAAGACCAGAAGAGGGTTGAGAAACCCAAACTTGCTTGTTACCTGTTACATCATATGTTTTGTCCTGTTCTACAACAAAGGGCAGGGGAACTTGGTCTATATTGTACCGGTTCTGTGGTGTCCACCGCCCATACTTCACATCCTGAGTTGAATTAAGGTGGTTCCAGCATAATGAATGACCGGTTTGCCGTATTTTTTAACTCGCTCGCTCCGCGTCAATATTGCTTGGATTGTATTATGCTTAACACAAATACTAATTCAACTATTCTGCTTTTGGACAGTGTATTCAAAATTATCATTGTAAGCCGCGTTTGTGAATGCCAGCTGATATTCAAACGACATTATTTTCACTAAAACTACTGCCAAGCGTTATTCCCTCGTACGATTTTTTTTAAACTTCGTGAACGACCTTTTAAGGTCCCTAGTAATGTTCTGACGAGGTAAGAAGGAAATTGATCGAGCCGAAATCACCAATTCATATTTTTGTTGTCAAAATTTGGACAAATCGGTTGTTACGTGATTTCGGCTCGAACAATTTTCTTCTTACCTCGTCAGAACATTACTAGGGACCTTAAAAGGTCGTTCACGAAGTTAAAAAAAAATCGTACGAGGGAATAACGCTTGGCAGCAGTTTTAGTGAAAATAGTGTCGTTTGAATATCAGCTGGCATTCACAAACGCGGCTTACAATGATAATTTTTAATACACTGTCGAAAGGCAGAATAGTTGAATTAGTATTTGTGTTAAGCACAATAAAATCCAAGCAATATTGACGCGGAGCGAGCGAGTTAAAAAATACGGCAAACCGGTCATTCATTATGCGGGAACCACCTTAACTCGTCTTCTCCTTGACTTAACAGCCTCCCTTAGGTCACGGTGAAATTTCTGGATTCTTTCTCTTCCCTCATCAGCTGCATCTTTTTTCTTGTTTGTTCTTCTCCTGAATGAAATACCATGTCGTTTCTTAAATCTCTGAAACCAGTTACCACTTCCTTTAAACTTACATGCTTCTTCTTTTCCATAGCATTCTTCGATTTTGGATTTCATTTTTTTCTTTAGCCATAGCTTTGATACTTTGCATCCTTTCGCTCTCCTTAATTTAAATTCAACAATAACTCGTGCTGATGCTAAGGGATATTTCTCACTGTTCTTTGCTTTGTCACCTACAAGCTTTCTCCTTTGTCTTGTCGACTTCACACCTCCAGCATTTTTCTTTTGCTTGTTGCGTTCAGATTCGGCTTTTATCTTATCCCTTATATTGTTCCATTTTACGACAAGCGACTTGCTAACTCCTTGTTCTTGTGCAACCTTTTCCCACTTCTTTTTAACCTTTAGTTCACTGAAAAAGTCTAGCCGTTCAAGAGTCTTTGCCTTAAATTCAACAGTGTATGACCTTCGCTGGCTGCTTCCTCTCCTGTTTTCAGGTTTTGCCACCTCGTGCTCTCTCGTATCCACCACACTCGGGTCATCTAGCACCAGTGTGCACTCATTATTAGATACCTTTCCGCTTTCAGTGTAGCTGGAAGTAATCACTGGATTGGATTTGATGTTTAATAGATCGCTGCCATGTTTCCATCGTACATGTGAATCAAGGTACTTCTTCGCCGCAAAGGATTCTTTGCAAATCTCACATTCGATTGGCTTGTTCGGTAATTTTACAGACTTTGGTAACACACTTGTGATGTCGAACTTCTCTCCTTTTCTTGTCTCTACAGATTTCTTGATTCCACAGTCAAAAAGCGTACGATTCATGTCTACTTTCTACTCTGCGCATGGCTCAAAACCGGCAAAGATTGTTTGTTTTAGAAATTCAGCCTTCGTTTTGAGCCCGCGATCCAAATTCTTTATATTGAGCCCACGGTTTGTCCTTGTAATAAAGTTTTACAAGAAAGACTTATTGGTCAGCGGTCAATACCCACTGCCACTGAATGCCCGCCATCTTTGATAGCGTCTTGAAGGGAAATCAGAAGGGAAATATTCGTCTTTCAAACTTACTTTAATTGACGAGAAGAAACATGAATATGTTTGAAATGTATATTGAAGCAACTGTGCGAGGCTACCATGCATATCTTGATAATGCATCTGTTCGGATTGGTGAAATATTGACATGCGAGATGGAGCACGACAATCCTCACGACAAATATGCTGTGGCAGTCAAAAACCAAGATGGAAACCTGGTTGGTCATGTACCAAAGGAATTGTCGAGGCTCTTTTATAAGTTCCTAAATGATTCTGGAGAACTTGAAGCGGAATGCATTGGAAATAGGCTCAATGCTGGGAAAGGAAAAGGGGTTGAAATTCCTGTGGACTACAGACTTGTGGCTAATCATTCATATCTGGAAAAGCTCAAGAGAAAATTATCTACGAAGGACTTTTCTGATAATATCAACATCAGTAAAATTCAGCAGATCACAGAAACCAGATAAAGGAACTCAACGAGATAAAAACCCTCATTGTTCATGTATATCTATCAGCACATAATCAAAAACAATTGATATGCTACATCTCAAGGAAGGATCTATCACTTTAAATGATCTCACATTGACTTGAGAAGCTGAGGAATGGCCATTAGGAGCTTAATTTGTTTTGATATTTTGCTATTATTTATTTTATTGGGATATATTTTTTGTGATTCTCACAGAGCCTGAGATGGTCAGAAAGCTTTTTTATATTAGTTGAGTGGTAGTAGAGGAACTATTTGAATGGTAAACTTAATAGACTTACACACAGATTATCCCAATTCATCAGTTTCTACCTATGCACTTTTACCACAACTCCACTGATAAGAACCTAACTTAAAATTTTAGCCTTAATAGGTTCTTATGTGGAGGGTGCTTAAAATGAACATTTTAGCCTAATAGGTTCTTAAAACCCAGGTTCTTATACGCGGGTTTTTACTGTACTTAATGGTCTGATACCTTCTGCTGGTGCAACATTAAGAATATGTTGACGCTCGTTATCTTCTAAAACATATGTTGGTGTTAACATAGTATCATTGATACCTGCAGGAATTTCTGCTTCATCTTCACTCCATTCATCTTCATCATTTGACTCTTGAGAATGTTCACTTTTGGTATTTTGTATTGATTGGTTGATTTTTTTTCATTATAACTGATGTCTTCACATTGTAAGTTAGCATCATTGAACCTAATTATCCGGTCATAATTAAACACAATACTATCATCTTTGTACAGGCTACTATTGCTCATGAGCCAGTTGTAGCTTGAACAACTTTGTGTGGTATTACATTCAATAGGGACCTTAAGCAACCACGACGTTAACGACGACGACGGCAAATAAATGACGTCATACCTGGGGAAAACTGGGCGGAAGGTTTCGTTTTCGGCGCGGAAACTGAAATGTTAAGCTTGAAAATAATACGACCTGGAATGGCCTGTAGAGATGTGAAAGATGTACTTCTCTACAGCCATGATGAAGGCTTGATTGACGAAGAAGAATTCCTTCTGTTATTCGACCAGTATTCCTATTTAATATTTTTTTTGGATGATTTGGATGCACTCTTTGAGTCTGAGTGTGTGGCTGAATTTCGATTTCGAAAACGTGATATTTCAGTTCTTAAAGATGTTCTACAAATTCCTGATATCGTTATGGGTGGTCAACGTTCCATCCATCTGTAATGGTAGTGAGGCTCTATGCATGCTGCTCAAGCGAATGTCTTACCCTTGTAGATATGGAGACATGATCCACAGATTTGGAAGCCAGTGCCTGTACTCAGTATGATTACAAACCAAGTGATAGACCATATATATGACACTCATGGAGACAAAGTATTACAATGGAACCATGACATTCTGAGTCCTGTCAATCTCCAGACTTATGTTGATATGCCATAACAGCCAATTCCCACTGGGGAATGAGGGTTTATCACATAATTTTAAAACTTAGAGGAGACATAGGACAAAAATGAGTTCGTTGAAATGAGTAAAAATGTGAAGTTTGGAAGAGATCGCTTCACAAATTGCGAAGATATGAATTTTCAAAAATCGAAATTTTGTATGAAAACCTTTGTTGGTAGACAAGACCAGCGTAAATTTCCAAAGGTTTTACGCAATTTGTAAAGCGATCTTTTCCAAACTTCACATTTTTACTAATTTCAACGAGCTCTTTCCAGCTATGATAATCATTTTTTTCCTATGAGTTTTGAAATTACATGATAAACCCTCATTGTTTTGGGTTCATTGAAGGGACCGTGCAACCCATGACAAGGCCAGGGGAACACCAGCGTATTGTCTAAATTGGGCATAAGAGAATACATGCTTTGAAATTCCAAAGTATTGCATTGCCTTCCCCTGTACAGCTACTCAAAAAGTAAATATTTCAACAATATACAATGATAATATATTCCTACATTTCTAGAGGGAAAGAAACATGATGCAGGATTATTAGCAGACTCAGGGCTATTTCACACCCTTCAACAGTTTGCACTCAATCCAGCTTGTCAGCCGCTTTGTATTCATGGTGACGCCGCATATCTCCTCAGAATACATCTGCAAGATGCATTCAAGTATGGTGTTCTGACTCCCCAGATGACTACATGCAATACTGCAATGAGTGCAGTCAGATGTTCAATGGAGTGGCTTTTTGGGGATGTTGTCAACTCCTTCAAGTTTATGGACCTAAAAAAACTCTGAAACTTATTCTAAGCAGTGTAGGAAAAATGTATGTTGTGTCTGTAATATTTCGAAATGCATTGACATGCTTATATGGGAATGTAACATCTACTTATTTCGATCTTGCTCCCCCAACACTTCATGGATATTTCAATTAGCATACTCCAATCATAAAATACAAGCACTTAAACCCGGCCTGCAACATATACAGTACCAGTTTGGTTGAATAATAGTAGTACATTAGTGCTTTTTGCATTAAATTATGGCAAAAACTGTATTGCAATAAACCGCTTCTCTCTGCTGTGGATTCTCAGATGATGTCTGAGACTTTTATTAGAAGCAAAACGTTCATCGCATAAGCAGCATTGGAAAGGGTCATCCCCAAAGACACGGCAAGCGTGTATTAATGCTTTTATAAAATAATTACAAGGATTTCTTTCTTAAAGGGGGACTCTGATGAAAATTGTTCGAAATTTAATTTAGCTGAAACTTCATTGAATAATTCTTCAAGGGTCTAATAATCACTAGTTAAAATCTGTTTTCGATATTCCAGAGGGAAGTACTATGTTTTTATGAATCTTTAGAGGTGTCAGTGACGTCATCTACTCAACCAAACATTCAGCTCCATACATTTCTTTGTATTTTGTGAGTCAAAATATCTCAATGTTTTGTTCAGATAACAGCTCTGCATTGAAGAAAACTGGTCAGACAATCAATCCTACGCACAAATAATGTAAGAAAACTACTTCACCCAAACTTTTAGCTTCATAGAAATAAAATAATTCAAGAAACTAATCACAAAGAAATATATGGAGCGAAGCCGTGTTGATTGTTAGGGTTGAGTAGATGACGTCACTGACACTTCTAAAGATTCATAAAAATGTAATACTTCCCTTACGAATTTTGAGAAAACACTTTAACCAGTAATTGTATGGCTCTTTGAGATTATTTCAGTGAAGTTTCAGCTAAATTAAATTGCGAACGATTTTCATCAGAGTCCCCCTTTAAAAAATCCTTTATTTACGCGAATTTTGATTGATCAAATTTGCAATTCTCCTGAAAAGCGAGAAATCGTGCATCATACAATCAAATCTCACGAAAGAGATCATAATGGGAAAGCGACAGTAGCGACTTGACAACTTTTATCAGTGCCGTATAAATAGTGTTTTGACAGGAAAAACGTTTTGAAGAATGCTCTTTTCTGTCAGAAAATTACCGAAGAATGTTTGTTACACTTCGTTTGTGTATCCTCTGAACACAAAACACGAAGAAAAGTGAGAAAAGCTGAGCTGATTCAATGAAGACGAATCGTCAAATTTTCTGAAATATTTGACAACTTGATGAATGGAGCACGAAGTCAGGTAGCCAAATATCCACAGTTTTTGTCGTATTTTTGAATCTTTTCATCGCTTTTCTCGACAAGAATGTATAAACGATGGACGTTTCTGAGACATTTGAAGATATTTTTTCTCTTTGACATATCTTACTAGAGATATGAATGTTCTGGCGAACCCGCCGTGTAGCTACAAGAATCGCTTTGTTTTCACTCTTTTGTGAGTATAAATACGGCTATCTTTTCTTGATATTTTCAGTCGTACACTTGAGAAAATATGTGTAACTATAGAACTTACAGAAGGTTAGTATGTTATTGAGAAAACTGAGCAGTTAGATTTAGTTTTCTTCGTTATTGTGGACAAAAATAATTGGACGATTCGTCGAGTTTCTTGGTGTGTTTGAAATTGAAGCTCAATTCTTGCAAATTGTCGGTTTAAAATCATCAAATTCACATCTAGATAGAACTTGAACTTAACTAAACAAGAAAAACTGTAATTCTATGGCTTATATTTAGTAAATAAAACATGTTTGACAGCAGAAAAATATATATTTGTGGTCGATCAAATCCACTGCATCGCTTCAGAGCGCGCGTTATATCATAGTTATTTTATAAATATTAATATAAACATAGACAATAGACCTTTTTACCGATACTGCGGCCATTTTGGATTCTATTGTTTTGGCCTTCTTGCTCTCTTTTCACCTCTCTTTCTACTGCAGAGCGAACACTGTGTAGAATCCGTTTCACGTTTTCTGGCAACAGGTTAAACTCTTTGGCCAAACTTTGCAGTGCTGTTGTCTTTTGAAGTCGGTTTTTGTAATCCAGCTTGGATGTATCCCAAAGGCAAGGGTGCTTCTCAAAATCCTTGAAAAGGCGAAACTTCTCTTCTTCTTTCATCTTTTTGGGATCACAGCCATCAGTATTTTCATTTTCAACCTGTAAATCATTCTCAAAAACTTCCCTTTCTTCTTCACGATCGCCGACGGCCGCCATCTTTGTTTACATTTCAACTGTAGTTTGTCAGCCAATCAGAAGCGCTCTTTTCGATTGTGTTGCACAAGTTGCAGCGCGAGGGGTAATACGGGCAACAAACCCAAAATTTGTTGCGAGAAGTAGAAGCTCTTTCTACTTTGTGTAATAAAGTTTGCAACCTGCAACACGGGAAATTTGTTGCGCGACAAGCATTTTCGCTCTGCAACTTGCAACGCAACAATGTTGCGCGACAAGTTGCACGATTTTGTTGCCCGTATTAGCGCACCTTTAACAGTAAAATGACAACACCAACATATAGTCAAGGTTAATGTACAACAACAACTAGTACAAGTGAAAACATGAGCTGTGATGAGCATCCATCACTAGAAATATCATCAAACCCAGAATGGTCAAAAGAGGAGTATGAGATTGAGATTAGGCTATTAAAAGAACAAGTGCATATCAAAGAAGAAGAAATACAATCCCTTCATCAAATGAGCTAAAAAAGCTTAAATTTCTTCCTTATGAAATGTCATACATGAATGTAATCATATTTAATTTATTGGTTAAAAAGCTATAAGTTTACATATCGTTATGAAGCGATATTTTTTCCTACTGTGGGAATGAATCTGACTGGCTACCACGCCGAACTCTCATCTAGCTCAAATTGCTGAACATTCAAATGTTCTATCACACAAACGTGAATGTTTGAGATGTAAACTTATATTTTTTATACTTATATATTTTATACTTATACATATAAATAACTTAGAATCACCTTACCTGCACTAGTAGATGTAATGGTGTAGATTCCATCTAGAGTAACTTTAAGTTTGTAGACTTATGACTTAAAGTTACTCAGTTAAATTACAGAACAAATATTACAGTAAATTAAGCTTACCTCACATTAGCTAAAATACCCTACCCTACCTACTCTAGACACCCGCAATTTCTCTACTGGTAGTTAAAACCCTCCCAAACTATCGGAGATCTCGGCAATCATTTCTCATTTACACCGATTTCCTTCTTTGCGCCATATATGTGAATTTCAGAACGTGAAGCAAACTATCAATTGTTCCCCATTTCCCTCACAACAACCGGTCATTTGTAAGACTGTTATCTGAGCAGTGTTTTCCTTTTTCTAAATATTACAAATAACGCGCTTACCTGCCCGCTCGATGATAAACGGACAAGTGTCCCTCGACGAACAAGAGGTGACTTTTGAGCTGTCAATCTCATCCATGCATTAAAAAAAAACACCAAACCCGTTTCAATTCACTCAATCAATTATTTCAGAAACTACTAGTGTATTTGGTTCTCCATCATCCTTGAAAACCTTATGACGTAAACATATTCTTCTTCTTCTTCTTCTTCTTCTTCTTCTCCTCCTCCTCCTCTTTCTCCTCCTCTTCCTCCTCCTCCTCCTCCTCCTCCTCCTCCTCCTCCTCCTCCTCCTCCTCCTCTCTATTTGAAAGGATTCCTGTCAAGCCGCATTATCAGGGTATGCTACCAATTTTATTGTTCCATCTTGTCGTCGGACTGCATGGAGAGTTTCAGTGCCACTTGCTCTCCACATCCGATAGTCATCTGAAAGGACGTTTTGTATGTTTTTATATTATTTGCATTTAAAAACATACACACAATTTGTGAAGATATTGAAAGCCTTAAAATGGGCAACTCTATCAACAGTTGGTGAACCAAGTACAATGTTCGCCAATTCTTCTGTTGTCAAAGTAAATTGGTGGCAATGCTTGCACATCTAAATCGCTTTTCTCCTTGTCTGATGTGCTATCCTGTTTAAATCCAGAACATTTTAGCACCCATTTTTATATCAAATGGTGCGGTGAAAAATGCCAAAGTTTCTGAAGTTGAAGTCATTTCTCGGCTCAAGTTCATCAACAACCGGTAATACATACTTATTTATTCAGCGATATACTATTATTTTACCTACATGTAAAGTACGTTATGCAGACCGAGACGTTTGTCGATGTCTTTTACTGGTCTTCTTTTTAGCACCTTTGGTTTTACCGACTTCTAAATAGAATGCAGCATTCAATCAATGAGCAATACAAATGCAGCATTGTTAACTTATGTCTTAGTGCTAAGAGAGTATTATATATTTAACAATTATTCCACGAAATCGAGTCTTACATTAGCTGATAGCCAACAAGGCTCCTATTTTATTGTATGGACAACCTCTGGATTGTGTAAATATGTTTTCGGTAAAAGTAATTTTTATATCCGCCATGCATAGAACGTACAACAAAAGCAGGCGATTACGTGTTTACCAAACGTTTCAACAAATGAAATCCCGTTTTTAAAAGCTTTTGTGCTACTTATTTTCCACAAATGAAGACCTCGAAAACATGCAAAAGGATTGAGAAGCCATTTTTTTTTTAAACTGGACAGAGGAAAACATTGAGGTTCTTTTGTCCAGTTTATTGCATTGAAGACCGATGGAGTTTGGTTTTCGCCTGCTGAATGACTTTCAGCGTGGATAGTGTATACCGTTTTACTATTACAGTTTTTTTCTCTCATAATTTGGTACATGTCATGACGAACTTTATAGTGCTTTGAATCGCACAGCATGAGCACAGCATGAAAGGTGTCCGTATGTCAGCAGGATATATATTACACAGATAGTATTGCAAGGATGTACTATTTATTTTTAGCTGTTCAGGGAATAAAATTAGTCTGATGTTTTCAAGCGGCAACACTACTGAAATATTTTTAACTTACTAGTATACAGTGTACGTTCGGGTAGCTGAATATGTAAAAATATTTACAACTTGATTTCACTATAATTGTGATTTTGTAAACTCGATCGTAATATACCGGCGAACCATAGCAGTAATATTTACAACTTGGTCTAACTTGTTACTGTTAATTGCCGCCCAATGAAACACCAGGAGAAATATAGTAAACTGTATCTCTCACAGAGTTACAACCTTTCAGCCAAGCAACTCTGCTGTTTCAAGGCAGTCAATGTTGTTTATTCGAGTATCGAGAATATTGTTAAGTGCCGCCCAATGAAACACCAGGAGAAATCTCTCACAGAGTTACAACCTTTCAGCCAAGCAACTCTGCTGTTTCAAGGAAGTCAATGTTGTTAAATGTTAGTGGACCGGCTAGTTTTATTTAAAGCTGGTATTCGAGTATCCGGATAATATTGTTAATTGCCGCCCAATGAAACACCAGGAGAAATCTCTCACAGAGTTACAACCTTTCAGCCAAGCAACTCTGCTGTTTCAAGGCAGTCAATGTTGTTAAATGTTAAGATATTCCGCGAATGATACCGCTATACGCTAAAACTACTAAACTGATACATGTTGTGGTCACGCCATTCAGTCGTATATAAATATTACGCGGGAACATATAGAATCATGACTCGAATCAAGCTCATCATGTGTGCTCAGGAGCGGCACAAATATGAGAGATAAGTTTTAGATCCTAGTTTTATGTATTATTACACGGTACACACATGTTTTTCTGAAATATGCATGATGAAACTCTGATATTTTGAATTTTGGCGCCACTTTGTAGCGCGGTCAAAATATTGTAATGTTTTAGCTCTTTGACGTCCAGAAGCTACAGTGAAAGATGTATTATCGATCTATAATTACACTACTTTGATAAAATCGATCAGAATGGCAGTAAAAGCACATCTTAAAGCAATACTTATCTGGTAACGTTTGCTCAATTGCATCCTAGTTTGTATCATTAGGTCGCGAAACGCTCAGTCGTGTATAACACTGCAGAGGCATCTGCCGAAACATCTCGAACAGCCGTCGATGGTTTTCTGTATAACTACGTCGCTTATACCCCGTTTCAGTCTTTTGTTATTCGGTGATATCATTCATGACGATCGACTGGTACTGACTCGGAGCTGCTGCAGAATATCTAATACACAGCCTACTAGTCCTACTGATATTACTTTGTTGGTATCTGCAGTTTGACGTCGTTTGACATGGTTCACACTAGCTTAGCAAGACCGCATGCTGATGTTGGTCGGTTCAACCGACGAACATCAGCAGGGTGCCACAAATTCAGAGCACTATAAAGTTCGTCATGTATAATCAGCGGAATGATATTTGTTTTGCGTGACTGGTGTCCCCCCTCTCAAAACGATTTAAAAAGCAGTCATTGCCACAAAACGTTTTAGTTTTATATGTACTCAGTTGTAGTTTATTCTACTTTATCGAGAATTTGTTAAGAGAAAAAGAAAATCTTCGCTCGTAAATTTAGAAAATTGGACGGCCATTTTGACAAATTTCGGTGTATGGTATACTCCTGTGTTAAATAAGTGTACTCCCATTTACTCTCATGTACTCATGTGTTCTCCCGTGTTCCTTCCAAGTTCTCCTTTGTGCAACAATGTTTTCTTGTGACTCAAAAAATATTAATTCCATTAATCTTTTTATTACTGATAATCATCAAGTTCCTATTTTCATTCATACATGTTCCTCTAAAAGAGTTAAATGGAACTTTTTGAAAATACCAAGGTATCTTTCTATGGCGCGTTTTCAGGGACAAAATCAAAAAGCTTCACACTTCGTTGTGAATTGTGAAATCAAATGTTATGTGCCATTAATTCATTCTGCAAACAAAACTTCTTCTGCATTTTGAATTGGTAATTAAAACATCATTTATTTGACCAGAAAAATCCTAAATACATATTTCTGCTAAATGCAAAAACTAGTACATACACGCCGTCGAAATGAGTAAAATAAATATATATACTCTCGTGATGAATCACATTATTAAAGTGCCTATGAAGCCAAAATGTCGATCCTTGTTTTATTGTACATTATTGTTGTTTGGTCTTTCTCTGAACATTTGCTGTATTTAAACATCGACTTTGAGCGTGCGAACATTTTCTTTTCGCGGTTCGAAAATTATCATTTTCAACCAAAATGTGCGACAAGAGACTGGGCCCTTGACAATGGCTCGGTGACGTCATAAGTTGTGTGTGCCTTTGTTTGCACAACTTATGACATCACATTTCTATAGTTTGACCGAGCGGGAATTGTCGCACTTTGAAACCCAAAATGCCCAACTTCGTGCGCGAAATAAAAAATGTTCCTAAAGCTCAATTCACTTTTTATTAACGCCATGTAAACAAGCAAATAGTAAACTTTCGTAGTAGCAAATAAAAACGGGGTCTGTTTTTTCGTTTCATTGGCACTTTAAGAGCAGGTAAATGAGAAAATCAAGCAAAGTTGGAAATGACATTTTTTCACCCACCTTCAAATTTTGTGTGCAGGTAGACCACCCAGGGGGGTGCACAAAAACACCCCATGTTGGGGTCATCAAATGCATTGTTGCCATAGAAACGGCAATTATTCCTTCTGGCCCATGTGCCACAAATTCAACCCAAAATGCCCTCCTGTAAAGGGCAAATGAATGAGGCTCGTTCTACGGCGCATTGAAACCAATTTCATTCAAATTTGTTCCACAAGCAGGGCAACTCTTCTAGTTTTAAAAATGGTCAATCACTACAATTCGCTTTGAGTAGTCGCTCAGAAAATCAACACTTAACGAGGGGCCATGTCGGCCATTTTGATAGACATGAAAAACAGGCCAAACTATTTGGCTGATATCTCCTAAAGTACGCTCTTCTAAGATATGATACTTTTATCACAACTTCTATAGACATTGATGTTTTAAATTCTAGAAAAAGTTTTTTTGGGAAAATTATAATTTTACGGTGGGGGTTCGTAAAAATTAGTCTTGTTGTAGCTCGATTATTTCACTTCAAAACCAATTTCATTTACTAAATATCACTATAAAGGCAATTCTTATTATATCCTAAACACATTCAATCCAATTGTTGAAAGTCTGAAGACGCGAAGTCTGAGAAATACAAATTAATAAAAGACCTACCTTGCGAATTTGGTCACTTTTCACAATGTCGGTCTAATCGAGGTGATTTTATCCTGATTAATCCACATTCTTGGCCATACATGGTGCAGTCACTAACACGCATGAAAAGCTCTTAAATTACAACTTTAAGATGTCCAGATTAAGACAACCTTTGTTTATGCCGCTCACACAAACTGCACAGCTATCGAAGGACCAAGTCGTACAACAGAGTAATATTGACGATCACTTCAATCGAAGCAGGAAAATCCCTCCATAGAGCTGCATATATAGTTCAAGCACTTTGTTATAAACTCATGGTGTATTCTGATTACTGTTATGTGCTGAAATGTTGCCATTAAAACCTTTAAAACGACAAGATAGAAGTTTCTTGTTCGTATTCTTCGTTTGCAACCACGTGGTATTTGGCGGATTACGGGTCGATTTTAATTTATACGGCTGTTCTCAAATTTCGAAATATTATTTCCTTTGCCAAATAAAATAAAATGCTTATGAGCTTGTAGAGCTATCAAAATAACAACTCTGGGCCAAAATGTAGAGCACTAGAGCATTTCTTTACCGAGCTATGGGCGAACGAATTTCCAAATATTCCAGTGTGTTTGTAATAGCGCCGCCATGTTGGAAGACAACTTAAAAAAATTAATTCAAGCTTAGAGTTGATAAACACCACTTCATTTCAATATAAATAGAACTTCTAAACATGTAGAAAACTAAAACCATTTAATTTGGTACAAATGTGTTGTTTTCCACGACTTTTCAGAGACGTGACTAGCGTTTGGTAAGAGTTGCGTGACACAATTCAAACTTCGAAAACTCGGCCACAAAACATCGAGCCCATCTGAACATTTCTACAATAATTCATATCACAATTCTCTAAAACACCGCCAAGAATAAGTTGATAGGATCCATAACTAAATTTTAGAACTTTTCTAATTAATTCTCAAGGGGAAGTGCAAGTGCAAACGAAGAATTGTAAAAACCGAAAATATCACGCGAATGTCAACCGCTGACCGGAAATGAGACCACTTCAAACGTTCAACATATTTCAGTTATCGACGACTCTGTGTCAGAATTTCATTTAAAACGGATCTATGTGCAATAACCCTCAACCCCAACTGTATTATATTTTATATACAGTATATCGGTCCAACACGTCACTTGAGTATCACACTTGTCACAATACACTCTTGAACGTAACGCAACGGAAAAACACACGCGAGGAGGGAGCGCTAGCCCTTCATAAAATGCGCTCATATAAATATATTTATTAGCCTCCGAAATAATGGTAGCTCTGCCTGTAATTACACCAGCCGTAATACCGGTACAATCCAGAGACTGCATGGATAAGAACGGTGCGGTTATTTCAGTCCCGGCCATCACCAATAATAATAATAATAATAATATACTTTATTTAATGAGGGTAGCACGTGACAGTTGGGGGAGGGCGGAACTTGACCCATGTTTGGGTATAGGGGTGCAGCTGAGGGTTTGAAACCCTGACCCTGTCTAGGACAACACCCTCTATTAGGACCCTGTTTAGGACAAAGGCCTGAAATACACACTGTCTTCTTTTACGCAATTTTAACGTGTTTTATATGTTTGACTGGTGACCTGCTAAAGATCGGCAAGCGTCTCTGATCTCGGATGGCTAAATACCGGTTAAAACCATATTTAACGACGACAATCGTGCATTACCATACCCTGTTTAGGACAGACTCACATACAATTATATACCCAGCCCTGTTCAGGACAGAGAGGTCAAAAACCATACCATGTCAAGCGGCACGTCCCCGTATAGCCCATATATGGGAACACCCCTCCCCCCGGGCACCAATTGCAGCGAACACGAACAACAGAGCGTCAGTTCATCTACCGCAAAGTTAGCGCCTTGCTGTTGTACAAAAGTATGTCGTGAAGGGGTATAATGAGTTTTCGAGGTTGAATTTCCGCTTGAAGTAAAAGTTGTATTACATGTTTATTAGTTAACGTTGAGAAGTTCGTTGAGCTATAATGTTATGAAAATATGTTATGTTATATTGCGCATCCACTTCAAAGATTTCTAAGCATCGTTGAAAATCGATAATTATCGATCGATATGAAATCGAGGAAAATCGATGAAAATAATAATAATAATAATAAAAATAGAAGTGATAATAATAATAACAATTAATAATAATAATAATAATAATAAATAATAATAATAACAATTAATAATAATAATATATTGAAGGTCACACATCGATTTTCAAAATTAATCGATTGATTATTGAATATTATCGATTATCGGAATTATCGATTGGTATAGGTATGGCCGGGTTTCAGTAAACTATTAGTAGATAGGCGAATTATTATTGTTTCGACTTAAAGAGTTTTTAAATATTTGAAATCAATGGATAGATAAACATATACGTCTTTCTTGATTTATTGGTGGGTATTTTGTTTCGTAGTGGTCTCATTTCCGGTCAGCGGTTGACAATCGCGTGATATTTCCGGTTTTTACAATACGAACAAGAAACTTCTATCTTGTCGTTTTAAAGGTTTTAATGGCAACATTTCAGCACATAACAGTAATCAGAATACGCCATGAGTTTATAACAAAGTGCTTGAGCCATATATGCAGCTCTATGGAGGGATTTTCCTGCTTCGATTGAAGTGATCGTCAATATTACGCTGTTGTACGACTTGGTCCTTCGATAGCTGTGCAGTTTGTGTGAGCGGCATAAACAAAGGTTATCTTAATCTGGACATCTTAAAGTTGTAATTTAAGAGCTTTTCATGCCTGTTAGTGACTGCACCATGTATGGCCAAGAATGTGGAATAATCAGGATAAAATCACCTCGATTAGACCGACATTGTGAAAAGTGACCAAATTCGCAAGGTAGGTCTTTTATTAATTTGTATTTCTCAGACTTCGCGTCTTCAGACTTTCAACAATTGGATTGAATGTGTTGAGGAGATAATAAGAATTGCCTTTATAGTGATATTTAGTAAATGAAATTTACTAATGGTACGAACCCCCACCGTAAAATTATAATTTTCCCAAAAAAACTTTTTCTAGAATTTAAAACATCAATGTCTATAGAAGTTGTGATAAAAGTATCATATCTTAGAAGAGCGTACTTTAGGAGATATCAGCCAAATAGTTTGGCCTGTTTTTCATGTCTATCAAAATGGCCGACATGGCCCCTCGTTAAGTGTTGATTTTCTGAGCGACTACTCAAAGCGAATTGTAGTGATTGACCATTTTTAAAACTAGAAGAGTTGCCCTGCTTGTGGAACAAATTTGAATGAAATTGGTTTCAATGCGCCGGAGAACGAGCCTCATTCATTTGCCCTTTACTGGAGGGCATTTTGGGTTGAATTTGTGGCACATGGGCCAGAAGGAACAATTGCCGTTTCTATGGCAACAATGCATTTGATGACCCCAACATGGGGTGTTTTTGTGCACCCCCCCCCCCCCCCCCCCCCCCCCCCCCCTGGGAGGTCTACCTGCACACAAAATTTCAAGGTGGGTGAAAAAATGTCATTTCCAACTTTGCTTGATTTTCTCATTCACCTGCTCTTAAGAGAGGACGTCAGTAAGGATCGAGACTTTTTCGTCAATTCAAAAAAATCGAATTTATTTTTCTTTCGCCATATCATTCCTTTCGATGACCTATTTTAGGGAAAAAGACTAAAAAGTTCCAGCGACTTTTATTTTAGGATAAATGTCTGACGACTGAAAATTTTCTAAATTATAAGGCAACTTTGAACAGTTGGTGGGTGTTCACACTCAACAACGACATTCAGAGACAGACAGTACAATTAATAAACGTTTCTTGCTCTTTTCTACTGTATAATTTATTGTTGTTGTTGTTATTATTATTATTGTATTATTATTACTATCATTATCATTATCATCACCGTTTCCCTAAATCGATGACACTTGTTTTATCACGTTTTACTGAAGCAAATGGCTTGATATTTGGTGAACATTTTGTTTTTGGTGCCGTGATAATGACTGTTGTTTTAAAATTGGTAAAAATACATTTTTCCGATCGCGAGAGCCGTTTTTAGTTAACCGAATGTTCCGCGAGTTTTTGTAGTCGTTCCTTTGAACTTATTTGGAACTCAAAAACAGAAGAAGAAGAAGAAAAATAGAAGAATACTATATTTGCACTTTACATACATAATATTACAAGTTCATTTGTATCGATAAATAAAATTAAGGAGGAGAATAAAATGATAGTGTAAAAACAGCTTTAAACCAGGAACAACTGTTCCCTTCGAATTTGTGTTCATCGGAACTTTAAAACTAGCTAATTGGAACAATGAGGTCTTTTTTGTTCAACACAGGAACATTGTGTTCTCTTTTTGACTAACATCGAAACATGTGGCCCTAATTGACGTTCCTATCAATACCTAAAAGGAACTGAAGTTCCCATTTTGATGGTCCTAATTCAATGAATAGGACTTATTCGTTCCTCTGTATATATAAACAGTTCCACATTGATCAGTAATAGGAACTAGTGTTCCTTTGTGGTTCTGCACGAGGAACACAGGGGGTCTACTAGATTAGTCACCAGATGTTGGTTGGCTTCCTTCAGTATACCCATTTGGATGCAAACGCACTTTCGATCATGCCTTCAGATCCCTGAAATGTGGATCTACTGGCGTGTTTGCTGTTCACGATTTCCACTTTGTCGCGATCGTGTAAGGACAATTCTGTTTTTCGTAGCCAAGATCCTTGTCCAAACTCTTTCCTGATCTTTTGCTCCATCTGTTTCTTTTTCTTCTCGCTTTCTTTTTCACGTCTTCTTCGCAGCTCTTTCAATACTTGTTTATTGATGCTTGAGGGTCACCGGTTCGCTGCTTCTAAATGGGTAACATCCATTCGTTCTAAATTTAGAAAAGTCGGTCCAACCCATGCCGAATTGTCAGCTCTGCCAGTTCACGAAACAATCGATGCTTTTCAGCCAATCAGAGGCATGAAAGCGTTTTTCACAATGCCTCATTCAGCCGCCATTGCTTTGATGCCATTTTGAATTCATCGATATCGCTTTTTCTTCGTTTTCTTAGCTCCATGAAGCGATTCAAGCCAGTAACACTCAAAGCTAAGTTTATTGATCGTAAAGGTAGTCGAAATATTAACATACCTCTAAATTTGAACGTGGGAAGTGCTCGTAGTCGTAGTGCTCCAGCTAACCTAGCAAATTCTGCTAGTTCCGATGTAAGCTTATCTGATCGTGTTGATCAGGTAATTTTCCAGGAGGACACAGTAAGCTCTCACGAAATAAGAAGGATACGCGAATTAAAGAAGTGGAGTGGCCTGCGAGAATTATTGGTCAATGTGGCTGTTGAGGAATCGTGTTTGTTGCCTGGTACTATTTGCATGCACTGCCAACAAACAGAAGCTACTGTTCGTTGCAACGATTGTGGCCCCAGACAATTTTTCTGCCTCGAATGCAGCAAAAGTCTTCACAAAACAAGGAATATTTTTCACATCCTTCAGTTGTGGACGGTAAGCTAGCTTTATTTTATTTACCATTGATATGTTCACTCACAGTCCCTAAAGGAAATTCTATAATAAGCCAGTTCAGAGTTTAAGAATAAGGTTCAGTGCGCATGCGATTTTATCCCGAATTTATCACCTTCTTTTGTTAACGTCTGTCGGTTATTTTTAATAACAAAAGAAGGTGGTGATAGATTCGGGATTAAATCGCATGCGCACTGAACCTTACTGGTGGGCTGCCTGTGTATCAGCGGTGGTGAGAACGACAACATGGCCGCTCAAAGTGATATATTTACTAGTAATGAATCCGATATAATTACATGTACTTCTCCTTGGTTGCATTGTACTTACACTCGGAAAAGAAAGTGAAAGTTCGACATGTTAAACAGTGAATACTCGGCGAGATTGTCTACCAGCCGTGTACAGGAGATGATGAAAGTTCGCCGTGATAATGGTGCTAGATCTGATAAACAAACGAATAGCTGGTCGTGATCGGTCTACACATCTCTACCGGTACACGTAAAACTTATATGTTCAAGGTAATTTAATGGAGCAGAAGCCGTCAAAGTTCGTTCTACGATGACGGTAAATTAGTTCTTTATTTTAAGTCTTACCTCACATCTACTGTTTCAAGTTCGATTAAAATACTACTGTGCATAAATCTTCTCCCTATTCTTCAGTGTTGTACGTACTAATAATAATTCAAGACTGGCTTTTGATTAAATGTGATGAAAAGGAAGATGTGTAAATTATCAAGCGAAATAAAATTCATGTTTCATCACTCGTCAGGAAGCTACATGTACTGTATCGCCAATTTGAAGCACAGGAAGCCCAAACATATGTAACATAAATTGCTGAAATGTAGAACGAATGTGCACAGCTACATTCAACCTGTAAATAATTCAACTTGCAGCACTTCACTTTCTATTAGAAATTTTTAGTAAAGTTATTCCGCTCATTTGCTGCTAATATTCTTATATTACGTACATTGTCTGAATTATTACGTATACCGGTATACTTCTTTGTTTAATGTGTTGCTTTTCCTTCCTAGAATGGTATGTTTGTACCGCTATTCCCAAACCACGAACCTCTCAAACTGAATGGGCACAACTGTTTCACTCAAGAGACAAGAACCATTAACTGTATAGATAAACAAGGTAGTATATTTGAGTCCCATGGGGGGGGGGGGGGGGGGGGGGTGTATACATGACCCAGGCTTGGGTATACAGTCAAACCTGTATTAAGCAGTCACCCTTGGGGAATGGCCTACTGACCGCTTAATACAGCTTGACCGCTTAATGCAGGTTTTTAGAAAATACACAAAATATGCGATAATAATGCAGTGCAAGACAACATGGCCACACATAGTTAGGAGATTTGCTGAAACAAAATAATTTTCTGAATGATACTGAATTGTATTTGAAGGAGTTGTGAAAAGAAATTGTGGGCAGTACGTGTTTAATAATGTTTCGTGTTTACGAGGTGACCATTTTAAAATACAGGTTAGAGACAATAAAAATGCCTCATTGGGGCCTTCAAAGGGTGGCCGCGTCCGCTTAAGGAGAACATTTTGGAAGTTTTATAACTGACCGCTTAAATAGATGGTGACTGCTTAATACAGGTCTGCTTAATACAGGTTTGACTGTATTTCACTTACACATACACATGTACATGTAGGTAATAATATGTTTAGTCAGCTCAAAAAGTGACATATTGAGCCTTGTATGACATAAATAAGAGTGCCTATATAACCCCTGTGAGATTGTTGTAAAAATATATTCAATACATTGTATAAGCTGAATAGTTGGTGGGTTCAGTATTTTGTGATTTGAACTTTGTGTTTATGAGTTATAGAGGTTTGAAATCTCAATATGCAAATTTGTCTGACTATAAATGATAATAATAATAATAATAATAACTTTATTTAAAATGAGGGATACAAACCGTTACCTAAATAGAAATTATTATTATTATAATACTGTATTTCCTCGATTATGCACCCTGGGCACTTATTTCAAATTTTGTGGTCAAGGGGGGTGCTTAAACGAGGGAGGGGCTTAATTAGGGGGGGGGGGGGGGTTAATATAGAAGTGAATGTGAACAAAAATGTAACAAAATTATATAAAACAAAAACATTAATAAATATAAGATACTTTAAAAAAAATTTAAATGACCCACATAGGTATTTGTCATAAAAATATGTACCGTATACACTTCTCGTCATTTTATTTATTCTCAAGTTATTCGCCCAAATAAATATATTCACCCACATAAGACAAGTACTACAAAAACCTGACTGATTGATGAGTTAAGGGTTAATTGATATATTGTCTTTTTACAGGGAATCATCATTATAAGTTTGTGACATTTTGTCAGTGTGAAAGTGCAGCAGAGACATTGGTCAGGCTAAACCTCTGGCCTGGTTCACCAGAAAGACCATCATGTGCCTTTGATTGCCGCCTTATGGACTTCGCAGAGCAGCTCTTTATTCACTGCAAAGTGTCTCTTAAATAATTTTCTGAGACCCTTGATATTATGCGTCCACTTTTACAGCCTAAATTGGTAAGATAATTATGAAACATTAATGTTTGTTTGTGTACATGTACATATAATATATCTTCGTACTGTTTAATAAATGAGCATGAGTGTTTTATGACTGGTTTAAAACCATGTGCAATTTTGGGACCTATTTACTTCCCTAACTGTTAATTGGCTTCTTGTTTTTCTGTTGATCTTGTCTATATAGCACAATGCCGACTACACTGACAAAGTGCATGTATTGTACAGTACCGGTACATGAGAGGAAATTTACTCAAAGCTTTCATTTTCTTCTTTTTTTATTATGTTTCTCGTCTATCACGGGAACCAGGCTTGTTTACTGCCTCACCTAGTTAAATTTTAGAAAACTTGTTAAAGATTACATGTCAAAATCACATACATGTATTCTTAAATATTTTACAATGCCAAAAAGGCAATGAACAGGAACTAGATAGATAGATAGATAGATAGATAGATAGATAGATAGATAGATAGATAGATAGATAGATAGATAGATAGATAGATAGATAGATAGATAGATAGATAGATAGATAGATAGATAGATAGATAGATAGATAGATAGATAGATAGATAGATAGATAGATAGATAGATATAGAGATAGATAGATAGATAGATAGATAGATAGATAGATAGATAGATAGATAGATAGATAGATAGATAGATAGATAGATAGATAGATAGATAGATAGATAGATAGATAGATAGATAGATAGATAGATAGATAGATAGATAGATAGATAGATAGATAGATAGATAGATAGATAGATAGATAGATAGATAGATAGATAGATAGATAGATAGATAGATAGATAGATAGATAGATAGATAGATAGATAGATAGATAGATAGATAGATAGATAGATAGATAGATAGATAGATAGATAGATAGATAGATAGATAGATAGATAGATAGATAGATAGATAGATAGATAGATAGATAGATAGATAGATAGATAGATAGATAGATAGATAGATAGATAGATAGATAGATAGATAGATAGATAGATAGATAGATAGATAAATAATTGAATGAATGAATGAATGAACGAATAAATAAATGAATGAATGAAATCAATTTTTAGGATATTTTGGTGCTAATGGAGAGAGTATGGTTTTTGGCCTCTGCCCTAAATATGGAATGTTAATCAATTGTTATCATTAAATATACATATTTAGCAATCCTAAACAGGGTTTCAAACCCTCAGTGGGATCACCTGGGTCAAGTCCTCCCATTAAGCATTTTAATAAAATTGGACAGTTAGAAGTTGCAAGCCTTCAACCACTTATTCTGCATATATAATATATTACTAACATTTATTTTTCAAAGTTTATTATTATTATTATTACTTAGAATATAGTATTTATAATATCGAATCATTTTTTTTTTTTTTTTTTTTTACTTAAATTATACATATTAATTACTATTATTTATTATTTAATTGTGTAAATTATGCAATTCAACTTATACTGCAATATTATTGTTTAATAAAGATCTATTTTATTCTCCAGTCACTTGCAAAAATTCTGGCCGCTACAAAATATCGATATATCAGGTGCATTATGGGTAATTAAATAATACTATTTTGAGTTTCCTAACTTATTAAATGAAGCACAATTTACAAACAACAAACGTAAGACTAAAATAAACATTATACTAAATATTTCTAGCAACTTGGCTGGCAAACCGATTTAAGGGGAATTTTTGATTATTTAATTACCCATAATGCAACTAATATATTGATATATTGATATTTCGTAGCAGCCAGAATTTTTGCAAATGACTGTATTTTATTCTATATATACAAACAGTCAATGTCATTAATGTTGTCCAGCTAAAAAGGGATAAACACTACAATAAATATCACATGTCTCATTCTATATTCATTTTGAGTGCATGGAATTTTAATTTCAAAAGCATAAATCACTTCTGCCTGTGAAAACGGGCATTGTTAACATTCTGTTCTCACACTGAGGTGATGTTTGCTTTTGAAATTAAAATTCCACTCATGCAAAACGAATCTAGAATGAGACATGTGACATTTATTGTAGTGTTAATCTCTTTTTAGCTGGACAACCTTAATGAAATTGACTGTATACACCTGTTTTCAAAAACGTTGTCCATTTACAAAATACAAAATAGTATAAAGGAATTAACTAGAGAAACAAAAGAAATTCAATCATGCGGAACTGTGGCTCATTGTTTCTCTAATTAATTCCTTTCTACTATATAATCATTGTCGGGTTGAAAATCACGAAAGCAATGACCAAAAATAACACTGTAAAATCATTGACCTTTTTATCCAGACTTTTAGGATCTTAGTTAATTAAACAGCTCATATATTTTCAAAAATATGAGGACACTGAATATATATATATACACCTATTTCAAAAAAGGTTGTCGAGGACATCAGTCCATAGGCGATAGGTTATACATCGTTCCAAGACCGAACTGCATTATGGTAACAGTTTGAATGGCATGTATGCCAGAAATATTTCATAACAATTTGATTCAATTAAAATGTGTCTTGGTCGACCGTTGAAATGGAGAAATAGGTACGATATCATATAGGCTTTCATACATTTTGGGCCATTCAAGCTGTTACCATAATGCAGTTCGGTCTTGGAACGACGTATAACCTATCGCCTATGGACTGATGTTTACGACAACCTTTTTTGAAACTGGTGTATGCATGTAATGTGGTTCATGAACTGATTTCCCATCCATCCTTGCGGTCTCAGCTTCTATGATTTATGAATTTCAACCCCAAAACAATATATTATGCAATTAGTATATAGAAATGTATAGCCTGGCTAGCTATATCATTTAATTATGGATAATAATAATAATAATAATGTGATATAATATATTCATTAACTCACTGTATTTCTTATTGAACAGTCGTTGAACATCCTGGTGGTTGTATTTCTTAGTTTGTGCATCTGTATATGCATGAAAGAAATAAAAAAAAAGGATTCAAACATAAAAAAATACCATAAACACCCATACGTACATAAATTTTTCGCTTAAAATTGGGGGTGCGGCTTATCTACCGGAACATCTGTGAATGGCGTTGCCGAACATTTGCATAATAATATATTGGGAGAAAAGTATTTTGTACAGTTTAACATATTTTATACACATAAGATTAGATATGTACACAGTGAGGCGTGCAACTCTTATAAAACACATTCAAAAACAATGTTGCATAAGATGAAAATTATAAACAAAATATACATACAGAAATGTGTTCTAAACTTTAGCACAACATCTGGGTTGGTTCTGAGAAAGGATATGCCTTCTGCTGATCCAATGTTGAAAAAGTCCCCTGCTGAGTCCAGTAACATCAATGAGCTGTTACACCCCAGCTCCTCCAGTAGTAGAATCTAATAATTAACCATGAAGATTTGAATAATTAGTAAATAGCACTAATGAAACATTAGAAAACAATAGAAAGTACATTAGCACGATTTAAAGTTGGTACTATTTCATGCTTTTCTATTAATTACACTCTGCTGTCTACATGTACATACCGGTAGATCTGTTTTCAAAAATGTTGTCCTTTTACAAAATAGTAAAATAGTAAAAAGGAATTGATTAGAGAAACAATGAGCCTGAGTTCAGCTTGATTGAATTTCTTTTGTTTCTCTAATTAATTCCTTTTTTGCTAAAAATATTTTACTATTTTGTATGTAGTGAAACTAGCTCAACGATTTTGTAAACAGGTGTATAAATCAAGTTATGTATATTCTAAAAATGGCTTAATCAAACATGCCATGATTTCTATTGTGTAAATTTTCTAATGAATTATTAAGAGCAGGTGTATGAGAAAATCAAGCAAAGTTGGAAATGAAAATTTTTCACCCACCTTGAAATTTTGTGTGCAGGTAGACCACCCAGGGGGGTGCACAAAAACACCCCATGTTGGGGTCATCAAATGCATTGTTGCCATAGCAACGGCAATTGTTCGTTCTGGCCCATGTGCCACAAATTCAACCCAAAATGCCCTCCAGTAAAGGGTAAATGAATGAGGCTCGTTCTCCGGCGCATTTAAACCAATTTCATTCAAATTTGTTCCACAAGCAGGGCAACTCTTCTAGTTTTAAAAATAGTCAATCACTACAATTCGCTTTGAGTATTCGCTCAGAAAATCAGCACTTAACGAGGGACCATGTCGGCCATTTTGGTAGACATGAAAAACAGGTTAAACTCTTTGGCTGATATCTCCTAAAGTACGCTCTTCTAAGAAATGATACTTTTATCACAGCTTCTATAGACATTGATGTTTTAAATTCTACAAAAAGTTTTTTGGGGAAAAAATATATAATTTTACGGTGGGGGTTCGTACCGTTTGGGGGAAATGGTCAAAATGTGAAAAATTAGTCTTGTTATAGCTCGATTATTTCACTCGGAAACTAATTTCATTTACTAAATATCACTATAAAGGCAATTCTTATTATCTCCTAAACACATTCAATCCAATTGTTGAAGGTCTGAAGACGCGAAGTCTGAGAAATAAATATTCATAAAAGACCTACCTTGCGAATTTGGTCACTTTTCACAATGTCGGTCTAATCAAGGTGATTTTACCCTGATTATTCCACATTCTTGGCCATACATGGTGCAGTCACTAACAGGCATGAAAACGCTCTAAATTACAACTTTAAGATGTCCAGATTAAGATAACCTTTGTTTATTCCGCTCACACAAACTGCACAGCTATCGACCAAGTCGTACCGAAGAGCGTAATATCATGACGATCACTTCAATCGAAGCAGGACAATCCCTCCATAGAGCTGCATATATGATCCAAGCACTTTGTTACAGACAAAGCAAAACTCATGGTGTATCCTGATTACTGTTATGTGCTGAAATGTTGCCATTAAAACCTTTAAAACGACAGGAAAGTAGTTTCTTGTTCGTATTGTAAAAACCGGAAATGCCAACCGCTGACCGGAAATGAGACCACTTCGAAACAAAATAACCACCAATAAATCAAGAAAGACTGTATTTTTATCTATCCATTGATATCAAATATTTAAAAACTCTTTAAGTCGAAACAATAATAATATAATTCGCCTATCTATAATAGTTTACTGAAACCCGGCCATACCAATCGATAATTCCGATAGTCTATAATATTTATTTCTCTGATATTTCTTTTGCTGAGACCCCAAACTGGACTTTGTAAATGTCATAGTATATAAGACGAGGTTCTATACCTTCATTTCATTCCTTTATGCACTTTATTAACTTACTTAGCGAAAACTAGTTTCGTTTTCTCAACCTCTTCAGTTCGCTAAAGATATAACGCATTACAGTTTTAATTTCGCTAAGTAAGTGAATAAAGTGCGTAAAGGAATGAAATGAAGGTATAGAACCTCGTCTTATATACTATGATAATATTTATTATTATATTATATATTTATTATTATTATTATTATTATCATTTTCATTGATTACCATCGATTTCATATCGATCGATAATTATCGATTTTCAACGATGCTTAGAAATACTTAATGTGGATGTGCTATATCACACAACATATTTTATTGAAGACTTGTGCCTCCCATACAGAAATCAGGGGCGTAGCTAAAAAAATTGTTGAATAAAAAAAGCAGCTTCTTTTAGAAAAAAGAAAAAGTGAAAAAGAAGAAAAAAAGGCAAATAAAAAACAAAATATTATCACGCTATGGATTGTAGGGATTAGTTATTTGTGCTTGAAATTGGGCTTTTTCAATCATACAATTATTGGGAGTTCGTAAAATAAAGTAAAAGTTGGTAAGATATGTCTGGAAACTATTTTCAGAAGGCAGGAAATGCCATTTCAGAGACCTATACCTAGCAGCTTGCGACTTCGCCGCTCGTCATATCAGTTGTGCCTCCCAACAATTGCATCGAACCAAAATTGTAGAAGAAACAGTAGGTGCTAAATTGAGTGAAGTTAGAAGTACAGAACTAGTTATGTACTTCTGGTGAAGTGTATACAATTCGTGAATTTCACAATTTTGCGTCACTCCGAAAAAATCCTGGCTGCACCCCTGGAAATTATAATATTATAGCTCAACGAACTACCTCAACCTAATAAACATGTAATAAAACTTTTACTTCAAGCGGAACTTCAACCTCAACGTAAAAAGAACACTCATTATACCCCTTCACGACATAGTTTTCTACAACAGCAACGCACTAACTTTGCGTAAGATGAACTGACGACGCTCTGTTGTTCGCTGCAGTTGGTGCCCGGAGGGAGGGGCACTCCCATATATGGGCTATACAGGACGTGCCGCTGGACATGGTATGGTATTTGGCCACTCTCTCCTGAACAGGGGATATAATAGATAAAAATACGTCTTTCTTGATTTATTGGTGGGTATTTTGTTTCGAAGTGGTCTCATTTCCGGTCAGCGGTTGGCATTTCCGGTTTTTACAATACGAACAAGAAACTACTTTCCTGTCGTTTTAATGGCAACATTTCAGCACATAACAGTAATCAGGATACACCATGAGTTTTGCTTTGTCTGTAACAAAGTGCTTGGATCATATATGCAGCTCTATGGAGGGATTTTCCTGCTTCGATTGAAGTGATCGTCAATATTACGCTCTTCGGTACGACTTGGTCGATAGCTGTGCAGTTTGTGTGAGCGGAATAAACAAAGGTTATCTTAATCTGGACATCTTAAAGTTGTAATTTAGAGCTTTTTCATGCCTGTTAGTGACTGCACCATGTATGGCCAAGAATGTGGAATAATCAGGGTAAAATCACCTTGATTAGACCGACATTGTGAAAAGTGACCAAATTCGCAAGGTAGGTCTTTTATGAATATTTATTTCTCAGACTTCGCGTCTTCAGACCTTCAACAATTGGATTGAATGTGTTTAGGAGATAATAAGAATTGCCTTTACAGTGATATTTAGTAAATGAAATTAGTTTCTGAGTGAAATAATCGAGCTATAACAAGACTAATTTTTCACATTTTGACCATTTCCCTCAAATGGTACGAACCCCCACCGTAAAATTATAATTTTCCCCAAAAAACTTTTTGTAGAATTTAAAACATCAATGTCTATAGAAGCTGTGATAAAAGTATCATTTCTTAGAAGAGCGTACTTTAGGAGATATCAGCCAAAGAGTTTAACCTGTTTTTCATGTCTACCAAAATGGCCGACATGGTCCCTCGTTAAGTGCTGATTTTCTGAGCGAATACTCAAAGCGAATTGTAGTGATTGACCATTTTTAAAACTAGAAGAGTTGCCCTGCTTGTGGAACAAATTTGAATGAAATTGGTTTAAATGCGCCGGAGAACGAGCCTCATTCATTTACCCTTTACTGGAGGGCATTTTGGGTTGAATTTGTGGCACATGGGCCAGAAGGAACAATTGCCGTTGCTATGGCAACAATGCATTTGATGACCCCAACATGGGGTGTTTTTGTGCACCCCCCTGGGTGGTCTACCTGCACACAAAATTTCAAGGTGGGTGAAAAATTTTCATTTCCAACTTTGCTTGATTTTCTCATACACCTGCTCTTAATGCTTCCAAAAGGTCCAAGTTAGGTATATTTATAGTGGACTATCAATTTTAAGGACAATACAATTACACAATTATTTAAATATGCCTTTTTTCAACATGTTTCAACATGCAGTGTCAGCTACTCTCTTCATCAGTAATATGATATTACAGAGTATATATATGTGTAATATATACAATAATAATAATAATACAATATGAGCGGCCAATCTGTATGGGATGAACAAACTCGAGCCGCAGGTGAGAGTTTGTAAATCCCATACAGATCGGACGCTCATATTGTATATTACCAACGATATATAACTGGATATTTAATTTTGATGATATGAAGCAGCTTGGCCTAGAAAATTCAAATGAGGATGATTAATTCTGTATCCAATTTACAGATATCCTCCAAGGTAGTGATTTCCATTGTATTTCCCTCATTAATTATTCATGAATTTGACATGTAGAGTTTACAACATAAGCAGCAGACTGTTGTATCAGAATTAAAACCTAGCTTGATCCAAAGGCAATACCACATGCTGCGATTGTTGTAAACTGCTTATTCAATGCACAAGTAAGCTTATATAATGCAAATTAGGATGATTTTGTATTAGGATGATTTTGTATCAGACTTACAGTCCTTACAAACTTCTCCACAGTTATGATTTATATTGTGTTTTCCTCATGAATTATTAATAACAAGACGCTCAATGAGCGTATACTCGGACATTATGACAAGTAGATCTCTATCTTTGCTCACCAACACACGCCATTGGTAGAACAAGCCACAGCCATCTCAAAATTGGCAGACGAAGAGAGAGAAGAGACTATAGACCTTTTGCATAAAGCCACTAATCATATGCAGAGCAGATACACGCTTAGCCTCACTCTGACTCAACGAAACAAAAGATCTATCCAACGATATGTCATTGTTTTATTGAGTCAGAGTGAGGCTAAGCAAAAGGTCTATAGCCAGTCATTCTTCCGTGACAATCTCCGATACTTGACCCTGTTCTTTGATCATATACGTCCAAGGCACATTATGACAATGACAGTTGCATGACGAGGGAGACTATTTGTCGGTGATCATAGATAAAGATCTTGTAAGATTGTGTACATGTGGTACGTCTTGAGGTTGCATACAGTAGGTCAGATGGTTCTGATAACGCCCTTCAAGGCGTGTTTGTTTTTTCTCTTTGCATTTAATATATTTAAGCTTACAATTAAAGGCTTCAATAGCACTATTTTCAGTCAATCATGCTTCTTCATTTCTCTTCTGCATATTAAACACAACTGCCTCTCTCTCACGCGATACAGCACGAGTTTCTACACACTGAGCACTTCTAATCGGTAGTCGTGAAACGATGAGTTAGCACTTCTATTAACGATAACCCTATATTTGACCCGTTTGAGCATAGAATTACTTCATTAGGGTTCGGATATTATCGCCCCCGTTTTCAGCCAATCGAAACCCTGGAACAGACATTCCTGACCGATACGATCACATTCTTCGCATGCTTTTCATTCCGAAGCCTAACAATAATAATAATAATAAAAAGAAAGCCCATTTTCTAACTCGATCACTTCCTCCGTTAGTGTCCGAGTAATGAGTTGAATAAATTTGATGTTGTTAAATATTTGATGTTTTAAAATATTTTCGATTTTGAAATAATGAAGAAATTACAAGTCAATGAAATGTAACAAGTCAAGAGCATGCATAAATAAGCTTAAACACGAAGTTCCTGTATAAAAGGAGCCTGCCCAGGGGTAAGACAATACGTTTGCTAATTAATCTTTGTATCACTACATGAATACATGCACATGAATATGAGATTGCCAATGGTTGATCAAACAAATGTATTGTTGTACCCCTGCCACTGGGCAGCGTCCTTTTAATACCGGAACTTCGTGTTTAAGTAATCTCAAATACCTCTGCAATTAACTGTCTTTTGTGCTTGGCAATAATTCTTTGCACCTGATCCTCGTTAAGAGTGTTGATATCTGGGGATCTGTAGTTTTTGGCAGTACAGGCAAAGCCCTGTTTATCTTCTTCTGACACTTGTGTCTTCCACCGATCGCCAGCAAGTTTGTTCTTCTCGGACATAGTCAACCCCTTGCATTCATCTAGCAGAAGCACAATAAATGCATGAATATGGAGGCCACACTCGAGTGACTCCTAACTATAAGCTTATTAAGAGCTGACCTCTATAAATAGCAACTTAGAGGGTTTCAAGTCAGAAATGAAGCCTGGATGAGTACACTTCGGCACTGAAAATTATATTTCGATTGCGGTCATATTTTAGGAGAACTAGAGTGATTTCCGATTTTGGGGTATTTTTGGGGTATTTTAGGTGTTTACCCCACGCCCAAATAAATGGTCTCTTCCTTTCAAAATTGGTCAACGAGCTCGCTTATCTTTATCGATCCTAAAAGCAAACATAATGACAAGTATTCTGGCTGTTTTATTTTATTGTAGGATAAAAATTGAATATTTTTTAGATTTTTGAATATTTTCCGTTCGCAGACAGTTTTTCGACATCGCAGAAAATGTCCGAAATGAGAGGTAAATATCTCCGATGTTTCATCGAAATTAGAAACAACAAAATAACCCAGTGAAAGATCAATGCCTCTTCTTCAAAAATGTGTAAAAACATTTTGGGGCAATTAAAACTGTGAATTTCTACGCACAGCAAAACGACAATCACTTTCTGTCAAAATTGCACCTGATTTGCATACCGCTAAAACGATACATTCAGATCGGATTCAGTTTTCGTGAATTCAAGATGAAATTAAATCATAAAGAACGATTCAGTATATTCTAGATTGCTAGAAGAGCACACAAACTATTAGTTTTGGATTGAATTATCGACATTTCTTAATTTAACTTCACAGTGTTTCAAATTTCTCATTCAGTTTGATGACCTTTGATATGACCTGGAATATGTCACGCTCACGAAATAGTATCAATTATATAGTCGAATATGAAAACCTTTCAGTCTTATTTCTTATTAACAGTTTTCCTGGGTTGTTGTGTAGATCAGAGCCCGTTATTCACCATTAACCTACAACTGCTATTGATGTAAACTGGATTGCGTTACAGAAACAACAAAAGACAATATTAGAAGCACAACCAAGGACTTTTATTGAATCACAATGGTATATCGATCCATGCATTACAAAATACGGTTGTGTGTATCCTAACAATTTAGTGTCTTGATATAAAGAGAACGCAATTTCTCGTTAATTTTCGTTTGAACATTTGAACTGACGCGATTTGATCATTACTCCGGTAAGGTATGAGTTGCCGTATTCATTTTGTTATCCAGCGATTGTAACATGGATTTTCTAAGTATTGTCTGGTGCTAAAATCATACTTTTGAATAGAAGCAACTTGATATACATCAATTACAAACTATATAATGAGATCCCATGGCCACCAGCCGTACCTTATCGAATTACGGGAAAAGGCACAGGAATCCCGTGTATCTAGGTCTGCATGTCAGACACCTGACCCTGACTTATCCTCGATTTTTCTTGTTTATCATACACTGATGTTTACATATTTGATTTCTGCTTTTAAAATATTCTAGTATATTCTGCGTAATTAAACTTGAACAAAAGTCATAGTTTTCAACTTTTTGTAGAACAACTACAAGTGTCTACTAAATTGTTCCTGATTAGTTTAATGTAAGGGGCCTTTCGCGAGCATGTAGCATCACTGATATCAATGTCAAAGTACTCGCATATTGTACGTAGCATTGAGACACTCAACTGCTTGAGGCCATTTGATGCTACTAAATGACACAAGTTGTACGTATCATAAACAATAGGATGCATAAGCTGCACATTATTGATGATTGCTGTCCTAGTGGCGGAGTAGCTGTTCTCTTCCTCAGCAGCAACTTGGTCAAATTCAGTGGTCGGGGTCTCCTCTTGTACGTGCCTGAGTCTGGCGGCAGCTCGTGAAAAATAAGATTGTACTTGTTGCGGCGTTAAGAATTCGTCAACTTGAAATTTACGAACCCCAGACTCGGTCTTTGCATATCTCATATCATGAGCAACGTCTTGAGGATCAAGTTTATGGCCTGTCTCTTGCCCGATCTGGAATTTTTCATTGAGATAGGTTTTCTGACGCTCATTAAATCTGGCGACCTTCTTAGTTGTTCTCAGGGCCCAGCCTTGTAAAAGTGCAGTACTTACATCAGTGGACGGTTCTGTTGGGCTTGGTAGAACGGGCTGCAATTCTGACCCTTGGACAAGTTTATCGCGATACATGGTTATTGCCTTGTCGAGTAAACTTTCCCTCTCGACAGCTATTTCACATTATTGATGATTGCTGTCCTAGTGGCATCATATGGTTTTCAAGTGACGTGTGTCGGTGAAACATTTTGATGCAGCCATCTGTGGGGCAGCAAAAAAGTCCCTGTGTTGCATGTTCTTCAATTTCTATTGGGTTGCTATTGGCTGGCGCATCATCTTTTGGCGCAGCTGTCTGACGGGCCCAGACAGAAATGTCGACAAAATCACCAGCACTAAAACAAGTCTGGAAACTCGTAGGTATTGTACTAGGAACTAGGGCCAAAAGGAAATACAAAATAAATTTAAGGGATAACATATTCACATTTGAAATGTGAATATACATACATTATGAACACAAAAATATTGTAGTTTTATCAGGAGCTCTCAGTGTCGACTAGTCCTTTACGGAATCACGGCAGTAGTGTTAACTAATGATTACGCACAACTACAAAGCTTATTGGTGCGAGCTCCATTGACTATTGAAGTTGTATAACTTAACTCAACTGGCAAACGACGTCACGTAAAAATGTAACAATAAACATAATTGCAATGATTACTGAACTAACCCCAAACTACTTTACCTTGGAGCTTTGACCAAAGAAATGTCTTTCCAAGGCCAATGTTATATGCTTTCCAAGCAATAACAGCACTATCTGTGTAGAGGAAATTGTTAAGCGAGCTTATACCATCCCATTTTAGCTGTGGTAGGGGTTTTATGCCTGATCCATCAACTAACGTAACCCTCGCACCTCTAACTCCACCGGTTGACAGAATAGCATCTCGTAGTTTTTCTGCAGTTAGTACATCATTCCCCTCGTTCACAAAACGACGTACGTGAGCTTTCACTGTTGCTGCTCTTCTATCACAGGGTCCTTTACCACCCTGTGGATCGCTGAAATCGACCCTTTTTATCTTAATCCCTGTTGAGGCTTCCATCAGATGGCATGACGTAAGCATCCCTGCGCTGTGATAACACCCGGCGTTGTCTTGGCGTAAATACGCGGTGTTGATCTCAGGATGCTCACTATGCAAACAACGTAAGGTGTGGTCTAGTAGGGTCACAACAACACTACTGTCTTGGGAACAGCTTTTCACGATGTGAATGAATGCTTGATGCTGAAGATTCCCGTCGCTTCCTTTCTTGACTGCCACACTAATATGCCAACTGATGCCTCTTTTACCGAACCAGTCGGCTTGAGTTTCACGGTATCTGTGGGGCAAGAATTTCATAGCCCAATCTTGCGTTATCAGCACTTCGTTTTCTTTTAAGTTGTGTAATACATCTACACGACACTTGTCTTGTCGAATCGACCGCAGTTGGTGGGCCTTCCAAGCCTGTATGGATGACTTTGCTTGTTTAAAGGTGTACACCAAGTCATCACAGTCGTCACCATTAATGCTTGTGCTGGCGGTGCTGGTTGGTAAAGCTTCTTCAATAGTGTGGAGGACAGCAGAAACCGATTCGCACGATGAGCAGATGTGATCGTGTTCGTGGTTGCACTTTAAACTGAAATCTTTGTCTCGAGGGTCACTCAAAGCATGTGTGCAGCAATGATCTGCAACATCGGATGTCTCAGTGATATGAGCCTGCATATAATAAAAGGGACAAAATAAGAATATGCGTTATAATATTTTATTTATTTATTATTCCAGACAACATTGAAATCCCATATATTGTGCTTGATACCAATGCTTTCGAGAATAAATCAAAAGACATGCCTTCCTATACTTTTGAGGTATGACGTCATTCATTTATTTCTATTCTCCATAACCTCGTTATCAAGCACAATAGCCTTCTAAATTATTGATACCTTAAAATCCGCTTTAATATACTGTTTTGCTGTCTTTAGCTCACTCTGGCAATATGAAGACCACTCTCGACCTCGGTATTTGTCACTACTTTCCAGCTTGATCACTATTTCGCCTAAATCATCAAAGGCCTTTGCCCCATCTGCTGTGAGGTAGTCTAATCCTTGTAACGATCTACGTACAGTCGCGGAGCAGGCTGATAGGATGCGCCATATTGTGGAAGGGCTCAAAGGCGTTACACCCTCCTCTTTACAATACGAAGTGTATTGCTCTATTATTCTCTGCGGTATCATACAGCGAATTACGTTAGGGGCTTCTATAACTTTTCCACTGGACAACTTCAAATGGCGCTGGCCGAAAGGCAAATCTTGCACTATGTGTGAGCTAGTAATAAAAGTCAAGAAATGATCCAGTTGCAGGTCACTAATTCTCATCCGGGGACGCTTTTTGATGGGTACGCCCACCCCACGACCATATTGTAGTAAATGTCGCCTTGCTGCTTTAAAACGGTACTCAGTGAGGCCAGGTACGAAAGCCTGCAATTCTCGGAAGGATACAAGATCAGCCATGATCGCGAGAACCTAATAATAATAATAATAATAATAATAATAATAATAATAATACTTTATTTAAACACGTAGTCACCTAAGAGCTACAAAGCTCGTTAAAACGTGAACGTGAACAAAAATAAATATATATAAAACAAAAACATAAATATAATATACTTTTACCTGTCTACGTGTGTCCCAAGTTGTTGCGTGGTGATACGTCTCAGCAAGTGCTTCCAAGTACTTCTTCTCTGCTGGGGAATGTTCGATTATGCCAAGGGTCTTTTCGACACACTTAGAAGTTTGGACCGCGTGCCACAAATTACCAGCATCCTCTGGTACAATAACATTCAGAGCAGCAGTGATAACCGTGCAGGCGCGCTCTACATATGTGGTCTTCCTCGCAGGTTTTAGGTCATTGAATGGTTTCAAAAGCTGACCATGAAGAGGTATATAAGTTTCCTTGCCACAGCTGGATAAAAACTGGTTCAGAGCTTTTCTGCGGGAGGCCATTATCTTAGCACTCATTGGATAGTGGAATTCTGGATCTGTGCTGGTGCTTGTAATTTCTGAGGAAAAATAGCTGAAGGATCGTCATCCACAGTTAGCCTACTGAACTCCTGCATTAGCCCATCTTGACTGCAGCTCCTGCTTGAATCATTCTAGACAGTATAAAGTATGCCCATTAGATTCATTTTAAACTCAATTATTTTTCAGGTGCGCAAATTCGATTAGTGAGGCGCGTGTACGTTTCCTGGGAAATGGAATAAACTGAACATCTCTAGCTATTGTGCAAAGCTACAATGGTAATTTAGATGTGCACGCGGGTTCCATTAATCAATTTGTCACTTCATCTGAAAAGGTATCCGATAAACCTTGTATACGTACCTCGCTGTCATCAGAAGTAGACATAAGTGAAGGGGGTGAAACTGTAATGAAAGGTGTGGTTACTTTTGGGGCTGAATCAGGAGCTTGATGTGGTTCTGGTGTCATGGTACTCTGGATATCACTTGTAGCAGCCAAAGGCAGGGATGGTGCCGCTTGCTTCGATTCCATCTCAACTTTCAACTGTAGCAGCCAAAGGCAGGGATGGTGCCGCTTGCTTCGATTCCATCTCAACTTTCAACTGTGACCTGCAACTTCTGCATATTGCTAAAATTTAAGTACAAAAAAATAGTGACGTGTTATGACCAGAGAATCGAAATAAATTCTTATCCTAATAATAATAATAATAATAACAGTATGAATAATATGAATAATAGCAGTATGAATATGAATATGAATATGAATTTGAATATGAATATGAATATGAATAATAGCAGTATGAATGGTCACAACTGGTTTTTACCGCCGATTCCGAAAATTTCCAAAGTAATTATCGCGCGATACGTTTTGCTATTTTGTTATATATATGATATATATAATTTTAGTGGGGTGGGGAGGTACTCCCAATAAGAGTCTAAAAACATTTATTATGTTTTAATTTGAAATGTTTTGTATAACGAGCGACAGAATATACCCCTGGGTTCCCGAGGATGTATTCTGTTCCGCATTTAATTTCAGTAAAAATACAAACAAATAACAATGGAGTCAGACGTAAAGGTATTGGAGTGGTTTCTTCTTCATTTGGAAAATTCGTAAATCCAGGTTTTCGAACTGACAGGTTCCAGGGTCTGAACATCTCGCCGCACATACCTGACCCATTTATTAACCAAGTACCCCCGTGGGGGGGGGGGGGGGGGGGGGGGGGGGGGGGGGGGGGGCGGGAGCGGGGTATTTGTCAAAGTTCGGTTATGTAGTTAATTGTTATCAGTTATGCATGTAAGTACGTTGTTATGGGGTACTTACGTGATCCGACAGGAATGAGTTCATTTGTTAACTGAAACAGTCCGTTTGATTGGTATGCAGTTATACCACGGTCACCTTTCACGGATTTCTTGTGTGAAGCCCATCCGGCAGGAGTAACACATTTTCGTTTATTGCATGTCCATCTAATGCCAAATAAATTCCTGTGTTTGGGGCAGATAGTAATCTGGAGTTTACATGCTTCTGTGAATATTCCTAACAAACAGAAAAAACATGCGCGCTTTGTAAAAGCCTATGTGAAATATAGTTTAACTCCGACCATCGACTGAGATCATGCCGACCAAACACACTCTCACCTCGTGTCATATCGTACGCAATTTTATAAACATATACACCACGAATTTTAAAAGGTACGACTAGCATCCACACCCTTTTGACATGCAAGTCTCTCTTCCCCCCTCTCCCTCCCCCCTCGAAAAAAAAGGTTCGTTATAGTGGGGTCATCGTGAGTGAGTTCGCTGTATCGGGGTTTCATTGTAATACAGTGGATTGAAATTAAATACGTAATAAAATGAGAGAAAAAGAAAGAAAAGAAAAGAAAATTTTGCATTAACTTTGTGAACTTTATTTTAACTAATAAATGTTTCATGCTCAATTACCTGCCCTTGCTAAGAGTAACCACGCCGGGTCAACGGTGCTCAAAAATCCATCAATTAGCTCCCGCGATCAACATTGCACTTTCCAGCGGTTAATCTCAAAAACAATATGGCTACTTCTAGTACGATATTTACAGTCGAGCAAATAATTGATGAAGTTTGCTCTAATGGCAGTGATCAGGAAGAGAAAGAGCCAGAACCAACGCTCGAAGAAGTCATCAAGATTTCGGTTGCGAGCTTTCACCCATTGAGGCATCATTTTACAAATTATTCGAGTTTTTGTAGTGAAGCAAGCCAGTGTTTGGAGTCCGTGTATTGCAAACACGAGTCTGAAGGAAGATATGACGAGGTAGAAAAAGTACTCCTAAGTACTCAGAGCATTCGTCCAATGATTAATTCAGAAATTCAAATCTGGATTAAGCACATTCACAGGCGTATGCGTGCAAACCCTACGGCAAGAAATCCTTGGACTGTGGAAATAAAGCGGGATCTTTGTCAAGAAGTTTTTAACCACACCAGGGATGCTGTTAGAAAAGGATTGTCTGCATTTGGGGTTGTTGTGGAGGATTCTGTTATCAAATTTACAGACAAGAAACGCTTGGTCCGTGATTTTTCAAAGTTAGCGTGTCTCACACAAAGTGAAATAAATAATGATTTTAAAAAGTCATTTGGCAGAAAACAAAAGAATTTCAAGGCAGAAGTGTTGGTATCGGAGGATAAGCCGTTTGTAATTAGTTTTGATTATAAAAGAATGAAAGTAACTGTGGCATGTAATTATGGATGTTGGAACGAATTTGGATATGGTTTTCATGGTTGATCAATTGTAAGTACTCTCCCTTCCCCAGTTCCTAATGAACACAATACACAGGAGAACAATATATTACATAATATTTTATTTTCAAATTCCACTTTATTCTGACATGAAAAATCACTGATCAAGTATATAAGTTTTATAACAGAATCCTATTTACACATATATTAATGCTGCAGTCAATTGAAACACCCAGTCCCCCACCCCTCGGGGAAGGCAGGGAATACACTTCCTTTCACCCGTTTGCCTTCCAGAGCGAGGAATAGGCGGGGGATTCGTGACTCACATTGTTCTTCTTCAAAATATTATCTACAGAACAAATGAGTACTGGCGGGGGAGTTCACCATTCAATTCTGCCGGGGGGAGGGGGGGGGGGGGGGGGGGGGGGGGGGGGGGGCTTTCACTTGACTGGTGCATAATATTTTGGTGGCAATGTATATAATTAAAATAAAATAGTGGCTCTTTATCCATGTATCAGCACAGTATATATTATAAACAATTCTAAATACAATACATTCTGGTACACAGTTATTAATTCAAATACTATGTATACATAATTTGCATCTGCTTCAAGTTTAGCAAGATTATTATTTCTACAATTACATATATTTTATATACAGTAATAAGTCCATTTATATGTACTTTTATACAGATTTAGTGCAGGTGGCAATAAAACCGTGAAACATATTTTAACCAAATAGCACTAAATGGTAGAAAATAGTATGTTTTCTATTATTTTATTACTGCTATATCCAGCACTAATTAGTTACTACTTTTTCACAGGTTTATTGTCTGCACTCTAGCAATTCTGACTAATCTTACATTCTAATTATTGTCTAAAAATTGCAAATAAAAGGCATATATGTTGTCTAACATTTTTATGTGGTATTTATAATTTACCTATTTGAATCACCATCCCAGGGTGTGTACAAAACTCAATTAATATAAATGGTTTTGAATTAAAAATACAAATTATACAATACCAGCCATTATTTTTCCTTGTTGTACACTCTCATTGATACTAATCATTTTTTTTTTTCGTTGCAAAAATAGCATTTTTGATCAAGAGGATCAGCTTTCTCAAGGCCACAGTAACAGTAATTAGTGTCAGTAAACACTCTTGATGGAATGTACACATTTTTGCTTGCTGAATGGGAAGTAGACTCATACCCTTGTTCAGGAAGCCATACAAGCATGATAAATTCATGCCTCATTCATATCTCAAGCCATCTTTGCTGATAGGTAGTGTTCTCACTCAGCTTATGAAGGGCTCTGTGTTTTGATTCCCTACCTTCCATTGTAGTAGTCAAAAGCCCTTGACCATATGTATTAAATACATATTTTGCATGTACAGGTAGTACATGAGCCAAAGTCCAGATAGTTGGATTCACTGAACTTGGTAAGAACAATGCATTAGCACAAAAATACTCTTTTCCCAGAGACTCAAGCTTGGTAAGATCTGTTTCTTTGATTTCAAATCTAGTAAAAATTGAGCAGAGATCACGCAACCTTAGGCCAATATATGCTAGAACAAGGACAGTTTGCCTTTGTTTTGGGGTATCCTTGTCATGGCTCAAAAACTTGATCAGTCTCATAAAATTATGTCAGAATAACCTGGATTCTTTACCGGTGAAACGGTACTGTAAGTCTTTGCTCTTGCCCTGGGTTTCATCAAACCACTGCTTAACCTTTCTTGCTAACCTTGTTGCCTTAACTTCATATTGTAGGGCAGTTAGAACCCTTGCAACACAACAATCATTAGGTACATCTACAAATGTTTTACATGATGATGGAAGTGTTGACTTACCTATGGCTTCTTTAATTAAAGATTTGAAAAAGTACTGCCATGCATTATTCTTGAGATGCAAAGGTTCTACATGTGCCTTATCAATATACTTACCAATAAGGGGAAGAAACTCCTGTCGACTTTCTTTTTGAGCAATTAATTCTGTGATCTTGCTTCTTTTTGTTTTATTTGCTAACATTTTGTAATTCAGAGACATTTTGAATTTTTCCACCTCTTGTGCTATGCTGACTCTCTTACTATATGGCCAGGGCTTCCACTTACATGAATTATCATGTCCAAAAGAACCTTTCAGATCAGTGTAATCCATTTTACTTACATTAGCAAATGTAGAGAAATATTTTGCTGCATTACTTAACTCTCCACCCAACATTGCCAACATTTTCATGTCATTTGGAAGTTCCTCCAGCTTGAATGTTATATGAACACCATCAATTTCAAAAATCTTACCCTCTAAGCTTGCCATTTGGTGACACATTGCCTTCACATACTTCATAATTACAAGAGATGTTTCTTTACAATTACCACCAAAAACAAGGAAATTATCACTACTTGAAGCTACCCTCTTACCAGTGTTTAAGAAACTCACAAGGAAAGAGCATGCATTTTCATTTTTGCCAAAAGGGCATCCATCCCCCCCAAAAGCCAGAAGGAAGGTTCCTTCTGTTTTTCCAAACCATTTTAGTGCATCCTTGCGTGACTGCTGGACCTTCAGATAGAACTTGGCTAGCCTAGGTAAGTACTCTCTAAGATCTCTATAATACCCACTTATGTTATCCTCATCTAAATAATCTTTGAACTCTTCTTCAATATTATAAACAGTCCCAATATCAATACTGTGGATTTCATTTGCAAGTTTGTTATATGTTAATAGCTTAGGTATAGGGCACTTTGGCAAAAATGAAATCCCTGTTCTCCCTCCCCTTTTCATGTTAGACTTCATAGAAGTAGTTATTCTTACTGCCTGGTACTTTCTTTTCCCCATAACTCCAGCTGTGTAATAAGTTGCAATACTTCTTAAAATATTTTCTTTTGATTTCTCAAAAGATTCTTGCTTTTGCTTTTGCTGGATCACATAATTAGTTAGTTTCTCATTTTCTACAATATAATTTCCTAATATTTCAGTTTTACACTTTTTACTGATTGTATCAAAGAGGCCAACTAAAGCAGGTCTTTTATTAGAAGTGCACCCACCATGAATGACCATAGCTGCATCCATAGTGTCATTTCTTCTTCTAAGAAGAGTGGACGTAGACATTTCTTTTAGGGAAGTTGGACTTCTTGTTTGTCTTTGCACCTATGAATGTATAAATGAATCCACTTTATTTTAAGAGGGTAGAATATAGAATATGTACACAAAATATATGTACACATTCATGTACAAAACTAATTTGTTAGACATTTTTCTTTTTGTTTTCTATATTTAATGTACATCTATGATTGTAATAACAATTTAAAAAAATGTAAATATACATATCAAGTAATTAAGTAATTAGAAAACATTGTAATTAAATAGAAATGTGTGTAATAAAATTATTGTTAAAAAAAAAAAATTAAAAAAAATGTACACATAATATATAATATACAAGTGAGATAATTGTTTAACCCATTCGCTACTGACCTATTTGCGCGCGGCTTGTACCCTCTCCCTGGGCGTTATTCCGAAATGAATTCAAATTCCGAACATGCTAAAATAAACCATATGCGCAGTAAATACAGACACAGAGTAAGACTTTCAAATAAAGTTTATTGAAAACTAGAATAACCAAAGGCCAAAATCATGTCAAAAAAATAGCCAAACATAAACCAAAATGGTTCAAAAAAGTGAGCTCGACAAGGCGAAAATAAAAAGATGCCAAAAGACGTACGGTGGCTGGCCATCGTACGACATTCAAAATGGTCGTTAAAATAGCTCCAAAAATAGATAAAATCATCCGAAATGGAATCCAATTGAAAAAGAAAAAAGAAATGGCAATCACTAATTGTTAGTTTTTCAGATTTGTTTATCCCCAGAAAAAGTGATGCAAGAAAATAGAGTCGTGGAGATGAAAACAGTTCAGCCAGAGTGGTAGTCGCGGAAGCAGTTGATCTTGCAAAGCGTCACTCCGCACTGAATGCACTCGTAGGAGCTCTCGATTGGGCGGTCCTTGGGCGTTTTTCTTCCTCTTTTCTTGCACTGGACACATTCTTTTTTCCTGCCATGAATCTTCTCGATGAAGTGTTTACCTGCTTTCCCAGGAAAGAGCGAACTATCCTCAATTTTCTTGCGCTTACCTGCAGCGGTTTTCGACGAATGTGTCGAAAAGCCGCCGATAAATTGCTTCGCAAGGGCCGTCCTGAAAGTCATCTGATTTAGCTTAGTTTTACCTAGTTCTAACCTTAACTCATTTAATAAAATATACGAATTACAGATCGAAATGTCCATTAAGTACCAAAAGAGATATCTATACCACTTACAAGAAGATCGCCCGATTGAATAATACTTACGAAGTTGATCACTAAGATCAACACCACCCATGTGCGAGTTATACAAACTTACCACGGCCGGCTTCGCTATTTGGAATCGTTCCCCGTTCTTACCTTGCCTTTGGACCATAACGTCGCCTTCTAATGGACTAATATTAGTTGAAAGTAAACAAACATCTCGTTTATCGTGCCACTTAGTAAAAACTAGATTACCTTTCTGTTGCATAACTTTCTCGCCGGGTTTCAACTTCTGTTTAGCGCATGGAGGAATTCCCTTTCTGTTGATTCGCACGGTACCACATGCGAAGGTTTGCTGCGACTCCAAATGCTCCATCAGTCTCGTCGAGGTGAAATAATTGTCGAAGAAGATGTGATGGTTCCTATTCATGAATGGCTGGATTAACTTTGTCACCACTCGGTATCCTAGTCCGTGTATGAGCGCTGGACCTGCTTCTTTTCCGAGGTAGAAGTTGAAGTCCAAAACGAAACCATTGCTCGAGTCTGCGGCCATCCAAACTTTTATCCCATACTTCGTCGGCTTTGCTGGCATGTACTGTCGAAAGGATATTCTACCTCGGTAGGGAATCATTCCTTCGTCCACTGAAATGTTCTTCGTCGGATTATAGTTAAGTTTAAGCTTACCTTTGATGTAGTTTATGATTGGACGTACCTTGTAAAGACGATCGAAATTTGGCGCCGCGCGAGCGGGTTCTTGAGCAGAGTCATTGAAATGTAAAAAACAAGTCAACTCCTCAAATCTATTCTTACTCATTACCTTTTTAATACCTGTGTTTGCAAAGAAGTCATCTGTCGACCAGTACGAAGCAATACTGGGAAGCCTTACCATACCCATGATGATGTTTATCCCGATGTAGGCTCTCATTTCTTCGCGTGTTACTTCGGTAAACTTCTCAAGGCGGCGAGGGAGTGTTGACAGGCGTTGGCGGGCATAATGGTTCGTTTCGGCTACCATCAAGTCGATCAAATCGTCTCCTACGAAGGCTGAGAAGATGTCTACTTCTTTTGGCTCTGCAGGTAAGGGAATACTCATTCCAGAGGGCAAAACGAAGTCTGGAGTTCGAAAGTCATTGAGCTGGTTTGTCCACACTTCATCTTCCTCTGCGCGCTCTTCGTCTTCGGCTTCACTTTCTGGACTTGAAACTCGATCTTCATCACTTTCCAATCCACCAAAATCCACATCAGAGTCATCTTGAACTTCTCCTGCATCTTCTTCTTCTATCTCGAAACCATCAAAACTGTTTTCATCTCCTGAATCTCCAAATTCTGCATCGAAATCAAAATCACTATCTGTACGTTCTGCCATTTTACGTGCTAGCCGAGCGCGCTCAGAAATGACAGAAATCTACAACCTCGTGCTCGCTCATTTAGCTGTCAAAATATGCGCAAAAGACGGCATTTGATTGGTCAATTATCATTGTTTATTGCTATGACAATAAAAACATCAAAAACGCCTGGGGAAGGGAGGGAGAGGAATTTTGCTTACGCGTGCTTTTTACGGCCGGTTTCGGCCGGTGTAGGAAATTTGGACGTGCGCGCGCGCGGCCGGTTTCGGCCGGTGTAGGAGCGAATGGGTTAAATTAAACACTTGAATTGAACATATATTTACAAATAATAAATAAATAAGTTACCGGTGAGTTTTGGTAACTTTTGAGTTCTTTGGATGCATCCTCTAATGATTTCTTGGCCACATTTATCTAGCAAATAAATAGGTCAATAAATATAGATGAATATTTAAATTCTCCTTACATAGCACAAACAAATACTGAAACATATATGGGAGAATTTAAAACGTGATCAGTACATAATGTTTCCTGGCATTCTCAATATATACTGAAAGGATTTATCAGTCATTTCATTCATTTTATATCTAAACAAATCGCTAAAAATTATGGGCAGCTATATAAATACGATTTAACAGTGAATAGTGTCCATATATTGACAACTGATTCAAGAATGGCATATGAATATTCGATGATCTTCGATCTACGGCGCTGGCTTAAATATAACATATAGCTTACCTTTCGCTTTAAATTACTGATTTTTCTGCGAAGAACTTTCAATTCAGAATTTGATTGAAGCTTCTCCTCTGCCAGTTTCGTCTGTGTTTCTTTTTTCGCCTTCATGTAATGCGCTACGGCGAAGCGCTGATTTCCTTTTATTGGCATAGTGGCTGCGAGAGCGGATATCTTTAGCCGAGAAGAACATCATGTCAGAGTAATAGTGGTACGTAATCTCTCAAATTCTGAGGAAACTACAACCAAAAGTCGAAAACAAAAAACATACGTTTCTTACCAAGACATCGTGGTATCAATACATCGAAAGATCAGCTCAGTTCTCCTCAATAAAAAAAACTTTATTGAAGCTGAAGTTCGGGATTTTTCAATTATTTCCCGCAGGCAGTGAAAACCATTCAAGAGAAATGTCTCGCTAAAAATACTGTTTCAATATTTTCTTTACGAATTTGGTATCAACATGAAGAAGGATTTCGTGACATTTCAAATAAATTATGTTCAATATTTGACGCGCTATCCCATGGGGCGTATCGAGCATTTTGTAAACACAATTAATATCGGTACCAGTCTACAAAGAAAAAGACGCGGTCATAGACGCCATTTTTGACAGCAAATGCGTGACGCGAAATCAGAGACAACTGACCCGGCGTGAACTGTGCCTCAGACTGTATAGTGACATCCCTCACATTGAATGCTCGCATATGGGACCTTATGTCTTTCTCACACTTTTCTATCGGTATGCATTCCAATATCGTCGGATTGGAAGTACTTGCACCACAAGAACCTCCAACATACGTCGCGAAGATACATGTGGCCATATCAGCTCAGTGTAGTACTACCCATAGACGAAAAATATATGTCAGTTCCAGCAAGAATTTGAAAACAAATGACAGATAACAATTTCTTATCTACTTACCTGTGCAACAGCACCCACTGAAAGGCCAGATTATAAAAGAAAACTTGTGATTAATTTGGATTCTATTCTTGTATATTGGTAAACCTGGACAAACGCTCTACCGAAGGTATGTTACCTGATACTAAGTTTCGCAATTCAAGGTTGAACGTAAACAATTTATTTTTGAGTCGGGTTACATGTGTGTTGACAGTAACGCATTCTAACGTTCAGATTAAAAATAACTTCCAGATATGGTGAAGAACGGGCTATGATCTACACAACAACCCAAGTAAATTGTTATTTTCTTTAACTGAACACTCACCATCGCGTAGTAAGAAATAAGACTGAAAGGTTTTCATATTCGACTATATAATTGATACTATTTCGTGAGCGTGACATATTCCAGGTCATATCAAAGGTCATCAAACAGTGAGTGAGAAATTTGAAACACTGTGAAGTTAAATTAAGAAATGTCGATAATTCAATCCAAAACTAATAGTTTGTATGCTCTTCTAGCAATCTAGAATATACTAAATCGTTCTTTATGATTTAATTTCACCTTGAATTCACGAAAACTGAATCCGATCTGAATGTATCGTTTTAGCGGTATGCAAATCAGGTGCAATTTTGACAGAAAGTGATTGTCGTTTTGCTGTGCGTAGAAATTCACAGTTTTAATTGCCCCAAAATGTTTTTACAAATTTTTGAAGAAGAGACATTGATCTTTCACTGGGTTATTTTGTTGTTTCTAATTTCGATGTAACATCGGAGATATTTACCTCTCATTTCGGACATTTTCTGCGATGTCGAAAACTGTCTGCGAAAGGAAAATATTCAAAAATCTAAAAAAATATTCCATTTTTATCCTACAATAAAATAAAACAGCCAGAATACTTTTCATTATGTTTGCTTTTAGAATCGATAAAGATAAGCGAGCTCGTTGACCAATTTTGAAAGGAAGAGACCATTTATTTGGGCGTGGGGTAAACACCTAAAAATACCCCAAAATTACCCCAAAATCGGAAATCACTCTAGTTCTCCTAAAATATGACCGCAATCGAAATATAATTTTCAGTGCCGAAGTGTACTCATCCAGGCCTATCTTTTGAGAGAGGTTTTCATTTCTGACTTGAAACCCTCTAAGTTGCTATTTATAGAGGTCAGCTCTTAAATGCGAAAACACGCGATGAAACGCAGAAATTCAGAAGAAAAAACAAAGTAGTCACTCGAGTGTGGCCGCCATATTGATTTAACCACAGGCAGCCCAAGCAATACATTTGTGGAGTGTACGAAAGTAAGCCTTATAGTGAATGTATGGGGCGAAAAATACGTATTTTTTGTTTTAATAAATTTGAACATACCTTGGTCCTGTTGTTAATGATATTTAACAAAAATACGTATCTTTCGCCCCATACATTCACTGTACTGATCACGTTCGTACACTCCACAAATATTGAGTGGGCTGCCTGTGATTTAGGTTCTTGAATTTTTCTATGCTGCATTGATGGGTTGTCTCAGAAAACGTACGTTGAATTGTAGGATTTCTGGGAACTTTTTCTTAGATTGAAATAAGCTACTAAGTTATTGGTTAATTACACATCTATAAGTTTTTTTTTAATGTGGTATTTTACCCGACTGATATAATTCAGCACAGAAAATGTTGTACGCGTTTGGCCCTTTCACCATGGGCGGGATCTTTGCTCTTTTCGTAGGTTGATCGGCATCGGCCACGTTCTCAGCTCGTCGCTTCCAATCCACTTCTATACAGTCAAATGAAATTGATGATTTTAAAAGTTAAGTTAGTTATTAAATGATTAATCGCTCTCTTATAGTTATAAGTGTAAGTTATATCCCACCTTTATTTTGGTCTTGCCAAGGCCAGTTTCTTCGCAAGCTTGCTCGATTAAGCTGTTGAAGTTTCTTCCAGTTTCAGTCATGCCTTTTTCGAAATACTTTATTAGAACTTCTTTTTTGGCATCCGTCAGTAGCTCGTAGCGCCCGGATCGTGAATTTGAAGCCATTTTGAATGGAAAGAGGAAAGTCATATTTGTTATACAAGTAAGAAGAAAGCTAGTAAGTTTTAAAAGTAGAACAAATATCCCGGCTAAAATGTAAAATGTGAGCCGCGAAAATACTTTAACCTGATTGGCTGAAAAGCATCGATTGTTTCGTGAACTGGCAGAGCTTACAATTCGGCATGGGTTGGACCCACTTTTCTAAATTTAGAACGAATGGATGTTACCCATTTAGAAGCAGCGAACCGGGTGTGAGGGTAGTTGACCATGTGGATCTGTGACTTGGTTGGCCTCTTCTTTGTCAATGCCTAGATCCATCATCCAGGAACGTCTTCTCCTCAAGTCTTTCTCATTCATCTCGTCTCAGCTTTTCTGTTCACAGTTGACTTCATCTTGAACAATTGTCAAAAGTGTTTTAATAAGACGCCTTCTGAACACATTTCCTTGTTCTGATACAGTGGCTCTTTTCAAACTCGTTTCCCATGCTTGAGCGGGTTAGACATCTTCGGCATTACTTTGGTCATTGTGATCACCAGCAATCTGTTCTTGACAAGACTGTGTGTCTTGAACAGAGTTCTCGTCCTCGTCTATTTCTATGTCTTCGAAGCTACACTGGAACAGCTCTGCCTGATCTTGTTTGCTTAAACCATCAATCGTCTCTCCTTCGTCCGTTTGTGAGTGGTGGGTCGTGGATTTTCGCGTGGCCCAGACAATAGCATCCATGGGGTGTTTACGGATCCACGCATAGGCGTGAAAATGTTTCTTGGGAAGCCGACGGAACAAATACTTGTTAAGTCTCGAATCCATTGCCTCTTTGTCTCCCTCGTCGAATTCCAGCTCTTCTTGACATGATACCAGCATAGGGCATCGATTAATGAATCGACGTGCTGTGGAGTATTTCACATCGTGTGCAGTCCAGCCTCCTTGAGTAAGCAACTTCCGGTCATCGATATCCATGATTTTCACGTGGGCATCGTATAAATATTACTTCCGTCTCTTTTGTGATCATAGCCTTGTTGAAGTTTCGTTGTTTTGTCACTCTGGCGATGTTGCTGGGCGGTATTATACTCAATAGCGGTGCAAACAGACTGGTTTTGGCACTATCCGCTGCTCCAATTAGACATGGTACCTGTCCATAAATCAAGTGTAAAAAGGATGAATTTCTATAAATAAGTATAAATGATCCACTCATAAGATCTTAGTTTAGTATTGCTGTACAATATGTTGATTAAAACCACTTTAAAATTGTATTTACCTTCTCTTTATGTCGCTTTCTCTGGAACTGCAACAACCCAATGAAATCATTGCAACATTTTACTATTTCTTCCTGAGATAGGCTATTCTCCAGGATTTGTCTGAAATATTTCGGTTCCGGCTCTTTCTCGTGATCGTAAGGGACATATGCTCTAGGGCTTGTCTTCCCGATGTTTGATGGTATAATGGCATCTCTTACAAATTGCTTTCTTGACAAGGAGAGGCACCAGCCCTCGTTGACTTCTATTAGGTCATAGTTAACTTCTAATTGGTGGATTAGTTTGTCTTTTATTCTTTGGCCATATCGAACTAACCTGCCTTTTAACAGTTCGTTTCCCTCCAAAGTGCCAATGAATTCGTTGACACCACCTTTCGGTGTATGTGTATTGCGCTCTTGGATCTTTTCGATAGACGATGCCCTTGTACATGGCATATTGTAGTTTGGTCATTACTCTCAATGTCGTTCACCAGTTGGGTCGTTGGGTCGTACGTCATTTCACTGGTTGTGTTTTGGTTATTCAGTGACTCTTGTACATGTTCGACATCCATTAGTTGGACCTTCAAACCTGCTCGTTGCAATGCAGCGATGACCTTGTCGAGTTGGTTCCAGTATTGTACTTTTTTAGGAATATAGAATCGAAGTACATATTCTTGCTCCTTAGAATCTTGGTAATGTTTGGCATAAGGATTGTGCCGTCCTTCAGAATTGATCACCTCAAACGCTTCATACAAGCAGAACTCGTAGGAATTGTCCACACTACTTTGGATATAACTAGAGTTGTGGTCTTTCAGGACTGTAGACAGTGCTTTTGTGATTTCTTTAGGGAGATTAGACTTGACGTGGTTCAACATTCTTGCGTCAATTTCAACTTCGCACTCAATCAGTTTTCTTCGTATGGGTACAAGTGAAACTGGCGCGCCATTGGGCGACTCTAGTGATATCCAGTAGGCAATGGCGGGAAGCGTCCCTTTTGTACTGCAATATCTATCGCAGTTTCACGATCAGAAGAAGCACTCTCAGCGGTATCTTGACTAGGAAACTCTTCTGACAATTCGCTTGTTTCTTTGGATTCGCATGATGCAATTGCAGAGAAGAATGCTACATTTTGGATGTTTTGTATAACGCTGTCACATTCTTCACGTTTTTCAGCAATTAATTGCCAAGCTTTCATCAAACTTGAGGGGTCTTTCTGCACTCTCCATACGACTTTCGCCGTTACAATGCAATCATCTTTAAAGCTTTGAGGAATTCATACTGTTTACGAATAGTTCAGAGGAGAATTACGGAAAATGATAATGGAATGCAGTTAATTAAGAATCAAATACCAAAATAGGAAATTAAATTATAATATAAATTTCATCCTTGCATTGTAATTTTTATTTGCATATTCTGGTGTACTCTGATAGTCATAGAATATTATTTATTCTGTAATCTGGTATTTTGTTAATTTTTAGGTACTTTCATATGTACTCGTGTTGTCACTGAGGTCTAATTAAGTTAATTTAAGTATATTGTTAAATTTATACAGAAAGTATAAACAACCATCAAATGAAGACTCTCCACTAGAAGAGGCAGTGGAAATGATAAAGAACATCATAGAAAGTGGCCTGGCAAACTCTTTACAGACATCACAAGATCATAAGGCAACTATTTTCAGGAAAGCAGATCCATTGTGTGCTGAAGACTTTTCTAATATACATTTTGCGAGAGGTGGGACATAGGATATACTAATTCGCGTGGGACTTCACGTGGAATAATATATCCTATCTATTTGCGTGCATTCCTCAGTCGTTCAAAGCAATTGTTTTCTTACGATGGACACAAAATGAGTAGAAGATGGATCCAGAAGCTGACTATTTCTTTTAGAAGAAAAACATTATAAACATATATTTATATATTCATTTCTAGGATATTATCTATTAAGGTTACTTTAATCGTTCGTTTGTTAACAGGTTACCCTGTCACGTTTTGCAAAATTTCACGTAATTGTGTAGTCTTCGATTATTGTAGACGGCTGTTTGTGTTAATGATGTCATGGTTTCATGGTCAACCACCTCCGCACTTTCTGTTTCTATTGGTGCCAGTACAGCTCGAGAAATTCTCTTGTATTTCCCTGCTACTTTAAGTTTCCCTCCTCCCTCCCAAAACTCTTGGTTGTGCTTCTAATATGGCCTCTTTTCTCTTCTTTTGTATTGGAGCATCTCTTGTCTCTTGTCGATAAGAATGAGGGACTTGCATGCATCCCATCTGTTGATGGATCTATGGAATGCCTTCCTCATGTCGTCATTTTGTTTCTCCACACCTTCAATTTATATAGAAAATATAAGGTATTGTTCTTGAAAATATAAATATTCAATTGTTTCCCTACCCTGTCCTGTAAATATCTTGACACTTCGATATTGCTGTAGTAGTGTTGGCACATCGTATACCATGACATGTATATATGGTGTGATGGGATTTGACCAGTTGTATATATTATATATATATTATAAAGTTACTTAATAGAACAGAAATAGCTGAGCAGAGATAAAAGTTAATGTTAAAATGACAACACTGACAGATATATCAGATGATACAATGACTATATACTTGGAGCCTGGCCTATAGTTACCATATAATAATAATAATAATAATAATAACAACAACAACAACAACAACAATAATAATAATTTATAATAATAATAATAATAATAATAAATTAAAACTAAATTATTATTATTGTATCTGTGTGTGAAAGGAATTAATGTTTTAATGCAGCAAAATCTTGTAACACATTTATCATTTACAATGTTGTATATGCATATAGATGCCAGCTGGAAATATACAACTCTACCAACCAATAATTATTTATTACCTTTCAAAGTTTTGTGACTGCTACTAGTCGTGTTGAGTGAACACATTTGGAAAATTTTGAGGGGAGATATCTCATAAGTTTTTTTTGTCATCATCCATTAGTGATGTCTATTCTAATTTGTTTTCCTTGTTTGTCCATATCTAAATAGTGTGTATACTCTGTTATTGTTTTTTTTTTGAAATATATATATGTAGAGTTAAACATATAAATATTACTTATTTCGAAAAAATATATACCTGAAATCTTATTCCACAGGAATGTATGGAAGCCAAAAGATCATTGAAGTGCTTTTGCCTTTGATCCTTTTTGGGAATTCCAAAGTTCTCTTCCTGTGATTATTGAAAAAGAAAATGCCTCACACTGAATATATCATTACTTCTGAATAATAGTTTGCTTTGAAGTCTATTCTTAAAGTGCATATCAGGGTTATGGGTTTCTTTTGAAAATCGATTACATATGAAGTGAATAGTGGGATGGTTCAGTATTTTGTGAATTGAGCTTCGCATTTGCGAGTTATGAAGGTTTGAAATCGTGATACGCTAATTAGGTGACGTCAACGCAGGCATTTGCCGTAACTTATTTTTATTTTTTCAAGTAGCACTCTTTTCTAAAATAGAAATACAAGTTTAACATCATTTATATAAGTTGTAAAATAACATTTTCCCAGATTAAAAATGTCAGTAATTTGCAAAGGGGCGATTTTGTATAATAAATGATGCAGGTATATAGTGATATACTGATATACTGACATACTTGGTCACGACATAATTTTTACAAAAGGCTGTATATATTATGTAATACTATAAAATGCACAATAAAATGTTACCTGAGCTTGACATCATGTTTTTATCCTTATCGACAATGGAAAAGGAACACACAATGAGGTTACTTCTTCTTGTGAGTGAAGCACCATCTCCACTAATCTTTACCTTCAATGACAAATATATATGTTCAATTGGTAATTTATCAATAAATTATTGATCGTCATTACCATATATCTCTGAATTTATAATCAATAACACATCACTTTAATTAAGCAGTTGATTGCTTTTAAAACTCTTAGGACATCTTAGATAATACCTTAAACATCATGTTTAAGCGGCCATGTAATTTACTTTTTATCATATAACAACCAGTGGTAGAAAACACATAATTTCTCATGTTAATTTTACAGAAAAACACACACGCACTGCAAAACTACGCTTACAGGAAATTACGGTTCATTGATGTCTAAACCTTCCAAAACGGATTTAGGAGTATTGAATAAAAAAGAAATAGAAAAGTAATATTGAAAAATGATTCAAAAAGTGCTCAGTAAAAAGAATATAAGTCTTAACTAACTTACACAGAGTTCACCGCTGTTCTTGGCTGCTTTGAAGATCGTACAGCCGTACTTTTGACGGTTCAAGTGCCTTTGGATACTTCCAAGGATTCCTCTCAGACTGCTTGGCTCATACTCATAGTTTGAACCATCCTTCTTTCTATTAAACAGCGAAGATAAACAAATGAAAGTAAGCTTAATTCGTTGAGTTCAGTCGTTGTCAGCTCGTGAATTGAACTGTTCAAATGAGGCCTTTCTTTTTCCAAAAACTTTACGAACAGTTGGACATCGTAATCGGTTTTCCTTCTAGTAATTTTGTCTTCTTATTCTTCTACGAACCTTGACAATTCTTCGTCGATTAACTCGACAAATCTTTCCATTTTCAACCAAGATTTCCAACCAAGGTAAAAAAAAAGGCAAACCTTCGTTGATGTCGTAAATGCAGACACGTCCCGAAAACCGTAGGAGTGGGGAAAATGCTGGCTTGTGATTGGTCGAAAAACGATATCTTCACATGTGAAGATATCAGATATCACTGGTAGCGGTGTTGATATGGATTTTACGATGTTGCTATCACCCAGTATACCACTGATTGTTATATGATAAATGGAGACTTACATCATCTCTTAGTTGATCTTGTAACAACTGTTGAAAGCTTAGCTCAGCCCCTGCAGTACTACCAGGTGTTTTAGTAATATGATTCTCCCATTTAGAGTGCAGATGGCCTTGGCAGCCCTCAAGAAGATAGGATCTTGTCATGGAATTGTTTCCTGGTATTTGGGTAATTTCATGGTATGCCTCAAATGACACCCCAAATTTGTTTAGAATAGTGGTCAGTTGCATCACTTGTTCTCTCTCTTCTTCTTCTTCTATGGCAAGATATGTTCTGGTTGGAGAGGTGTCACTGCAGGTAGGTTGGGGATCTTCATCAGTCATATCTTGAATACCAGGTGGAGTCTGAGGTGGTGCATCTGAAGCCACCGGGTGTTGCATTGATGAATTTGATGTTGTATCTAGATAAACATGCAGGGGACTTTATAAGTCAGTTTGCATCACTGATGTTATAGTTACATATATAATAGTCCTTGAGCTAGGGGCTGAATTTTAGCCTGTCGGTACCACTCGGGGGCACTAAGTTTCATTTGTTTTTTTGAATAGGCACATATCTGTAGATACTGAATCCGCATGATAGACTTTCCAAAGTAGTAGCTTTATGTCAGAATAAGGGATGTTTTATTGTGACGTCATTTCCCCTCCAAAATGAATGAAATAAAGGCAAATGGCAACTTTCTCTGGTAATAACCTTCTTTTGATATGACGGAACTGCACTTTTTCGATGTCATATTGCTTTTAAGACTTGAATAATTATCCAGAGATCATTTTCTTGTCCGCTCAGTTCATACCAACATTATTGTTTCTAGTTACAGGATTCGCAAATGACATTTAAATGCTGTGAATGTATGAGAAGACATCTATTCTAAAGAAAGATCAACATTATCTAACATGTATCAATTTTTGTTGTCATAATAATTCCTATCATGGTCAATATGGTATGGTATTGGCAATTTACCGGAAATGACGTCATATCATAAATTTAAGAAATTTAACAAATCGAACATGGTTTTCCAATACTCTTATCGACAACGGATGACACCATAACATGTTCAAAACTTTACAGTGAAACAACTCGCCCACTTGAGTTTTGAACATTTTATTGCGTCATCCAGTTGTCGATAAGAGTACAGACAATGGAAAACCATGAAAAAGGCTCCCAAGGCGACAAATAAATTTGAAAGAAAAACTGATTCAAGTGCGCGCTTGTTCCATGCGCAAGCGCCATTCTATGCCTCTGTCCTCTTATCGACAATGGCTCTTATCCAATCAGCATGCGAGAAATTTGACAAGTGTTGTAAAATTAACAAATCGCAAGCGGTTTTCCATTGTCTGTACTCTTATTGACAATGGATTTGACGTCACAAAATTAATGTTGAAAACGCGAGTGGTTTCACTGCAAAGTTTATTAGCTGTTGTATCCATTATACAGCTACACTAACTTAACTGCAAGTAACCCTTCGCCCCATGTAAGGTAATCCGGACATTAATGGTTTCTGGATTCCGACCTTGTGGATTCCGGCTTCTTTCCTATTCCCGGCCTGTGCAATCGATGAAAATCGATCATCGGAAAACCAATCGATCAATCGATAACAATCGATGAAAGTTAATCGATTGATATCGATTGGTATTTGCCAATCGATGAACAATCGATAGTCACACAGAAATTTTTGCTAATTACATCGATTATCATCGATATCCAATGACTGTTAGATATACCAGCAGTCTCTCTAAAATTTTCATTGAGAACGCATTTCGCGTTAAAGAGTCAAAGAGAAACAGCTGCAACGTACTATAATGCCCAATGCTGAACGTCAAACAGAGGTACAATTGCACATTAAATGTGTTGTAAAAGGCTACCACGAGTGTTCCTTTAACGCTGAAGTTGGAGATGTTTTCGCTGCTAGACCAAAGCGAGGAACACGTGGAAACGCGTTCAAGGTTGTGGATGACAATTAGGTCATTTACAAAAAGAGTTGGTGATACCTCTCTGGCCTGTTAAAACAATGAGCTCACATGTCTGTGTAAGTACCTAGTTTTTCTTGGAGTATATTTGTATCAGGATTTATGAATTCTCCCTTAGCTTTTGTCTGAGTTCACGTTCCGCATTATTCACTGGCGGTTGCTTTATTTTTGACATAGTAGTGTATTTTAACGACTTATAACAACAAAATGCCCTGAAGAAGACATCTGATGAAATTCGATGAAATTCGATGAAAATCGATCAGTTAACGTTGCAATCGATGAACAATCGATAGTCACACAAAGTCCGGTCATTGACAGATCATCGATTTCCGATATCAATCGATTAACTTTCATCGATTGTTATCGATTTTCATCGATTCTTATCGATCATCGATTTGATCGATTGCATAGGCTGGGCCTATTGGATCCCGGATTCCAAAATTTTGAAATCCGAATCCTTTAAATTTCTAAATTTATCAGGCTACAAATTGGATCGTAACTGGCATGCAGCAACGAAATTCAGAAAGGGGACCATAGCAGTTGCAGCGAAAGTGCAGCCCCAACCTCCGCCCTCCCTTCGCCATAGCTACGACAACTTAGCGAGAGGTGAACTACTAGTGCTTCTTCAGTATTTCTAAACTTTCTTCAGTAAAATGTCATTTCCAATGTTGTTGAACAATTGCGCGCTGAAAACGCGAACTACTAGGGCCTGTTTATTTAGTCTAAACACTAAATGTCCTTTCTTTCTAATGTTGCTGAAGAATTGCGCGCCGGAGATGCGAACTACTAGAGCTTTTTTATTTCTAAGCTTTCTTAAAATGTCATTTCCAATGAAAGTCCTTTCTTTCTAAACTTTCTTAAAATGTCCTTTCTAATGTTGCTGACCTCCGGAGTTTTAATGATCTTTCTTCTCTTAAAATCATTTCCAGCATCCCTGAGTGCGTTGAAGCCAAATTTTTTGAAGAAGTGCTTCCCTCTCTTCTTAGAGGTCTATTTTTTTGGATGGCTCTCGCCATAAATTCTACCAGCCACTATCCGATAAAATTGAATGGTCTCTAGCTTATGCTGTTAGATCCATAGGTAAAAACATTTCGTTGCTCGTCATTTGTCAGGACACGGATGCACGATATAGATTAGTACTGACATATGAGCATTATGGGCATTATATATAAGTATAAGTGTAAAACTCGAACAACCACAAATTCACAGATAATAGTATGCTGACAATCCTTTGAATCACGCCGTTCTATTACAAGTGTATTTCAGGCATCCCACAGTCAGAGAAACATTCGATATTTGGCTTCCCGCTTCATATTGCAATCCCGAATCACGCTTCATTTTTACTCAGATCCATTTGGATGGTTACAAATCTGTTGTTCCAATTTAATTTGCGATATCCACCTTCGAAATAGGACAGGTCTGAGTTAATTGTTCTTTTCACAAATACGGGTTTCACCCAAATAGTAAGATCATTCCAGAAGGAGATTGCGCAGGGACAAAGCCAAAAGAGGTGCTACATGGTCTGAGGAATTCGACATTTTGAACATTTATCATCACTTGAGATTTTCATTTTAAAAAGAAGACATCTAGTTGGAAGAATATTATGGAGTATTTTAATTTGAAACATTTTCATCTTAGCATCTCTACTTTAACGGGTTAAGTTCATAGAAAAAGCTTAACTCTTTCTCAAAAATACCATTATATTTTATCCTGATATGTTTTTGTGCTGTCTGGGCCTCAAAGCGTCTTTCAATTCAACTAATATGTTCAAGTAATCCCAGAGCAACTTAACTTGGAGACATACGTCTATCGCATTTCAGAATTACGCTAATCTCGCATCCCGTAAAACCTCTAGGGTGAGCTAGGGTATGCTACCCATCGGAAATCTTAACATTCTAGATTCACTTAGAGGCTATTTAATGCATTCTGGGATGATTTGTAAATTAGGTATGAAGAACCCTTTGGGGAACCTAATAAAGCTTATTGTATTGTATTTGTGACCAACAATTTCAGCCTAATCGCAAAATATCATTCAAAAGACATTGTTTATAAAATGAATTTCCAAGACGAAAGGGGAAGCCGCGCCCTCCTCACCCCTTTCCCCCTAAATTCACCCCTGAATATACAGCTAAATTACTATTCGCGAGTTCAATTGGATTCCATGATACAGCGGGAAAATTAATCATTTGTTGGATTCCAAACATTTGAAATACGTGGATTTCGGATTCTTTCCTCTTTCTGGATTCTGGATTTCATTAACAATTAATTTTCGTGGATTCCGGATTACCTTACTTGGGGCGAAACCCTCACTCGTGAGTTTTGGAATCAAAATGCAAAAAATACCTTTTTCGAATATCCTATTAACATTGTGTCATCTTCTTCTATTAAGTCATTACAAGCACAACTAAACTATTTACTTTATTGTACACAGCATTTTACCTCCGAAATTCTGTATTTTTGACGAAAAGCACATTTCAATCAGGCGTTCCTACCACTGGGGTGGACTGGACACTAGTTTTACAGTAATTTCGGATTTTGGGTTGTTTTTACCATGAAAAGCACTTTATCGTGACAGTTAAGGATATATTTGTACAATAAAAAATATGTGAAGTTTTCAGGTAAAAGATATTTCCAGTAATTCATGATTTGTTTAGTTTTTAGATTATTAATCTTCGGTTGGGCTTCCTGTGGTTTTGATCGGAATTTCTCTCAACAAAAATAGCTAGAACGCTACTACTTTTAAATGTCTATCATGCAGAAATGGTAAGCACTAGAGTACCTGTACACATTGCTGTACATTAAAGTTAGTGCCCTCAGATGGTACCGACCAACATAGCTAGCTCAAGGACTATAAGATAAATAAGTTCAGGCCTGTCAACATACCACTGCACAAGATAATTTTATGTTCTATGCCAGTACATCGCTCCTGGACATGCAAACTCTTTGGAATCAAACCAACTGTTTCAGCAAACCATAGCATTGAACTTGCTTGGCAGTACATCGCTCCTGGACATGCAAACTCTTTGGAATCAAACCAACTGTTTCAGCAAACCATAGCATTGAACTTGCTTGGTCCCTGGAATTAAGAATGCAAATAAATGCATTCAAGAAATAAATAAATAACATTAATTAATTAATATTAAATGGTATGCACTCACCTCATCTGTTTTAATTTTCTATACTTCTGACGACACTGTACTTCTGGTATTTTTTTACCTTTGTTTTTCAGATCTTTTCTTTCTTTTTTAATACGTCATTTTCGCGTTTGGCATTCAAAGCTTCCTCCAATATTTCGAATATTTGCGCACTTTGGTTCTCCATACATGCCAACTGCAGATTCACTTCAACTACCTGCGTTTCTAACTTTTTAATTTCCTTGTCGCTCCCTTTGATCATATTTTCAGGAAGCATTGTCATTTCATCCTCTTTTACGACCATTTTGTACCAAGATTTTGATATTGTCAATTTTTTTTTGGATTGTGTGTTCATTTTACTAATTCTGTTGTTGAAACGATAAGTTGTTGTCTTTAATTGGATGCCCAATCCTTGTGCCTTCGAACATATTGCATATCCTAGGGGGTCTTAGGCTTTCGTTCATGGCATTCAAGTATATGGCTGGATAAGATGGCTTCAAGTTTCTCCACTGCCAAAGTGCCTCTCCGTTATACTCCACAACGTAATCATGGCATGTTGCATGGGCAGATGGTCTTATTACATTGAGGTTTTGTGGCGCTATAACTGCCCATGTTGGTGCAGTATCCTTGCTTCCGATCACATTCAAAGGAACGTTTTCCGCCATAACAATAATCTAGCGATTTTCTTAGACTGAATAACGGAATAACGGCTGCGGAATAACGTATAATGTCGACGATTTTTGCATGTTATATAGTACAGCATTTATATTCCACGATTTCCTGCACTGAAAGTCCTTTTTTCAATTTCCCGCGAAAACAATTCTCGCCCAGGCCTCGCGCGGTTTCATTTTCTGACTTCCAACAGCTTTCTCGGTCGAAAAAAGCGCGTTTAAATAAAAACCTGGAGCTAGAGAGTATTGTTTCCAAGGCTACACAGGCCTGGATACACAATTTTTCAAAATGGAGGAAGAAGAAGACTGTTTTGAAGAGATAAACCTGTGTAAAAGTCGAGGAAATTTACGCGATTCTTGACTTGCCATCGCAACAAGAGCTGGACGATGACTAAAGGAAACCTTAACAAATCGGTGTTTGCGTTTACATTCGAAAGAAACAAATGGAGGAATTGTTTCAGGCAACAAATGTACATCAAATTTTTTGACATTTTTTGTCGAGGGCATTGCTGAGACACACCAAGCCGCTTCTTCCTTCAGTGTGGTACTTTCCATACAAGAAGACGCCATTCTGGGGCCGTATTCAGTCTAAGAAAATCGGTAGATCGCGATACAACTAAAAGGTAAAAAGCAAATAGACTTAAACCATTGTCGTATTAAGTTTTATTTTCCGATGTTACATTTTTTCCTGATGCTTCTGTTTTAGTGTAGCCGAGAGTTGAAAGTATGAATTTCGGATTCTTCTCTGTAATTCCTCGTGTTTACGAATACACGTAGCATTGCACTGTCGAGACCTTGTTTCTCCTGCGGCGTTGTACTTTCTCATGATATTGGAGACAACAACCACGTCATAAGGCGTGATAGCGATGTGGCCACCTGGCTTGAGAGTGTTAGAACAATCGTAGCAGACGCTGACTTGTGGAGGGCAAAATACCAAACGGTATACTATAAACGAACCTGCAGGTGGCGTAGGATAAGGTGGTCGTTGTATGCCCTGTTGTAGGCTTGTAGAACGAATACTCATGGAAAGTGCTGAAGTGGTACTTGGGAGTTGTTGCTGGCCCTGTCGTTGGCCGTGTTGCTGCTGGCCCTGTTGCTGGCTTGCAACTGCAAAACTGATAGAATTTGAAGCTGACATTGAAATATAGCTTGGGGGTTGTACGGGACTAGGATTAGGCATATGTAAAGCACGATGTTCAGGTCCTCCTTGGGTAGTTGGGTCCGTGGGCGTTTCGTTCATTCGATGTTCGTCTGAAATCCAAAATCGAAAATAACTGATAAAACTTCTTTTAAAATACACAAATGTACTAAAGATAAAGGCCGACAAGGCACAGTGATAGCTAGAAATAGAAATGAATACAATAAGCTTAATTTGTACTCAATTATCTAAGGTCAGAAGTGACTACATGCTCGAGTAGCGACTATTATGAAAATAATTGTACAACAAAAGCACTTAGCTCTAGCTAATTATGTGTACTGTCTCACTTTGACGATTATAAACATGAATAAAGCTTATCAACAATGAATTAAGTTCTGTTTCATATAAGTATTATATGAAATATACAATCATGAAATGAACAACTGGCCATGAACTCGTAAACAACTAAAGTGGCCTTGATTCTTTAGAATAATAACCTTTTGACTTCACAAGCACTTGTATCTTGTACACATTCAATCAATAATAATGTATATAAATAGTCCTATCTTGTTGCTGAGAGACTAATTATAAAGTATAAACTTGAAAAACTTACCACTAGATTGTAGTTGCTTGCTTTAGGCAGCAGATGCCCCGAATGAATGAAACGCTAAAATGTCACTCTCTAGACCACGCGGCCTAGTTTGATTGACATTTATAAAATACTGAACGTGATTGACTGTGACTTACTTTGGTTACTTAGCAACAAAACAAATTTGATATGGTTGGATTAACAATGTAAACATTATAAAACTATGTAGAACTTCACTACAATAAGGTGAGCAATGACATTCAAATCAAACTTTGTTTATTTATTATACATCATCTAATAAATAAATCACAATATTTAACATCATAGTGATGGCACCCGTGAAACAAAATATATCATGCATACTCTACTTTGGAGTTGGGCTGTGCTAGTGATATGGCATTCTAGAGTACAAACACTAAAAGCATGAAATAAGCTTAGTACTAGAAATAGTCTTATTGACTTAACTTAAATGCAACATCGCGCGTAAAAGAAGAGGAAATTGCTGCTAAATTACAAAGGTATGGGTTTTTTTCATTTTATTGTTCAAAGATCGAACAAAAACTCTACATTCGTGTTCGTTGCCGGCAACTGGAACTTGACCCTTGGTGGTTTTCCAAGATCATCGCATGCTGCAGAGATATATCTTTTTCTTTACAAGCGGTCGATAAGAGGGCATGGTCGATAATACGTACGAATACCTTAAGTTAAATCTAAATTAGAGTGATTGCAATAAACCCGTGAAATAAAAAGTAATTCTTAGTTGTTAGACTAGTGTGTAATAGTCAAATATTCACTTTTAGAGTCATTCGATGTGGTGGGATGTGGAACTGTTTTTTAGGCCATCAAAGAACAACGCGGCTGAGTGAAAACATATCAGATACTCACCTAAAAGCTATCCCTAATCGTTGAACTGTAAGGTCAAATTACTTCTGTCCCTTCTAAAATGAAAGGTCTTGGTGCTAGCCATTGCGAGGACGTGCCAAAATGCCAAATGGTTTTGACTTTTTCCAAAACCAACCCACGCCACGTGTTCTGCAACTAAACATTCCTCAACATACGCTAGGGATTGGTCAATTTGGTGTAAGATGCACATTGATTGGTTAAGCTCACTTTCGCACCTGATTGGTCTAGCCTTTTTCCCGCCTTTTACCCGCTAATTATGCTTTATCCACGTAAAAAATTATGTAATGGAGGAAGTTATTAGCGTGGATTTAGTCCGACAACTTTTTCAACAAGTCAGTGAGGAACTAAGAAAGAAGTATCCCAATGTTAGAGGTCTGAGTGAAATGAGTGTCAGGCGATTTTGCTCTAAATACAATATCCACCGATCGTCTCGCATTTCCGATGGAGAGCTGGATGTTATTGTACATAAAGCTGTGTCCGAGGTAATAAATGATGTGAAATATTTGTTATTTTCTTTTTTAAATATTCATATCAGTCTTGATCTGTCAGGTTGGTCCAACATATGGCCGGAAAATGTTGAAAGGTTAATTGGAATCCCAAAATGTACGAGCTCATGACAAAAGAATTTCGCAATCATTGAAAAGAGTTACTCCTGAATTTCATCAACAAAGAGTACAGGTGACAGCTAGATTGATGAATCCTGTTCCATATAATGCTGCCTATTTTGGACACAAGATCCATCTAGATCAGAATAAGAAACTGGTGATGTATGGGTGCACAAGTATATTGGCAGTAGATGGTTATAGTCGTCACATTTTGGCCATTGTATCAATGCCTGTTAAGAACAATGTGTAAATCTACAAGTGTGTATACAGGTTTGAATGCCGACAATTAAGGGACGGACCATTAGAAAAGTGATTTTGAAGACGCAATTATTATTTTTTCGGAGACCTAAAGTGGATTTGTTTTTTACACGTGATGCTTTTAACGTGCTGATGGCACTGGAATTTTTTTGTCTTTGCTTTGACCCCCACCCACCACAAACGCACAACCCATTTCCACCCCCTCCCCCAAAAAAAAAAAAAAAAACCCCACCCCACCTCCCTCCCCCCACTCTCCTATCTCCCACCATCCCCCACCCAATCACTTTTCTAATGGTCCATCCCCAATGTCTCTGTCTCATTTTTTAGATTTATTATAATGTGACTGACTAACCGATTGATTGGCTTTTAATTTATACTAGGCCAATTGCTATCAACTATGGTATTTGGAATCAGCTGAGAGTTGATTGTGGAAAATAATTCAACCTTATTTGTTTTATCCAACAAACCTTAGCACCCTTCAGACACAACATTTTGCGTGGTCCAGTAAGGCAGACCCCTTCAACAAAGGTGACCAATGTGCATTGTATAATTGATATACCAGTACTGTAAATCCTCTATTTAGCTCTCCTCTCATCTCTAATAAGCCCCCCTTTTTGGGACAGGAAATTTACTAAGCTACTCTCTCTTTTAAGACCCCCTCCCATCTCCTCCCACTTTTCTTTTAGAACCAAAACTATAAACGCCAGGCTATTACCATGCAATTTACCAATATGGGGACAAACATACAGTATTTGCAAGCTTTGAGGGATATATTATTGGTACCTGTACTAAAAAATATATTTATTACGAATATAATAATATTCATGAAAAAATATATCGATTCTGATTGGCTAAGAACAGTGGAGTTGAAATATGAATATTATTAATCATTCGATTTCTCATTCAATTTGGAATAATTTGCACTTGTGTGGTTTTCAAATTATTTCCAAATTGAACATGAAACCGTATGGACAATTCACTAACGTATATAAGTCCCCCCTCAAACTAGTAGCAATAAATAAATAATTAAATATAAATAGATATATAAATAGAGGATTTATGGAAGTTCAAATGTAAAAAAAAAAGAACGAAAAGGTTAGAGAAACAACTGTCAATAATTATTTATCGCATAAACTTGTTCGTTAGCTACCGGTATAAATAATAATTATTTTACCCTATTTGCATTTTGTATATTTTGACACTTTATAAACATACAAAGAAACAAAAACTATCTTCTGGAGCAATTATTACCCTACACAGGGCTCTATTTAAACTAGCAATGCTAAATTAGGGCAGTCCCTGTATAAATATTCGTAATAGTAAATAGATAAAAAATGCTGACCATTCTCATATTTCCGGAACTATATGGCAGAACAACACTGGGTGGAAATAAATAGCAGAATCAACTACCCCCAGTAAAAGCCTATCTAAACAGAATGATAGAGGAAGAAATCATTGACATGAGAGATGACATTGACAAATTCTGTATTTATTGGGTCACAATAAGAGTTGTACAGGCAGGAGTTAAGGAACTTGTACCAGCATGGAATCATCATCTCATACCTGGTGTGTCTATCATTTTGTAACAAACAATTAAAACAATGTATACTCATGTTCTTATAAAAGCTCCACTTCACATGTATTGTTTTCAGGAATAGGCAAACCAATTGACTTAATGGCCAAAAATAACAGAGCTGCACCCCTACAGGATACATCAGTCCCATCTCCAGAACATGCCCAACAACTATATGAAAGAAGTGGAGGAAAGTTAAACACTTTTGGAACTTTTGGAGAAAACCCACTAAAAGAAAGCCCTCCGTTACAAGACATAAGACACCAAGAATTTGCAAGACAGATACCATATTTTCCAAATATGTTTAATGCAATTGTAAATAATAATCCTGGACCCTTCAAGAATAGCATTATAATTTTTATTTCCATAACAAAACGACTAGCTCGAAGTAGGTAATGTCAACAACTTTTCACTCGTGCATACTGGTACTTATGTTGTCCTTCTGCTATCTAGTTTTGTAGACTTTTACAACTTTTTGATCATGATCGAGTAATCAAATGAAAGGTTTGGATATAAAGTAACTGGAAGGTTTTTTAAGTGCAATGAATGTTGCTGAGTATTTGAAAGAAAGGGAAAGGAGAAGATTAATAGGTCAATCTTGTGAAATTATGCTTTGATCTGACATCATTCCTTTATTAACAACAATTAATTACTATATGCTAATTATCACTTGAGAATGCCGTCAGTGATGCCGAAACGTTGTATCCCACTATCGCTCAGTTTTTAAGTTTCACAAAATCAATCCCTACTTATCATAACAATTATTGTTCTATTATTCTCTTGAGGGAAAATAGGTATGAACAAGAAAGGAAATTCACAAAGTACTCTAGTAGTTGTCATCAAGTGATGCCATCATCTTAATGTCCTATTGTTTATTATGTGAACACTTATACATTGAATAAACAGATCATTCAAACAATACAATCCATGGAAATGAGAGGTTATATAACTAATTAATGCATATTAATATTTGTGTTATGACCATTTCAAGAGCTTCAAGTGCCTATCATGCACTAGCACAGCCCATGCACTAGCACCATTAAGTAGAGTATTATACATGTACTGTATGTTAAACGAATGTTAATATTGTATAGTCTTTGTGTTGTTTACTGAAGTATAGTCCTGTTTGAGATGTTTGGTAGAGTACAAACACTAAAAGCGTGAAACGGTACCAACTATTATTTAGTAGACTAATCTAGACACTAGTAGACTTTATTTCCATTGTTTTTTTTTGTGAACATCAGAAGCCTGTTACGATCTGGACTGATCGTTGAATACACGGCATTTATACGTACAATGGCCACTTGATTCCCTAACCTTGGAGGTCAAGCAATTATTCTACACGTTATAGTAGATGATTCAGAAGGACTTACTATGACTACCAAGCTCTGGTTAAGCCTATTCAGGTATTTTGTTTTGTTGTTAGTTCGAAATCTGACAGAAGTTCGATTTGGGCATTTTCCCCAAGTTTGAACGCTTACGATTTTTTCAAACATGCTATGCAGAAAGATGTTATTGGCATTTTGTATTGATAAACATTATTACTTTATCCATATATAGTGAACGAGTTTGAATCAGGTGCCACGATTTTGAAAAAAGCCCTCAAAGTTGGAGTGGTTTGGGATTATGAATACAACGCGTGCATGAGGGTCCATATTCTTTCTGATTCCATTACAATGTGAGATGCAAATTCTTAAAACCAAATTGCGGAAGAAACTAGAAGGATATAGCTACACACCCATGCAAAAAGTATTGCATTTAATCTCGAATCAACTTTATGCGGCAGTTGCAAAATCTTGACATTTTACAGTCTGCTGGACTTCAAAATTGCCATGAGCAGCGCAATTATTTTAAAAAATTCGAATTTTTTTTTATAATTATTTTCAAAGAAACCAAATCGATATTAGTGATTCCTTATGTCAGGCCTTCAAAATACAGGAGTATAAGAGAAATACATTTCGATGGAAAAAATGATGGGCATGTTTTACGGATACACCCACTTAAAGTATTTTAACAATTAAACAATTTGGTAATCAACTTCACCGCGTCCATTCAAATTGAGAACAACAAGACGGCTTTACACTTAGCCTTTTTAAGAATCTCGCCTTCGTTTGAAAACCAATGAAAACACTATGTTATTGTTGTTTGTCATCTCTCTGTCAGCATATATCAATGCGCGTCGACGAGACTTTCATTTCATTTACAGTTATTGACGAACTACTTCCGTACCAAAATGTATCGAGTTTCTAAAGTACTAGATCGCCGAATTGATCTGAAGGGCGAGTGCAATTCTTACTTAGATGGAAACGCTACAGCTCTAAGTACGATTCTTGGACAGATGAGAGCAACTGCAACCAAGCTGTCAAACTGGCTTATTTTAACAAGAATAACGGTACGTTAGTTGTAAACACATTTTCGATTACACGAGTGTGTTGAGATTCTAACGTCATTTATATTTTTCTTTCAGGCATTCAAAGTGTTCGCCAAACTCTCAAGATCATGATAAGTCAGCGTTTGAATGTTTCAAGGTGTCAAGCAGTGAATGGAACAGTCCAACGTAAAGTGAGCGATACCATGCCGATGAACAGAGAAACCTTCTGTGATCTCTTCGGTTGCCTTCCTTCAGCGCCAGCCGACCTCCGCCACAGATCGGCCCCTACGAAAGAGTTGGATTTGGTATTGGAAAAGGGATGGTCGTTGAACACATTCAAAACATCTACTATTTGTCAAGTTATGCTTGTTAAGCCTGTGCACATTTCCTTCTTTACAGAGAAAAATATTTACTACAATCATTCCTCGTGTATTCCACACTGCAACAGCGAACGTTCTTTGGAAAAGTGCGTACCCTCAAAGAGCATAGTGACGGCTACAATGTTTATGAAATTGGCATTCTACAGGGAACGAAGCAAGCGAACAGTAGCAAAGAGAGGTAAAATATTTCATTCTGGCCTTTTATAGTGAAACCATCGCTTTCTTGGGCCAAAGACCGAAAAGATTAGCCAACAAGAAACCAAGAATCACAAACAAACGGCTCCTTTAGGAGCCACCAAACTAAAGAAAGTCAATGACTATCAATGCTATATTTATGAACTTAATAAAGTTGTATTGTATTTAATATAAAGCATGTGATTTATATTTGCTGAATTACAAACAAACACACACAGTCTATTTCGCTAGTTTCCGGCGTTTTCTCGGTGGCGGTGGTGGTGGTGGCGGCATGTTATCGTTACAGCGATCTGGTTCAGGAGTGCCGGTAGTCATTTGGTGACCGATGAACTCGCTATTTTTGCCAATCATTATATTCCTAAAACAATATTAATTGATATTAAAACTGAATGAAGCGATAGACTTACAGTAATATTGAGAACTTAGAGGAATGGAGGCTTTATAATATAAGGTGTGAAAAACATTACCATTGAGTTATGAAGTCCATGGTCGGATATCTCTAAAGGTATATACAAAAGTACTGTATTAAACTTGTCATTGGAATATTTCAATCCTTCAAAATTGATCAGACTTGCTTTAGCTCTGTGATTCGAAATTATTACTAACCTGGTCAATTATTGACAAATGACCCTGGAGAAAGCTCGCAAGTTCTTCTAAGTAGTCTTTCACTTGGACATCAGAAATGGTGATCTATGTTATTAGTAATGAACAAGCATAATGAGAAATTGCGAGCTCTTTTATCTCAAATGGAGTCTAAAATCGTGATCAAGTTTGGTACCGTATAATTTTGATTTTCCATCTTTGACGTACGGTATAGCTTTGCGCGCACGACCTCAGATTGATTAGTGCTGCAACACACTTTACTGGGTACCCTTTGTTGCGTCCTTGTCGCAGACCAAAAGGAACGCAGGCTCTGGGGACGACATATTCGATCTCGACTACATATGAAATCTCATGTGTAGTCTGTGATTTGCTGAACATGGTTTTGGGCGATCGGAAAAAATTCGCTTAAAGGAGGTTTAGTTCACTTACTGTCAGGGCCACTTATTAGATCTTTGGTGCAGTATCGGTTAAAATGGCTTCATAATGAGCTTGCGACGCGACATGGAAAATACCCTAATCCGAAGGACGAGAGGCGAGTCCTACTGACGAGAGGCGCCAGTCCGAAGGACGACTCCGAAGCCTCAGCACCAGTAGCCTCTGGAACCAGGGTACGTGGAAGATGACGCAGTGCGCACTGATCAGTAAAACGAGGGTTGTTGTCATCGACGTCGTGAAGAGGACGTGAAATAACGAAATGCCGTGATACACTTGCCGTCCGGCGCGACGTTTGCACGACAATCGGGCTATGAATGAATGTGATATACTTCGTCAAGTGGTCATAGACCAGAGCACCATTCGGTCAGGATAGCAAAGGGGTTACGCGTGACGCGTGATTTGACCAAAAAATGGAGCGTGAATCGTGAAATTCATAAAAATTCGAGCGTGATGCGTGAATTTATGTTTCAACGTGATGCGTGATCGTCCCTTTTGACCGACTGTGATTCGTGATTTACCGCTGTTATGCTCTGTGAAACGTGAACGTTTAGGATCTAAACCTTTTCACGCGTGAAATTCCAAAAATATGGTTGGCGCTCGTGATTCGTGAATTTCGGACATTTTGGTCCGTGACGCGTGAATTTACCAAAATAATCGCCCGTGAAGCATGATCATGATCCCCCCCCCCCCCCCCCCCCCCTTGCTACCCTGTTCGGTACGCACTGCGGTTGTTTTGACTACTTGATGTAAGGACGATAGAGTGTTTTTTTGGGAAAGAACTATCGACCTTCAGATAAGCTACTGGGAAAATAAATACATCCCTAACTCCCGCAGTAGGTGAATGGATAATTAGTTTAGTCAACAGGCCTGAGACTCACAATCTACACCCCTCTATTACGGAGCAGTTAGTGCTATGGGGGTATGGGAGGGGGGGGGGGGGTATAGGGGGTTTGATGCTAAGCCCCCGTCTCACTCGTTCCTGTACGTTACTAATGACGTATTTTTGCATACTATTTAAAAAGCTATATGTACACTTTGAAAATATAATATTATTGATTTCTCGAGTGAGCCTGAAATTTATCCCGTTGGATAGGCAGTACAATCAACTCGCGTCTTGCAAACACCCCTCTATTACGGACAGCAGTCGGTGCCCGGACTCAGCGAACGCTACAAACATTTACTGAAGAAATAGAAAACGAGCGTGCGACGCTGCGTGCTTCTCAATACTTCTCGAGTGTTCTGATCAGTCCCCAAGTGCTTTAAATATACACATAGCACAGCGGACAATTTTTCTATTTCTTTTATATAATACAATAAGATTTTAAGGCAAGTTTTCAATTTTGTATCGTACAAAAATGCTTGAATATCTGCGAGCACGTTATGTGTGCTCTCATAGAGCACGCGGAATACGCATCCTTTGGCCAATCAGAGCGCGCGTTATATAATAGTTATTTTATTTTACGGCGAGTGCTCTCCACACTTCTTGAGTGCTCTCGGCACTTCCTGAGTGCTGTATTACTGAACGGAGCACGGAATAAGCTGTTCTATTTGCTTTATTATATAGAAACTCTGGATTTTTGATAAAAAAGAACAGGAATGGTGAGAAAAATGGCAAGAAAGTTGAGGATTCTGTTGTGTTTTTGAATAACATTTTAGCGAGTGAAGTGCGCGCGCTACTGACGCTAGTTACGCCGTCGAGCGCGCGCTTGGTTTGTTTTCTTCACAATTTTGGATCAAACCAAACAGCCGAAAAATAGCGTCATCAAACCGTACTCCGTTCTCTGATACAGCACAGTTTTTAGCCAATCAGAGCGCGCGGATTGACTTGACTATATAATAATTTATAACATAGGTATGATATAACGTGCGCTCTGATTGGTTGGTTAGCGTGTGTCCGTAAGCCCACGGACACACGGTACGTCCACGGACACACGTTCACGTCATCGTCATAGCGCGCGCGCTCTGAAATCAATCGGAAAATAAAATTATTTTATTTGAATATGCAGTGACTATGTTATAAAATAAATGGTCAACGCTTTAGCTGTGCGTCCATCGAGTTATGGAGCACTTGGGAATTTGGGAGAGCACTTGTGAAGCTAGAGTTGCTCTCGGCTACGCCTCGAGTAACTACGCTTCTCTCGTGCTCTTCCAAATTCCCGCGTGCCCCATATCTCGATGTGCACACGCTAAGCGTTGACAACAACCCTCGTTTTACTGATCAGTGCGCACTGCGTCATCTTCCACGTACCCTGGTTCCAGAGGCTACTAGACTGGTGCTGAGGCTTCGGACTGGCGCCTCTCGTCAGTAGGACTCGCCTCTCGTCCTTCGGATTAGGGTATTTTCCACGTCGCGTCGCAAGCTCATTATGAAGCCATTTTAACCGATACAGGTAAAGGAAATAAAGAGTATTAGCTTAACGTAGCCTTGTTTAGTTTTGTTGTTTCTTCTCCAGTTTTGAATTGAACTTCTTTCTCCACTCTACCCAGGAATGTTTGTCACTCGGTCACACAACATTCTGCTGTATGTTGCTTGCGTTACGAACATGAAACTGCATGTTTCCATCTCATTAGTCTATTTTGTCTTTGAATCAAGCACCATAAATGATAGCCTCCTTTGCAGGCGTTCTTAGGTGAATGATATTACGAGAATAATACTGCTAACCTCCAAGGAAACATATCTTTTAATGACAATCTTTCCCAAGTAAGTCAATCAATGTAAACAAAGCGGCTGTAATGCTCCAATTACTACAGTCGAAAGCTGAGGACAAAGATTTTAAATGGTGGATCTTCTTCACAAAATGCCAACAATGAAGGTGATCATAATAGTCTGCGGACTTATAATTAGCTTTGATTTTTAGTGGCGAATTTGGGCTTCTAGTTTGAGTTGTTAGATCCCAGACATGGCGTGTGTTCAAATGTTGCACTAAATTTCAAGCCGAAATGCTTGAAGTTCTGGAGTTTGGTAAAAGGCGCACAATTAAAAACCCAAATCAATTCTGAGCTATGTTTCAGTATATCATTCTAAGCTTACGTAGACGGAGTTTTAGAGATATCAGATTACCCGCACATATAGAAAATATTAATCGCATAATAACGGTGAAATGTAAATAGGAAAAACCTGCTTTGTTAACCTTTATTTCCCACTTGTTGATTTGCAGTAAATACCTAGATTTTAACTCAGATATCATGTAGCACCTTTCTACAATGAATATCCGAAGACAGTTTCGCTTTAGCTGTCTTTATTTTTTCGCGCGATGCGATTTTCTAGAGGTACTATTTTCCCGCTGGATTCAAGCCAATTCAGGCCGCCAGAGGCCTGGATCGATTTTCTCGATTTAAAAAAAATGAACATCAGATCAGTGGTTTGTACAATATTCCCCTTCTTTAGATCGAATATTAATGTTTTCACTGTGGCCAGAATTTTGGATATTTTGCTCCATCAGATGTGACATTCTCTCTTAAACTTGGATAGCTTTATTTTTTTCCAATAAAAAATATTTTTGAAATCACGCCAATCGAAACTTACTTGAATGAGGTGCACTAAGGACACAAAATAAGGCATATTTGATGCCATTGCATATAAAAAAACAGATTTTGCCCAATATGGTGCTTTCGTTTCAATAATGTGTGGTCCTTGCTCTTTTTAAATATACAAAAAGAAACTGGCAAAAATAATATTCTGTACCAACTTAATTTGTAAAATACTGGTCAATCAAACGACGTTTCACAAAAACGTTAAAATAGGCTATTTTGAAACTGTTCAAATGGTACTTGGTACATGTCCTCTGAGCTTGAAAATATTTTTTTACCGTTAGCCTTACCTATCTAAAGTATCGTGTGTAAGTATTATTGATAGCAATCGTTCCCGTATTCCAATGTCAAATCTCCACCTGTATTTTACTGTTTTTGTCTTTGATAATACTAATAAGGCTTTTTTTTCTTTTGTTACAGATCTTATTAGTATTGTATATAGAGATTACCAATTACTAGAGACTGACTAGTAACATCTACTAAACAATACTATCTTCACTAATTAATTAAATCATAAGAAATGGACAGTTTTTGTATTCAGAGTTATACATGAGTAATGATACAAAAACAATCATAACTACCACAAGTGTAGTGGTGCTAGCTGAACCAGGCATTTGTGTCTTCTTGACGTCCTTCCTCTGAAATATTTATTCTCTTACTCTCCTTTTCGGTGGGTTGCGTTGGTTGGAGTGCGTCAGAAATTGGCTTGACCATTGTGTTTCTTGCCCTTTTTTAGGAGCGCACAGCTGAACTGCGATGGCCTGTACGTAACATTATAGTGTGCTCGTCAAATTCTCCTTCATACAACGTCGCTGCATATAGTGTTATAGTAAGATTTCGTAAATTGGCGTTTCAAGTCACTTTTAATTTTCATGGAAAACCAAACCAAAATAAAATTTGAAAAGAGCATTGTTTACAAAATGTAATCTTTTGACTGATAAGGATCTGTGTGTTTTAACAATTATTAGCGGTGCATTGTAATATTACATTTGTGTAATACTTGTGACTGAGCGTGCATTAAATGCGACCGTATCTTGATTAATTTAACTATACTGGTTGGTTGATATATGTAAAACAATGGCCTGTGTACCAAGGTAAAACTCATGGTATAACTTGGTAACCACTTCATGTAGGCACAACCGTTCGCTTTTGCAAACGAAGCAGTTTGCTGAAGATCAAAACTTAGACACTTTACCTTTTTTTTCCTGTCTTTTATCCATTCATCTCGATATTTTATCATTCTGAAGACTAAAGTTACTATTTACTCTATATTGCATAGGGACCATTGCGTGATTGTGCCTACACGGAGTAGTTCCCTATAACTTTGTTTATCTCGCGATAAACCAATCAACAGCGCTTCATTTGTGTAGATTTCACACTCTTTTCTGAAACGTACGGAATCCACCGATCCGTGGGAACTTACAGTTCTCATTGATCGATTTTATATATACTGCATTGATTAGTTTTAAAACAACTACAGCCGATCAACACATAATTCTTAATTTATTATCTGTTCAACAGGCTTTTTACTGTATTTGGTTTCTCATTATCATAATACTACCAGCACTGCCTGGATCACATCCAATCATATGCGGCTTTCTTTTCACTGAAGTTGCACTTCAGTTTCAAAAGGATAGGGAAACGAGGTATGCAAGAGAGTTGTGTCTAAATTCAATGAAACAGTACTTTAGCACAAGAGAAAAATCCTAAACCGCTGACCAATGTAACTATATCACGTGTTTAGTGGGGGCAATTTTTCCATCACCCATCCCCAAAAAACGTCTGCATATTTAAAATAGATAACGGTCCAAAACATCATTGCTTTTGAAGCAAAATAGGCTTGTTCCTTCTAAAAATCACGAGAAGGCCCCTTGGTTATTATATGCTCCTGAAAGTATTAAGCTCGATTTTATGCCTGCATATGCACAAGCCTATCCCACATATAAGACTTATATTTATGTAATCACGATTAAAGCTTTTACTCTTTAAAATAAATTAATATCTCGTAGTCTTACCAATTCTCCCTTGAGAGTCTCCCACTTCCAAGTAGTTACTGTCGTACAGCACGACCTCTTGGGAAGACACCTGTAGTTCACACACGCTGGGTCAAACCACTCCCAAAAACGATCATCAGAGATTCGATTTGCAATAACTTTCTATGCCGTACGAATATTTTAATCAAACTTTGTCAGTGGGGTAACATATCTCTGAAAAATATTTTGATTTTTTTTTGGACCAAAAAGTCGATACTGTGACGTCATAATAAATGTTGCAATATTTTATCGATTTTTGGATTTAGGAATTCAAATATTTTGAATTAGGAATTTGAAAGAGATATATCAGGGGAGTTCAAAGCTAAAAACTGTTTCTTGATAGCATCAATAGTTGTTGAGTTATAGGAAGTTGAATAATGGCCCAACCACCCCTCCCCTCAACCTCATTTTAATAGGAAGATATAGGAAAACAAACCCCTTGGTTTAAATGTTTCGTTATTTCATTAAATCAATCCATTCTTGTTTTAAGGTACTTTACAAAATGTCTTCTAAGATCGTATCGTTTTGGATTTTTTAATTTCGGTCTCAGAATGAAGATATTAGGGAATATTTAATTATGACGTCATTTGATGACGTCACAAGTTTTTGTTTTTCGTTTAAAAGAGACGATAAAGAAAAACTTGTGCTTCAAAATGTTACGCATATTTTTGCAATAGACTAGTACAACATATTTACAAGGTATTTGATCTTACGATCATTAAAATTTACAATTAAATAATTAATTTCGAAATTCCCAAATGGTATGACGTAATTCAAAAAAGTCAAAGTTAAAAAAAATAATACTCCTTCCATATTAATGCTATGAACAATCCGTTTTCAGAATTCATCTTCTTATTATCTGCTCTTTGATTTTCAATACATAAATAAAATGTATTCCTTATCTTTAAAATCGTCAAAATGATTGCAACATACGTAGTGACGTCATAATATCGATGTTTTCCGTCAAAATTGTACCAAAATATTATTCATTCCGATATCACTCCATACCCGAAAATTTGGTCGAAAAATACTTTTTGGAAGTACAGCTATGATGAAAAATGCATTTCTGTCAGAAATAGATGAGCATTTTGGGGGGGTGGTTGGACCCAGCGTGACAAGCCATTTTTTCTCGATTTCTTCGTAATCTGTATCTTCGGAACACCAAACCAGACAATTCCGCATTAGTCTGACTTTTTTATTTTGCCATTCCCCGACAGTTATTTTAAAACTTGCATTTGACGATGACGTCGAGGGAACAGGTCGCTTCCCTATCACGCCCTTGGTTGACTGTTCTTGTTGGCTTTTTTATTGCTTGCAACAGTCAGTTTGTAAGCTAAGCGACGAAATTCTGCCTCTGAGTCAGTGGTTTCTTCATCTGATATAGAACGCTTTTGGCGTTTGTCATCACAGTGATCGTTAATGTTGCTCGTCGAAGGACCGACTTCGATAGTGTAGCTCAAATAATTCCAACGTTGGAAACGCACCTTTTGCAGCCGGAAATACATACGTATCTTTCAGCCAAATGGAGGAGTCCTGCTCAATACCAAACAGAGCGACCAATGTACTCCACGTAACATTTTTTTTTGTAGACACTGTACGAGCCAACGGCTTTCCCATAAGATACACGAGTTTACTGATAAATACGGTTCTACAAATAAGCAATACATACAACACATCACTAACTATCATGATAACTACATAAATAAATACATGCTGACGATAATTACAAAGTATAACTAACCTTATCGGTGAAACCATGGCAAAATTGAAATGAATAGGGAGCTACTCGCGTACTCCAAGATGAGTTACAAAAAAACTGACCAAATTTACATAAGTATTTTCTGATAAATTACAAAACAATAGACAGTAGAACAAATGAATTAACAAGGGCGTTATACAAACATTAAAATACTGATGAGTAGTGGATAGCGATAACAGACACAGGTCTCCGTTTTTAACTCGTGGATTGCAAAGCATCCACGAGTTATTGGGATGGGACTTTTGAACCGGAAGTGTCACTCACTCACTCACTCGGGGGCAAATTGTAAACTTTTGAGCCGCATGGGACTGGGAACTAGACATGAGGCTTCAGATTTCCAAAATGGCATTCCAAGACACGATGGAAGGCGCTTCATGTGGAATTTTTCTAAGGAAATCTTGCACTCTTTACTCGTCAGAGTGTTCAGATGATAACATGATAAGATCTTCAAACTTGATATCGTCACCCCTTCCATTCGTGAGGAAGCTGTTAGAAGAACGAAGAGATGGCTACGTCGCAACGACTCGTACTGACTCTACTGGTTTCGTTCAATGTCAACATGCCTAAGACTGATATTCCGCGCTAACTGAACTGAGACACATGGAAGCCTTTATCAGTGAAGCTTTTATCAGTTACATGTATACAAACTTGAAGTTAAACTGTTGCATTGTAATGAAATCATTACAAAATAACCTGGATTTTCAGTTGAAAGCAACGACTACGAAGCTTACCCAAATCGGCCAAACATCGAGCACAATCAAGATTGCATACATGTACATGCTGACTTGAAGATGAATTGGACTTGAATTTGCGTTATTGCATTTGTGTATTGATTTTCATTATTTATTGGTTTTTATTATTTTCAAACAAGTTTACCGTTGTGTGTTGTTGCTGTGCTATTTAAGCTTACGTCTCTTTCAGAATTCAGGCGATAACAACTCGAAATCCAGCTGATCCCGGAAACCCACAAAATACGCCTCAACCCTCAAATAACTATCAATATATATTTGTATTTCAAAGAGGGAAATATAAAACATACAGCATTGATCACGAAAGATAACTGCAATGACATGTGCTGGTTCCATGCTCTAACATGCCCTAATGTCTTCTTCAAGGAGTTCCTCGTCAGTCACCGAAAATCCACGAGTTCACCATTGGGTGCCTTTGATTAACTGAATGGTGCAAAATGTAATTACCATCTAACTGTTGTGGCGGCAAATCTACTTCCCCCTTGGGGAAAGGGTGACACGTACCACTTGCGGGCTAGGGTTGGGAGGAAAGGAAGTATTGGGCGAACCCTTCCCCCTCCTTTCACTTTCACCTCCCCGCCCCTCCCCTCCCTCTCCACTACCCCCGCAGCATCTCAGCACGTCTTCGAAGGGATCAAGTTCGAATGAATTCATAGTTTTCTGATTTCTGAGAGCCTTTAATACGAATCAGGTTTGATTTCTGATTTCTTAAAATCAAGAAATCTGAAATCGAAAATGTTGCTTTTCAATTTTAGATGACCCGATTCTTCTTCATTTAGCAAGCAAAGCCGCAGCCGCAGCCACACCAGCATACAGTCGTTCATGCAGCCCTCATGTCAACCTCATGTGGAATAACCTTAAGATTTAGCACAAGTTCCTTGGGAATCTGACCATGTAGTCGCATCTCCCTTGCTATCCACTGGACACATGTTATTAAGATTTAACCCACAACATTGGAAACACAGTCAATCAGACAGCAGAGTTGCTATTGCATATTCCACAGTATTCCACTCTTCCTTCCCACAATGCAATGTGATATGTTTATTTGTTCTAGTATTTTCTATGGTGTGAGAGACATGAATTATGCAATGATTTTGAGTTGTATTCGCATGGTATGTAACACACCACTTGTATTTTCTATACATACATCACCTAAAGGCTGGTGTGTATACTTAGGAAATACAATGTACAGTACAAGTGATACATGGGATCAGGACGCTAGTCATTACTAGCGCACGGTGGGATATTCCATGGCATACAACTCGAAACCATATTAGGGAAGCAAGGGTGGCCGAGTGGTGAGAGCCTCGGTCTGTCACCTCTGTGTCCCGGGTTCGATTCCCGGACCTGGGATCACATGTGATTTGAGTTTGTCAGTTCGTTCTCTCCCTTGCTTCGAGGGTTTTTCTCCGGGTACTCCGGTTTTCCTCCCTCAATGAAAACGAACTAGTTAGCTGGAAGTTGTATGTATAGAATATTAGAATGTAGTGGTAGTGTGTGTGTGAGTACAGTGTCCCCCAATTAGTGCGCAAGCGTTAGAACGCATTGGACACTTAAATAAACAGTTATTATATTTTTTTTTTTGCATAATTACTTGTATATAATATACAATGTACAATAAATAATTGTAAGCTTTATTTAAGTTTCTACACTTTCTTACCCCTGAACGTCCAAGCTATGTGAGATTGGTCATTTGTTCCCAAGCATTATCTGACAATCTTGCTTTCAATTTAAATAACAAATATCAAACCCAATCTGGCGAACACATGGACTGGACTCTTTCTTTCCACATTTTGTCTGGGATCAATCGTTCGCATGACTCCTTTACACCAACTTCAATGGCCAAATGAAGGAACACATTGTGAATGTGAGATATAGCACTATAATCGCCTTCGTCTTCCCGTTCTAATAGACAATATTCTCCAAGAACGGCGCCCAAAGACTTTCCTCTCACTTTGCAGAGTTTCGACAGCTGGTCGAGGGTTGAGCTAGCGACCTGCAGGTTTTTCTTTGTTATGGAAGGAGATAAGTCGGGATCCTTCTTTATTTGGTCGAGGGTTTTTGGGCGGGCTTTTGGTTGGCGGGCTTTTTGAATTAGGTGGTGTATCTGGAAGAAATGTATCTTGCTCTCTCTGTCTTCGAATTTGCACAATTTTTTTAGCAGCCAAGCTGAGTTGCACTTCTAGAATGGAACCTTTGCGTTTCAAGTGAGCGACCTCGTCTACCTCGGTCTTAGAAGAGAGCGTGCCAAAACCCCTTGAGTTTATCTCCGTTACCAGCGAAATCTAAAAATATTTTTTCCCTAAAAAGTTAGAATCAAAAAACGAATTTTTGATTTCATTTGATGCAAAAAGATGTCGACAAGGAAGCTGTCAACAGTACTCACGCAACATACTTCCCACAAAGATTCAGATGCGAAGTAAGTATCCAAAATTCGTAACTGCTCACTCAAAATACATCCTTGGATAACGATGCTAAACCACTCACGGTCAAAGTGCTCGTATTTTCCGCTAGCAGTAACTTTGTTTTTCTGCCACGTTGTGTTACGTCGTTGCGAACTGTAAGGCGATCTTCTTATGAATGCCATTCATATGTCATCAGGTATTGGATCACATATCTGTGGTGGATTATCATCGCTTGTGTAAACAAAGGCGACACTTGACTTGAAAACTCTTTTGCCTTTTATTTCGGAAACAAAATAGCCACGAATCAAGCGCACATTTTGAGTTCCGGGTCAAAGGGATTTTATCCGATTTAGCTGAAATTTGGTGGACACTTTGTCAGATAAATATTCTTCAAAAATGTGTCTCCGAATTTTAATATTCAATTTCCAATTGTTTTGTAAAGTGTTTTCCAGTTTTTGCAGAGCTCGAAGTTTAGGACCGTATAAAAACGCAACGGGTTAATTTATCAAGAAACGGAGACACTTTTTTGTAAGATATATCTCGTAAGCTTATAAAGGTATTAGCCAAGGATTTCCGATAAATTGCGGCTGTATGGGACCTTGGCGATTATAGTGATGTGAAAATCTGCACTTTTTTACCTATTTCAAATATACTGTTTTTGTTCTAAAAACTAATTGTTTTATTGAATTCTGCATTTATTCAGCTTTCAGAAAATGTATACTTTATAGACGTTTTAACGTAACGAGTACGTGCTAGAGCGTATTGCGTGCATGATGGTCGTTTGGGGTACCCTGATACCGTAATATTCGTATTCAAAATATCTCGCTGACGTGGTAGAACAAAACATTCCTGGTTTAGAGCAGCACTGCGATGCATTAACCGCATCTTTGTGGGGCATAACTTTAAAGAAAAGACTTGTTTTGGTGAAAGAACTGGAGGCACTGGAGAGCCAGAACTAGTCCTTTTCATCGTTCCATCGAGATTTGGCACCAATTGTAATCATAGATGCTTGCTTTATACTTTTCAAATTAGGCGCCATTTCATGAAAATACATCCTTATAAAGGATAACCCAATTTTAAACGTTAATATTCTACATTTAGTGCTGGTCAAATTCAAACCTGTGTACATTTGTACATATTCTTGTTATTTGTACGCCATCTTGTATTCAGTGAGCAACCGCTGGTCATTAAAACGCAGTAGCGACATTCCTTGAAAGTTGATGTTTTGATTATCGCGGACTGCTGCTGGGCTGACTAGCATTAAAGGTGTTCTAGTAAATCGGATTAACTAGCGCGTCTTTAGCAACGTTGGATTCCAACGCTGCGGCTTCTCGTGTTGCCGGTGTAAGACGATGACTTGTCTTACCTTTATTTTCAATGATCTCATTGAGTTGTCTTCTCAAGTCATCATTTTCAAGCTTTAGCCTTTTACAACTTTGGCATTCTGAAGACTCAATATCATGCGTTAAGTGGAAAGGCCTGCGTGGGCACTTTCCACCAATAGTAGGTCTGCTAACCAGAGGTGATGCACAGCTGCTAGCCAGAGATACATTTAGCATTGTTCTAGGAGGATGTCTATTGCTAGCTCGAGGTGATGTTCTACTAGCCAGAGGTGGTGTTCTGCTAGCTAGAGGTTATGTTTCTATTAGCCAGAGTTGATGCATATAGCTTATAGCCAAAGGAGGTATACTAGAACTTGCCATAGGCGGTGTACTACTTGCCACTTATTCGATTAACGTGAAACTTCGTCTGAATTATTAATCCTATAAGAGCTTCACTTTCATAAACTTGGTTACCATAGGAACGATCACGTGACTGTCCTAATTTGCATAATGCGACCACAAATAGTGCATTGTCTTTACACGCGTTGCAGACGTATCAAATGCGGTAATATCTTTCATAAAATAGCACTACAATGTGGTTCACACATTGTGATTACTCAAACTAATTGGATAAAAAGTCATCCATTAAGCGTTTAAGAAATAGAACTGCCCCAACATAGAATTTACCTCAACAGCTAATTCATGGCAAATTTTCTACGCAAACATCGATTGTTTCCAACATATCCAATTAGATACTGAAAATACATCAATAGTTGAAAGTAAAACTGCAATAAAATTACGTACATTCACAAGTTAAACCTTTCTGCATCAGCATTCAAATCTAGCAGTAAACAGCACAAAAACGAGGCACAGGCTCATGTGTTCCCTGCTTAAATAAAGCTTATTATTATTATTATTATTATTATTATTATTATTATTATTATTATTATTATTATTATTATTATTATTATTATTAAAAGGTCAGCTGTTGCTCTATGAGATTAAGTTTCCATAGTTACAGATAGGAAGTTAGAAAAAGATGGCGGCCAAAGTGAAGCACAGAAGCTTGTGTATGAACATTGTTGAACAATTCTAGAGATGAAAAAAGCCTATCGAGTACTATTGCGTGATCCAGTCGCAACATGGTCTAAATGACATCAGTAAATATATGTTTTGTGAGTATTACTTGAATTTACACTAAAAATCACCATGTATTTTCAAGCTATCACAGCTTTCAACTAGTTTACAACTACATCGACTTCAAAAATATATTATGTTAGTAGTAGGAAAGTGCCGGTTCACCAACACGGGCGGTCCGGGTCAGTCCGGGCGGCCCGGGTCAGCCGGCCAGCCAGGCTAGGGGGAGTTCTGGTTCACACCGGGCCATCGCACAGGTCCCACCTCTGGAGTTATTTTTAAAACGATCCTATTCAGTCTGTGTTATTCCACAACTATTTTTAGAACGATCAGATGGACTTTTGGTGTTTGGCTGACGTTTTTGTTCAGTCTTCGCATACTCATACGCTGTTACTTTTCATATTTCTTTTCCATGATCATGATCATCATGATGTAACTTGTTTTTCTAAGTTTTCTTAAGTAAAGTTATTTTTAGTATCCCAACTAGAGCATAATTTTATATAAAGCTGAATGTTTCCATCTCCGAAAATCAAATGATATTGACCATTATTCCGCTGATCTACTGTTGGATACGAGACTCATCTTCAACATAAGTTTATCATGGACCCATTCAATTTCATGAAAAAGCTCTATATTTCAACTTATACTGTTGAAGTATGCAAACAGCTTCATCAAATTGATATAGTGTTGTGGGTGTAAACAGACTGAAGGAAAGGAATGCCTCATGCTGACAGAAGATGAGAAGATTGAAATTAATTTCGACCGAATCCTCAAAGTTGTGGATGTTAAATCTGTTGTTGAAAGAGTTATGAACAATATGAAACCATTTCACCTGTCAGCTAGAACAAAGACAGAATTGTACGCGTGGTTGCCGAGTAGCAACCCCAGTCTCGAAATATACCAAAAGATTAATATCTAACTGAACCTATGGAAACTTTGTAAACTTAGTAATGCTGACATGCTCTTTCTTATGATGGGGTTCATTTCTTAATTATATTAATTATCTCGTTCCCAGTCCTTTACTCGTTTCCAAAGTGACTAATTGTGACACACAATTTCTTCAAAAACATTAATGTTCAATCTCCTTTATCCTCCTAAATATTAAACCAAGCATCACAACTGTCTTGTTGTATTGTTATTCTTTGCTCAAATGTCAACTTTCCTTTATTTCCAGAATAAAATGCAAAAACAATATTTTTTGTGTGTGTGATTTTCAGAGAATTTGACTGGATTTTTCAAACTTTCTACGAAATTACCCAGGAAAAACTTGATTTCACAAGCTTTCTTATGCTTCGAACTCTATAAATACTAAGAATCAAGTCCGCCGGATGATCAGACGTTTCGCCAAAACTTACTCTTCAAATACAATATTTTCATATTTTTTCTTAGACAAACACCCTTTCTTCGAAAATTTAACGTTTTGAAGAAAATTGAGCTAGATTTATTAGAAATAGATCAAATATAATACCAAATGTGTTTTTTGTTCTAATATCCTTATTGCGTACGAGTAACGACCCTTGAAACATACCATAATTTTCCTATTTTCACTTCTCGCCCCAGGCCTCCTCAATACACCAAATTTGCATGGCCTGTAGATTGCCGGCATTATGATATTTTAGGAAACTAATGCCGTGGATTTAATTTAGACCTCTAACACAAACTATGACCAAAACGTGATTGAAATCAGCTAATCCTCATTTTCCGTCTTTCTTTCATTTTCTTCGAATTTTGCACTCTCTTAAAAGCCGCGGCTACACGAGCGATTTTTTGCTTGCACAGGCGACGCAATTTTTTTGAAAAACTGCTGTATCACCGTTTTTTATTTTTGTTGATGCCACATATTCGAAAATTATCATTTCAATTTCTGATTTCCGGTTTTTATAACTCATTAGACAATAGTAGACAATAGTAGACAATAGACAATAGTAGACAATAGAGACAATAGTATTATGCTCCAAATACCTATTATTATAATTATTAAAATCAGAATTGAACTAGCAATTTTCGATTTCCTAAAAAATCGCGTCGCCTGTGCAAGCAAAAAATAGCCGCGGCTTGAGGACGTTCGCGGTCATTGCTCGCGCGCATTCTTACTGCGCACAATCGCGCGCGCTCTTAAACCGGAAGTCGAAATGACCAAAAACATTTTTTTCGAGATATGATCAATTTTTCCTTATTTGATATCTAAGATAGCTTTCTTAACATGTTTTCGATTTTTGGTTTTGAAAAGCGCAAAAAGCAGCGATTTTTAAAGAAACGGGCTCTCATTAGTACTCAGTCTCCGAAACGAACACGGTGACCCCCATTTTTTTCCTGCCTAAAGTCTAGGTACTATAAAGATCTACAAAATATGTTAAAATGAAAAAAATGACATTACATGGGAAAGACTGACATCAATATTTTCAAAAAAAATACACCCCTCCACGGATTCGAACGACTCACATTTTGACGGCAACGCACGGATTAAAACCTTCGCAAATACTTCGAATTACCAGTTATTGAATTTATATTTAATCAGTTATGTTAACTACAAATATATTCAATGTCAGATAAAATTTAATAGAATTTAAAGAACGTTTTCATGTAATTTTGAGGTGTTCATTTGACAGTTTACTTATCATAATTCGCGCGTCTTTCTCTTCAAAATCATCAGTTTTGCTCGGCGTGTAGCTCAAAAACAGTTTTTTAACTCTAATACGTTAGAGTATCTGTATGCCAAGTTTCAGAAAATTGACATTATAACTTCAATTGCCCGCGAACGTCCTTAAAATATCTGCATATCATTAAAATTGGCGCACATACGTGTCGTGACAGTGCCCCTTTAACGTTTTGCTGCTTAAAACATCGATTTAAAATGAGACCCATCGTCCAACGAAATAGGCGCATGCCACCTTAAGAAACATGTGGTGATGGGCAAGCTTACCCCATTGTTAGCACAAAAGTTGCAATTAAAATCTCCCAAGAGCAAAAATTCAATGGTAAAGAATGGATTCAGCATCAATCATACGGACTATATTTTCTAAGTTCGTTAGAAAGCCATCATCACAATCCGGAGGTCTATGAAGAGCGGTTACGATGAAAGGCTTACTATTGGGTTTTAAAATTTCAATACCTAATATTTCATATTTGGCGTTATGTAGATCCAATCTAGGTTTGAAATTAATGCCAGAACGAACATACATACATACTCCTCCTCCATTACGATTTCTATCCCTTCTTAAAATACTATAGCCTTCAATATATTCACCTGACAGTCAGATATTGTGGAGTCCAGTCTGGTCTCATTTAAAGGAAATACATCAAAGCAATGAGCTTGCAAGAAGATCCGAAGCTCATCAATATGCTAGGCTTGCAATATTTATAAGGCTAACAACTTTAAATCCGCTTACTCTGCTAAGCGAACAAGGAGAACCAGACTCAACACGAAAATCGTGACCTACATGGTCATTTTTAAGTTTAAAAAATTAAAAATTGCTAGTAACAGAAGCTCAAAGTAAATTACTAATATGAGATAAACATTTTTCGCTAAGCTAGTAGAGCCAGATACAAACCCCTTCCATTTAAAGCAGATTCAACAATGTTATTGTTTTCAATGAAAGGTCATCCTCTATTACTAGCAAAGGTTTACCTTAGGTATCGTCGTCTGTCCTGTGGAGTAAACTGGAGATCATTACAGTTGGGGAGATCATTACAGTTGGACTGTAGTTTTGGCCAATGTTATCCACTAAGTTGAAGATGCTGTCTGCTTCCGATATGCAATATGACTTCATCGAGATTTTTCGGGATTTGCTGGCTGTGTTCTCACTTTGCCTTTCAGTTAAAAGGGAGAGAGAGAGATTACCGGCGACAGATTTTCTATTCTTGCGAGATCTTTTACGCCGGGAGCTGGCATGCTTTATGGTTATCCCAGGTATTGTTTGGATTATCAGTAACTGGTCTTTGAGATATATGTCTAGGAAAAGTTGTGGTAGCTTGATGTGCTGAAACGTCTATTTGAAGTAGACAACCAGGAAATCTTGGAAAACATGCAGATGTAAGATTCCCTTGTTTACGATTTTCGTCCTCATGAAGGATTAGGATAGAAGTCACCAAACTATAATTTTTCAAGATAATTATTAACAGTGCTTCTTGGAGCTTCAATTTCGCTACGCAACCGGTTGTTTTCTGTTTGCAAATGATTAATATGTGGGGTCGTTTCAATGATTTACATGCTCCCGCCAGTATTTGAAATACAGCTTATTTCTACTGTAAAAGCTCAGTTTGAATTTTTTGATGTCTTCTTCCAAGGAGGGGCATTTGCAGGATGAAATCCTTTTAGTAGTAGTCTCAACAATCTGTAGGCTACCTCATCTTCGAGCTTTTTTATCAGTTGATGATAAGCTCCCCTCGTCGCTCTCCTTGCTATCCACGATCGTATCTAGTTAAGGTAATTCTTCAGTATATCTTCCCCAATAGAAAAATCGCTGAAATTTTGCAGGTGAATTATTTTTGAGTTTTTATTGTCAGAAAAGTAAAAAAAAGTGGGGGTCACCGCGCTTGTTTCAGTAATATTCGTCAGAATAGACCATGCGGTATAAGCAAAATCGACTCGAACAATCGATTATCGTGTCACGGTGATAAAATGGCTCAAAAAAATTGTGGAAGTGCTTTTCTGCAACCGATTTACCAGTTATTCAATCACACCAGTTCAACAAAGGTGATGTACCAAAAATTGCATAACAATTTTGCCAATTGAGTCATTTACAAGCCGGGTTTTGACAAAGGAATGACCGAATTTCCTTCCATTTTCGTATGCAAATCGGGAAAATGACACGGAAACGCGAAACAAAATTGACTTCCCCAATTGAATTTTTTATTATTTTTTCACAAAAGATGCGAAATCGGTAGTGTAAATAAAATATACAATAAAAATTGATGGTCACCGTGCTTCGTTCGGATTATTCTTTTTTAACCACAATCCATAGTTTCGGTTGTTATGCAGTGTTTTTCAACACCAAATTATTATTTCACGTAATAGATCATGCAATACATCACGTTATATAATATATGCGCAGTAGAATTGCGCAGTGCAAAACTAAGGAATTACCTTAATGCGCTTTCTCTGTTGGACAACTGATTCGGTTTCGTCATCACCCATAGCATCTACAATCAGAGCATGTCTTCTTCCATCGTCTTGCGCCATGTTGCTCGACTGCCGTAGGTGCCTTCATATGCAGCCAGACCGAAAAGTCATCCATCGGTTGTAAAGCGTATTGAGACAATGTCAAATGCGTTATATAAGAACTTTAGTCCATGAGCCCAGACCTCAAAAATAGCATTTTAGTACCATCTGGGGGGGCAAATTCTATCATGCATTTTTGAAATCCCTAATGATTCTAGTTTATTTTGATGTATGATAGCCTTGTCTACGATGTAGCTTTCATTGGATTTCAAGGTATTATGTATACACCCCTCAGACCCATTGATTGTACGTTTTGGCAATATCTCTCCATTGTTATATCTGATAACTTGTACTTTACTATGTCTATTTGTGTTGTAATGACATGTTTTGTTGATGCTTGACTTCTGAATATGTTAGTCTACAATATTAGCCCAAATAGAGATAAGCGAGAGACATTTGGTTGCTATGGTAACGTGATTTGGTGTACAAACGACACATGAAGGTGGAAATTATAGATTATTATCTAATTATAATTACATTTTAAGGCTCCTTGATAATTTGATGCATATAATGGAAGGTTTTGTTATTGGTGCATAGGTAAAACTGAGGAAATTATTTATTTGCTTGTCAAAAATCGACACTAAGTGCTTCGACCCCCAGCAAAGGTGAATAATATCACCATCACTTTAACTAGAATCCTGCCAACTTTTAATTAAAATTGCTCATATTTATTTGGTACATTTGTACGTAGAAATATTGGTATTAGTTATCTAAGTGACAGTTCAATACAGACGCTGCTCTTTCCATAATTCGAGCTAAATTGGTTCAAATGGAGTCGGCTTTATTATAGTTTACTTCAATTGTGATCGCAGCATGGACAATAGAGTCGTTTTCGTATGAGGAACAATAGTTTATTTTCCGTAGGAGTGGAAAGTGGTTACGGTACGGTTCGTACCGTGCAGTGATGGTGTCGTGCGGTGACCGTGCCGTATCTAAGCATTCGGATTGGTTGAGCAGTGATTTTGCGCGCTGTGATTGGTTGAATAGAAAGTCTATAAAGTCCGTAACTCTGTGCGGTAGGTTTCCCACTCATACGAAAACAACTCTATAGTCTTTGCATGACCCTCAAGATGGATGGACAGCATATGGTGGCTCTTTACTGGATTTGCAACCCAGTACATAAGGTGTGGAAAGTGTATGTTTCCAATTGTGTCCTGAAGTTAGCAGAAACCACAGAAGAGCTTGATATAATGTGGAAATACTGCCCCACTGCCTGACATGGACAGTGGCCGGAGCAACCAAAACTTGAGATGACAAGAAACGTAAACGAAGAATATAAAGCCGGCACTGAAATAGCTTTCTTCACCACAAAACGTGCATGAGCCAGACGAATCGTATCAACGCATGGGCCCAATGATGTGTGAACAGCGCCAGAGGAAAGACATCCCGAGGGAAAGAAACAAGCCCATTGAAGAAGGAAGACCTCACAGACACAAGAGACCACTGGGTAACGACTGTCCAACCTAGAGACCCCAGGTTGGAAGGTCGATCTACGTCGAAGGAGGAGTGTTCACGGAAGAGGTCGATAAGGCATGTGCATGAGAGCATCAACCATCTGGGTGTCGCCAACACAATGGCAGCAGTTAAAGAGCAGTGGTGGATGCCGCAGTTGAGTTCCAAAGTCAAGAAAGTCAAAATCAGTTGCAACATATGCAAAGTATGGAGCAACAACAACACTTGACATACCTGAATTTCTCACTGAGGGAGACAGCCCGTTTTAAACCACAGGGATTGACTTCGCTAGACCATTGAAATACAAGATTCACAAGAAAGATGGAGGCAAGTGCTATATTCTAGTCTTTACTTTACGAGCTGTACATATGGAGATGACCGTATCTCAAACTGCCGACAAGTTCCAGAGGAAGCTAAACACGTTTGTCACCCGACGTACTAGACGGCCATGACTCATTGAGACAACGCTGCTGTCGTCTTCAAAGCAACCGTCACGTGGATCAGGAATCAGCGTGAGTTAGATGGCAGTTCAACATATCCAGTTCCCATGGTGGGGAGGAATGTATGAGAGACTGATCAGAGATCATTAGACATCAAAGACCTTATACAAGACGATGGGAAGGACCTTGACTTTTGAGCAACTATATGTAGAAGCAGTAATCATGGACATCAAAAGACACACGAATAACTGTCCCTTAACGTACGTGGAGAGTGATGCTGGTGAAGAGCAGATTTTAACCCCAATGTCATGATCAGCTGGGGACAAAATGCTCACACTTTAGAAGACATAGAGCGATGGACAAGATGTGTGTCAGAGATGGAAGAAAGAGTACATCCATAGTCTTATGGAGAGTCATCGTATCAACAAAGGCACAGACAAGCACCCCGATGTAGGAGAAGTAGTACTCATCGATGGAGATGCAAAGAACAGATGTGAATGGAAGAAAGGACGTGTCATGAGACATGTCAAAGGAAGAGATGGTGTGGTCAGGGGAGTAACCTTCCTCCACAATGGCGACCATGGTGTGCTCTCTAGAGCTGAAGGCACCTGTCAACCTCTGGTGAGTACCAATCACAGATGTACCAGAGTAACGACGAAGCATCAGAGCAGCAGCAAAGGACGCTAGTTCAAGGATACAGATACAGGCTATAGGAAGAAGAGTTGAAAGTATAAAGACTTTATTGCCCTGATATACAAAACTCAACCGTATCATATAAAACGAAAGTAGAAAATGAACTTTAGTAGCCTTGGCTATGGGGATTTTACATTTTGCAATAATAGTTTTTGGGTGGCCCCTACTCAAACTTAACATGCTTTTCAGTGACCCCCCCAAACTACACACTTTCAGTGGATACTGTGGATACTAAATATCATGACTCCTGGCTCCTTCCACAGTAGTAATACATATTCGTTCCCCGAAAGTAAGGGTCCAAGTGTGCAGGATATTGTTGTTACTGGGAAAGCCCTCCTTTATGCAGTAGAGAACCTGCTGATCCACGTTTTCTATTCTGATTGATGTAAGCGGATGTTCAGTCTAGATGGATCCCCCTTTCCGAGTCTTTGTCAAATATTTTCGGTAACGCCCTAATTGGTACTGGAGAAAGTGGCTGGCCCCCTCCAAATCCCCATAGCTCCCCCCCCCTCCCCCATCAGATACATTATGAACCCTTTAGGAGAGTGTGAGCGGAAGTTGATTCTTGTAAAGCTGAGAGATGAGGTTCCTGTGTTATGATTTGATATGTAATCTGATAGGGGGTATTAAGCGAGAGTATGCATTCCCGTGCATGTAAGAGTGAAGCGAGAGCGAGCGAGTAAGTGAAAATAACTAGTGCTTTACAATGTTGATAAAAAGTGATTGATGGGAAATTTAGTATTCCAGATCAAGTCAGAACATATCCCACAACACAGCTAATTCACAACAAATATAAGCAAGTGCTCCACGTAACACTTTTTTTCGAACATAAATAAATAAAGCTAAGGGGATTATACGCCATATATAATTTATGAAAAAAGTAGTCATGTGACCTCTTTCTGATAAATTGTTTTACATACGTACAGTAAAAAGCCATATATTGTTTTAACAACTAATTTCGTTGACGTTTTCATTTTAAAAACGTAAAAATCGACGCTTATTTGGTCAAATTCATGCGAGCCTCGTTTTCATGCTGAAGGATTTAAGGGAGAAACTTAAATTGCGAATAATTAGAGCCCGCTACAATTTTGCGAAGGCTATCATATGACATTTGACACACTTTAAGGTCATAATCAAAATAGTACTACTAAGAATTTGCCCCCTGATATGGTACTAAAAAAAACCCTGGCTCATGGACTACTTATTATTATAATTATAATAATAATTATTATTATTATTATTCAGTATTAATTATATTATTTATTATTATTATTATTATTATTATTATTATTATTATTATTATTATTATTATTATGTATTATTATTAACAGCCTACTTCAAAATTGGAAGTATTACAAAATCATTCTAACGGACTAAACTCATGATTTAAATGTAAATGACAGAGTAGGCTTGGTATAAAAGACCCCCCGTAACGTTTCTGTTGAATCGTGCAATTAAGAATGGAATAATCGATTAATATTATATACGTGTCAGTTAAGCAGGTGAAGTACGAAGTAAAACCCTATAACCGTTTATTCTTGACTAAGTGAGCAATTCTAAAGGTACGTGGCTTGTAGTATCTTCGTATTGTAAGGTAGAGATTGTTACTCTATTTTGGCTGGTGTAAATTCTGTGTAAATTGTATGTAAAATGTGCAGATGTCCAAAACCTTGCAAATTTAATTCACAAGAAATGTACACAAAATATAAACGAAATTTACACAGATCGATCACGAATTCACACAAAATATACACCGGTCAAGAGCGAGGGAAAACGGAGGTGTAAATTTCTCAGTGTAAATTCTGTGTGAAATTTTAAACTTTCCATGCATTTCGTGTAAATCTTGTGTAACTTTCGTGTAGATTAAATTTACCCAATCATCAATATTTGATGACAAAATACAATAGAAATCATAACTTGTAAATCTGATACAAAATGGTCCTCATGATTTACATAAATTAATCATGCTCGTTTACGAATAAAAACATCGGCTGTGCGCTGAATAAGCTACGTGTTGTATCTCGCCTTCGACTCGAGTTTTGTAAATTAGATACAATACTGCTGCTCATGCCGTAAACACTGAATAGCATATTCCGTGAAACAAAAGCAATACAAGGAATGAGTACTTGTTCATTATATACTGGAACCGACTGTCACGATTCCTTCGGACAGGCAACACCCCAGCTCCCGTCCTTCACGTCTTCCCCGTAAGAGAACAGTCTTATGCACACATAACGACAAACACATTTACTTTCCTTCAATAACTGTAACTTGATGTTTCTCAAGACTAATTCTAGATTATTCAGTTTAAAGTAATTTCTACAGATATTTCTAAGGTAGTTCTAAATGATATATAAATATGCTTTACACAAAATACAAATGTTTTATACTTAATGTTCTGGCGGCTTTTGTTTTCGTTCGTAGGCGATTTTGCAGTGGACTTTAACGAAGTGGTGAACTTTAGTAAAGTTAACATATAGACTTTCTTGTTCTCTAGTACCTCACAGTTGTCCACAATTCTTTGTACACTGAATTCACGACCTCGTGCTCTAGAGGTTGACTTCTCTTCCAACCAGTATAGGAACTTGTGTTGACTCTGTTCCACTGTTTATAGCTTTCTTTAATTCGTGTTCCAAAGATTCGTCTGCGAATTCTCTCCTTACTCATGGGACTCTGAGTGAGTCTGTTCCAATGACTCTCCAAGTTCTTTGCTTATCATGGGACTCTGAGTGAGTCTGTTCCAATGACTTCTTACTCTTCTTGTAAGATTTACTTTCACTTCAAGCGAACTTGTCCTCTCCTTGTTCTTTCGAACGTGTCTTCTCTCCACTCCCAAAACCGCTTCGAGGCGTATTATTATGATTAACAAAATACAATCATTACGAATAATTACGTACATATTCTCGTGCAATCGTGCAATCGTGGAATGTTACTTAAATAAACACATTACTATTGAAGCTAAATTAATTAACCTAAATTCGTGACACCTCCCCCCTTTAAAGTCTATTTCTGAATCGGAACGATGCGAAATGGAATGAAATGAAAGGAAATGGAGATGACCCACTCACTATCACTCATGTTTTTTCAAACGTGCATTTGTTGTGTTTTTTTCAAACATACTTTTTTCTTTTTTTTTTTCTTCTTTTTTTTTTAACTTCTCCGACTCATTCTAACATTCTGCATTCAGTCCTCCCTGCATCTTTAGACAAAAAGGAATCTCTTCACTAACATTACTCTCTACTCAACGCGTCTACGTTCACGTTCTTTTTCCCTGGTTTGTGCTCGATTTCCATCTCATATTCCTGTAAGGTGATGCTCCAACGCAGTAATTTCTGACTTTTCTCCCTGACTTGGTTGAGCCACACTAACGGGTTGTGATCCGTCTGCAAAGTAAATTTTCTACCATATAAAAAATAGCGAAAGGTTTCGACGGCCCATACAATGCTTAAACATTCTTTCTCCGTCGTCGATAGTCTTTCTTCGCGTGGTTGTAATTTTCTGCTAGCATAAGCTACTGGTCTTTCGTCCCCATTTTCATCCCTTTGACTAAGAATGGCACCTAGCCCACGGTTTGATGCATCTACCTGCAAAATAAATGGTTCATTCCAGTGAGGAGGACGCAAAACTGGGGAAGTTCTTAACGCGTTCTTTAAATCCTGGAAGGCACTTTCTTGTTGTTCTTGCCAAACTAGTTTTGTTGGTTTCTGCCCCTTTGTCAAATCTGTTAACACAGCTGCTCTTTCGGAAAAGTTGGGAATGAACTTCCGGTAGTAGCCTACCAACCCAATAAAGGATTTCACTGTTTTTTTGTTTGTGGCCTTGGAAATCTTTCGATAGCTTGAACCAGGGCTGCTCTGGGTTCTATTTTATCTCCACCTACCTTGTGTCCAACAAAATCCACAGAGGACATGGCGATTTTGCACTTTGACGGTCTTGCATTAAGTTTGCATTCTCTTAGACGCTGGAGTACCTGTTCAAGTTCCACTAAATGTTGTGTGAAGGAAGAAGAGGTGTCAATCTCTACATCGTCAATATAAGCATCTGCAAAATCAAAATCTTTCAATACAATTTCAGACATCATGCGCTGAAAGGTGGCTGGTGAGGTTTTCATACCGAACGGCATGACGACAAATTCGTAGAGATTTTTCCCTGTGATAAATGCCGACTTTTCTATTGTTGTTTCCTCCAGTGGAATTTGCCAATACCCTTTTGTGAGATCTAAGGTACTTATGTACTTCGCTGTGGCTACTTTCTCTATCATTCTCTCCATTGAAGGTATCGGGTAAGCATCCATCTTGGTAACTTCATTTAACTTCCTATAATCTACGCAGAAGCGAATGGTACCGTCAGGTTTTGGGACAATAACAACGGGTGACGCCCATGGACTAGTAGAGGGTCGTATTATTCCCAATGCCAACATCTTCTCAATTTCCTTATTGACCTCTTCTTCAAGTTTTTGAGGAATTTTATAAGGCGCGCCACGAATAGGTGTAGAATCTCCCGTGTCAATTTGGTGTATAGCTGCGTTGGTCATATTTGGCGTTCCTGAGAGGACGTCTGAATATTCCTCTAGCATTTCCTTTATCTGTTGTTTCTGTTCGTCATCAAGTTCGTCTGAAATTTCTACATCACGCCAATCTTCTTTGTCATATGTAGGGGGAACATTTGCTTCATGCGGTAAAGATGCGTTTAGTGATTCTGGCAATACTAATGCTGCAATCTCATCTCTACTCTGCCATTTCCTTAGTAGATTTATATGATATACACGGTGTTGTTTGATTGCCTTAGCTGTGTCGAGTTCGTAGTTTAATCCACCCTTTAACACTTTCGTTACTGTGTAAGGACCTTGCCACTTCACTTCCAGCTTGCTACCAGGTGTGGGTAGTAACACCAAAGCTTTGTCTCCAACATCAAATTTCCTTCTAGAACTGTGGGCATCATATATTTGTTTTTGCTTGCCTTGCGCTTTGTCGAGATTCTTCTGTACAACTTGTTGCATGGTTGAGAGTTTCTTCCTCATTTCAAGGACATAGCTTGACATATTGCTTCTGTCATGTCGTTTTTCAAGCCACGCTTCTTTTATAACAGACAATGGACCTCTTATTGTGTGGCCATACAATAGCTCAAACGGTGAGTATCCAATAGATTCTGACGGAACTTCTCTATAGGCAAAAAGCAAGTATGGTAAATATTTGTCCCATGTATTCACACATTCCCCGACAAACTTCTTAAGCATTGCTTTGAGGGTACTATGGAATCGTTCAACCAGACCGTTCCCTTCGGGGTGATAAACCGATGTCTTAATCTTTGTAATTCCGAGATTTTCATACAACTCTGTCATTAACTTTCCGATGAAGTTGGATCGCTGATCCGAGACTAATTCCTCAGGAATGCCCACCCGGGAAAAGAACTGGATTAGTGCATCAGCAATCACTTTACTACTAGTTGTTCTGAGTGGTATTGCCTCTGGGTATCTTGTGGCATAATCCACTATTGTGAGGATGTACTTATATCCTGTAGCTGATTTTGGCAATTCCCCTACCAGGTCAATAGCTACTTTCTTGAATGGTTCAGTAATAATTTCCGCTGGCTTCAAAGGTGCTCTATTGGACTTTAACTTTCTGGCAACAAGTTGACATTGTGGGCAGGTTGCACAATATTTCTTAATATCAAACGTTACCCCCGGCCAAAAGAAATGCATTGTAATCCGGTCTGTGGTTTTCTTAACTCCCATGTGGCCTGCTAACGGAATGGTGTGTGCAACTCGCAAAATTTCGTTTCTATATGCTTCTGGAACAACAATGCGATCCATAAATCGTATACTTTCTGGTAAATCTTTTACGATTTTCCTATGCAGAAGTAGCTCTTGGTCCAAAAAATAGCCATCTTCATTCTCAGGTACCTTTTCCAATGCTCGTTTGCGCACTTTCTCGAGGGTCACATCTGATTTTTGATCTGAAATTAGCTGAGTTCTGGTACGATCTAAGATATTACTGGGAACTTCGCTTACAGGTGTTTCTTTTCCAAAACGTTCACAACTAGTTAGATCTGGCTTACCTTCATCTTCAAAAAGAGCTGCTAAATCACCTTCCTTGAGTTCTTCGCTCTTAGTATCAGGCTTTGCCAAACTTTTCAGAGAAAGTTCATTTTCACGATCGATCAAATCATCTGCTCTTTGTTGTGCAATTTCTAGGGCTTGTCGTCTGGTCAACACGAATGCTTCGTCCTCGACACTTCTATTACCACTACTATCAGAGGGGACATTCTTCTCCCACTGATCCAAGATATTCTGTTTGGCGAGAGATTTCCCGTAGGAAGAACGACCAAGCAAACAGTCAACAGGGAGTTTATCAGTTACCCCGACCATCTCTTCATGTCTACCTTGTTCACTTTCGAAGCTCAACAAAGCCAGTGGTACCGTGATTCGCTCTCCAGTTGCTGTTAGAACTGTGATCCTATTTCCAGTCCATTTCTTGTGATTGAGAAACTTCTTGTGTACGAGGGTGTTGGTACAGCCAGAATCTATGAGCATGACGGCAGGTTTTCCTTCAATTTTACCCTTGACGTAGCAACCTGGGGATTCAGGGTAAGCATTTGACGTTAATGGCGTCATACATAACAAATAACCCTGTGAGGGCCTACCTCTACCTCTATTGCAGTTAAAAGAGATGTGTCCCTCTTTACCACATTTATAACACTTAACAGGAGGCCTCGTTGACCTTCCAGTGGGAGGTGATGTCGGTGAGCTAGTATTTGGAGTGGACTGCGGTTTTTGTAACGTATCCGTTTTTGTGTGGTGGTTTCCTCACGCTTTTCATTCGGGTTTTTCCTGTCACCTGGTTTTGAATACTTATACTGAGAGACATACCTACCAGCAACCATTGGTCCCTTCCTCGATTGAACATGCAGATTAGCCAAATTTCCTAATTCTTCCGCAGTTTCCAGCTTTTGATCCTTCAACCCAGGTTCTCAATTCTGGGCCAACAGCATCCAAAAGCCTTTCGAGTATTATTTGTTCTAGGATTTTCTCTACGTTACCTGTAGCTTTGGCCACCGCCATCCAACGATTTAACTATCTTCTCGTTCGGTTACCCCATTGAACAAAATCCTCATCAACTCTCTTCTCCGAGGTGCGAAACCTATACCTATAGTGATCGGCGGTTAATTGATATGCTTTGATGATAACTGATTTACTTTTATCATAATCCTGGCATATAGTTTCTGGAATTTCCAAGTATGCAGATTTGGCCTTTTCAGTTAATTTGGGTATCAGGTTGCCGATCCAGTCTTTTCCGGGTAGAAATTGTGCCTTCGCAGTCATCTCGAAAATTCTAAAGTAGTCATCAATGTCTTCACTTTCTCTCATCTCTCTTATCTTAATAAATTTCGGCCTTTCTTGTATAACTGTGGCACTTGTTTTCTTTCCTTCTTCTTCACGAGCCCTCTCCCATTCAAAATCTCTCCTCTCCCTTTCCGCCTCACGTCTATCTCTTTCTATCTGTCTTTCTGTTTCTTGTCTCGTTCTTTCTGCTTCTAACTTTAATTGTGCAACTCTCTCTTCTGACTCCCGTGTTTCTCTCTCAGCTTCAAGTTTCATTTTTCCAACCTCTCTCTCAGCTTCAAGTTTCATTTTTCCAACCTCTCTCTCAGCTTCAAGTTTCATTTTTTCAGTCTCTCTCTCAGCTTGTCTTTCCTCCAGTCTTATCTTTCTCTCCAACTCTAACAACTGAATCTTTTGTTCAAAACTTATTCCATTCATTTTTTCTTCATCCATGTCTAACTTTTCTGCTTCCGTACTTTCACCTTCTCCAGTACTAGACCCTCCAGTAGAACGTCTGTCAGTCCTACGAAGCTTAGATGCCAGGGTTTTTACCCCATCCTTACTACTATAACGAATATTCCTCCTATCCGCTTCCACCCTTAAATCTTCTAAAACCCACGTACTATAAGTCGTACTCATACTTATGACAACTATCAACAACAACACTGAAAAATGATGTTGAATTTGCATGAGCTTGTTCTCCTATAGTCTGACGTGAAGGTCGCTGCGATGCCCGGGACTTATCCCACTTCTGACACCAAAATTCTGTCACGATTCCTTCGGACAGGCAACACCCCAGCTCCCGTCCTTCACGTCTTCCCCGTAAGAGAACAGTCTTATGCACACATAACGACAAACACATTTACTTTCCTTCAATAACTGTAACTTGATGTTTCTCAAGACTAATTCTAGATTATTCAGTTTAAAGTAATTTCTACAGATATTTCTAAGGTAGTTCTAAATGATATATAAATATGCTTTACACAAAATACAAATGTTTTATACTTAAAGTGCCTATCACCCATATTTTTTTTATTTTTTAGAATAAAAATATAACTTATATGGACTAAGAATTTCGAAAAAGAAATGGATTTTGGCGCGTTCTTGTATTTTTTATTGGCTCATAAAGTTGGAAATGGCAATTTTGGCCGAGCGCGGACGGGGAACTGGTACCTGTGACGTAGGAGGAGTGAGTCGCTTCTTGTTGTGAAGCCATTTTGATAGTGTTTGGGAGTGATAGAGAAAGTTTAGTCCGTTTAAATCCGTTTAAACTGCCGCTCTGCTTGCCAAATGGCGACTGGTTGCTCTAACTCAAATACGGGCTCGATATCATACGAGGATTCTGAATTTAACTTCATTCCGGGTTAATATCAGCCCATTGAAACCGAGAAGCTGCCAGCTGTATCTAGTAGCAGTAGAGTGATCACAACGAAGACGATATAATATTTGATGGCATAGAACCTACTTTATACTCAAAAGCCGAAAAGCAACGAAGGCTGGAAGGTTTGAAGGACAGATTAGCAGGAAAGGAGAGTCTCGACAACTGGTAAGTGTAGTGATTTGGAAAATACTTTTCGAAGCGAGATCTAGGGAAACCGATCTACAATACGGTACCGTGTCACAGTGATATCTATTGTATGTGTATCCCCGTGATATGGGTATCCCCTCCGGCAACTCAATTTAAAATAAGCTCAGTGAAAATCCTTATTATTTTGATCGCATTTTCTTCTGCATTGTCAGCCAATAACACTTTTTCGGGGGCTTTCTCAGTATATCACCGTCCTGAATCCCTGAAAATTTGAATAACAATAGTTCATATTGTTGTATGCCTCGTTCTACAAAGAGTTCTTGATTTGAATAACAAAGGTTTTTCAGGACAGTGATATACTGAGAAAGAGCCCTTTTTCGTATGGTATTCTATGAGGGTACTACGGTACGCTGAAATACCACTGCTCAGGGGCGGATACAGGGGGAGGGTTCTGGGGGTTGCAACCCCCCCTATGGATATTTTTTTAATACCGCTTGTATAGATATGTCTGTCCGTAGGTCTCTCTTGCACTTTCAGCTCTCTCCCTCGTAAGAATAATATCATTCATTCATACTGTTTACACGACCGTTCGACTTCGAGGCCGGTTTGACTGATAACAGAAAGAACCTGCCGTTTTTAGCGTCAAAAACGTATGTGAAGCCTTGATACTTGTAAGCTCACCCAAGAAGACTCTTCCAAGCATCTTTGTTGGATGTCCACTATGAAAGTCAAAATTTTACTGAAAATTGAGTTTTGTTGTGTTAATAAAACAACTCCAGATCTCTAAAAATTGCATTTTAGAGCTTGTAGATTTCAAAATTTTCTGGGGGGGCATGCCCCAAAACCCCCTAGTACTTCGCGGCTTTGCCGCTCACACAACACAACGGCCACAACACAACCCCCTGTTTGACAAAAACCTGGATCCGCCCCTGCTGCTACTATAAGCTTACCGGTATATACATATATCAATTTCTAAGCCTGTATAATACTGCAATTATATTAGTAATCTAAGCTATACTATAAGACCTTTTATAATATAAATGATCAGCAACTATTTAGCAGATTTATTTTACTTATCATTGAATAATGATAACCGATACTGAAAAACTCAAGAATGAGTGTTATTGAGCAATGCATTGAGGCCCTATTAATAAACTTCCAAGTTAGTACTGGAAGAAGTGCAGACTCCACCAAATTGAATAACTCAACATTTTCAATTGACCCCAACAATTTGAATTTGTACATCTTTTATTTATAAATATAAGATACCTTGTAATGCGTGTGTGAGCATCTTCCTATGTAACACGCGCAATATAAATATTAAATTATTATTATAATACTCACTACAATAAAGGGTTCTTAAAATGCATATAAATGTCACTGCAAACTTCATAGTTTCATCCCAGAGATACACAGTCTGTAGTACTAAATGTGTAAGTGGATGTATTTTGATTGATTGATTTGATTTTTTTTAGGTTTATGAGAAGTGGCATACAGAGAGTTGACTGCTTATCATGCAAAAGGACAAAATTTAGACCAAACAATATCGAGGAACACATTGTTTCATTCATTTAAGTTGCTATTTTTTGGGCAGTCCTTTATATGTTTATGGCATTTTATGGGATTTTTTCAAATTCTGCATCCTGGTTGAGCTTTGTTTGTGACTGGTATATTAATTTCACAATCCCTTGTTGTTTGTAGTTCAGACCCTGAAATATACAAATGTAAACATAAGCCATGTGTAATCCAGAGTACCATAACATTGCATTCATCCAACTTTTTAAATTATCAATACCCATTTATGTGATGTTGTATTTTATTAGTGATAAACTTTGATCATGAAATATAAAATCATGTATATTGTGTTTTACCTGCTGAAGTTGGGGGTACATCTACGACAACCATGTTTTTCTTTCCTCCCGTAAGTCAATAGCTTCTCATCTTGATTGCTTTTCCAGCATGACATTCATCAGGGCAGGCATCATAGTCTCAAGTTCTTCAATGGTTGCTATTGGGTTTTTGTTGTTGAGCCTCTAGGAATTTGTTGTAAATGTCATCAATGTAGTCTGTTGAGATATTATCAACATTTACAATTTACAATACATTTTGTTTGTTACTCCAAGCTACCCATATGTATATATCTATTTTTAGTATTTACCAAATCAGTGGATAGCAATTTTGATTTGGTAAATACTAAAACAATATTATTATCCCACTCAGTGTCGGTGAGTAGTGGTGATTATTTACCTCGTGGCTCGGTAATATATCCACCACTACACCTCCACTTCGGGGAATATTATTATTTCATTTGTCAGTGCTTTCGATTGTAACTAGTATTTGTTCTATAAAATAAAGATTATTATTATTATTATATTATTGTTCTATAAATGAACAATAATATAATATATACACTGCCAAGGCACTGGCGTTTGACTGATAGGCATCTTGGAACTAAAAAATCCTGTCTTTATAGTCTTACAAAGAATAAATAAACCTCAGGACTATATCTGTCGAGGTGGGTTTTCCAAATATCTATCTTATACACACTCATTGGAAATGGACGATCTACAAACTATGAATGACTTAAAGCAAACCTCCTCTGGTCAGACAAATATCAGCAAAATGAATACAAATAAAAATCCGTCTTGTTATCAAACTTGCCTCTACTGTATTTGGTTTCTCATTAGCATAATACTACCAGCATACTGCCTGTCAATTAGCTGTCATAGTTTTGGATAACATCCAATCATATGCGGCTTTCTTATCATCTTAATACGAAAGAAAACTGAGGATATGCAAATTACCGTGAGAACGGTTCTCTCTGATTGGTCCGACACAGCACTTATATCTTTACGATCAAATATGCTTTTCAACGTGCCGAGCCGAACGGTGAACACTTTCACAAACGTATTCCAATATCATTTCACTTCAGTTTCAAAAGGACAAGGAAACGAAGCATGCAAGAGAAATTGCCTCTAAAAATTCAATAGAACAGTACTTTTATAACACAAGAGAAAATCCTAAATGGCGTGATTAGTGGACACAATTTTCCCATCTCCCATCCTCCAACCAAAAACGTCTGCATATTTCATAACGGGCCGAAACATCATACCTTTTAAAGCAATATAGGCTTGTTGATTTGTAATTCGCACTGAGAGTTGAGCCTCATCATCTATGGAGGCAGCCATCTTGATTCGTGGTGACGTAACAAGGGAACTCGAAAGTTGCTAAGGGTCAAGTCAGTAGTCATAATGTTAGCCTTATAGATTAGTTGATAAACATTGCAAAGATAAATATTTTACAAATAACGGAAGAAAGCTGTACAAGCAACTGTCAACAATGAAACAATTTACTAGACACAATAGCCATGCATATGGCTCAGTGAATATCTAACCAGTGAAGGTCTCTTTGATAAACGCGCTTCAATTTCACACTTCTTATAAGTGCTTCTAAAGTTACCCTTGTATGATATTTTATAAAACGTGAAAGCCTTCATTGATCGAGTACAGTGTATAGACACTATCATTTTATCACTTTAATTGTTACCCTTATATGATATTTTATATAACGTGAAAGCCTTCATTGATCGAGTACAGTGTATAGACACTATCATTTTATCACTTTAATTGTTACCCTTATATGATATTTTATATAACGTGAAAGCCTTCATTGATCGAGTACAGTGTATAGACACTATCATTTTTTTATCACTTTAATTGTTACCCTTATATGATATTTTATATAACGTGAAAGCCTTCATTGATCGAGTACAGTGTATAGACACTATCATTTTATCACTTTAATTGTTACCCTTATATGATATTTTATATAACGTGAAAGCCTTCATTGATCGAGTACAGTGTATAGACACTATCATTTTATCACTTTAATTGTTACCCTTATATGATATTTTATATAACGTGAAAGCCTTCATTGATCGAGTACAGTGTATAGACACTATCATTTTATCACTTTAATTGTTACCCTTATATGATATTTTATATAACGTGAAAGCCTTCATTGATCGAGTACAGTGTATAGACACTATCATTTTATCACTTTAATTGTTACCCTTATATGATATTTTATATAACGTGAAAGCCTTCATTGATCGAGTACAGTGTATAGACACTATCATTTTATCACTTTAATTGTTACCCTTATATGATATTTTATATAACGTGAAAGCCTTCATTGATCGAGTACAGTGTATAGACACTATCATTTTATCACTTTAATTGTTACCCTTATATGATATTTTATATAACGTGAAAGCCTTCATTGATCGAGTACAGTGTATAGACACTATCATTTTATCACTTTAATTGTTACCCTTATATGATATTTTATATAACGTGAAAGCCTTCATTGATCGAGTACAGTGTATAGACACTATCATTTTATCACTTTAATTGTTACCCTTATATGATATTTTATATAACGTGAAAGCCTTCATTGATCGAGTACAGTGTATAGACACTATCATTTTATCACTTTAATTGTTACCCTTATATGATATTTTATATAACGTGAAAGCCTTCATTGATCGAGTACAGTGTATAGACACTATCATTTTATCACTTTAATTGTTACCCTTATATGATATTTTATATAACGTGAAAGCCTTCATTGATCGAGTACAGTGTATAGACACTATCATTTTATCACTTTAATTGTTACCCTTATATGATATTTTATATAACGTGAAAGCCTTCATTGATCGAGTACAGTGTATAGACACTATCATTTTATCACTTTACTTTAATTGTTATGATATTTTATATGATATTTTATATATCGAGTACGTGAAAGCCTTCATTGATCGAGTACAGTGTATAGACACTATCATTTTATCACTTTAATTGTTACCCTTATATGATATTTTATATAACGTGAAAGCCTTCATTGATCGAGTACAGTGTATAGACACTATCATTTTATCACACTATCATCACTTTAATTGTTACCCTTATATGATATTTTATATAACGTGAAAGCCTTCATTGATCGAGTACAGTGTATAGACACTATCATTTTATCACTTTAATTGTTACCCTTATATGATATTTTATATAACGTGAAAGCCTTCATTGATCGAGTACAGTGTATAGACACTATCATTTTATCACTTTAATTGTTACCCTTATATGATATTTTATATAACGTGAAAGCCTTCATTGATCGAGTACAGTGTATAGACACTATCATTTTATCACTTTAATTGTTACCCTTATATGATATTTTATATAACGTGAAAGCCTTCATTGATCGAGTACAGTGTATAGACACTATCATTTTATCACTTTAATTGTTACCCTTATATGATATTTTATATAACGTGAAAGCCTTCATTGATCGAGTACAGTGTATAGACACTATCATTTTATCACTTTAATTGTTACCCTTATATGATATTTTATATAACGTGAAAGCCTTCATTGATCGAGTACAGTGTATAGACACTATCATTTTATCACTTTAATTGTTACCCTTATATGATATTTTATATAACGTGAAAGCCTTCATTGATCGAGTACAGTGTATAGACACTATCATTTAATTGTTATCACTTTAATTGTTACCCACTTATATGATATTTTATATAACGTGAAAGCCTTCATTGATCGAGTACAGTGTATAGACACTATCATTTTATCACTTTAATTGTTACCCTTATATGATATTTTATATAACGTGAAAGCCTTCATTGATCGAGTACAGTGTATAGACACTATCATTTTATCACTTTAATTGTTACCCTTATATGATATTTTATATAACGTGAAAGCCTTCATTGATCGAGTACAGTGTATAGACACTATCATTTTATCACTTTAATTGTTACCCTTATATGATATTTTATATAACGTGAAAGCCTTCATTGATCGAGTACAGTGTATAGACACTATCATTTTATCACTTTAATTGTTACCCTTATATGATATTTTATATAACGTGAAAGCCTTCATTGATCGAGTACAGTGTATAGACACTATCATTTTATCACTTTAATTGTTACCCTTATATGATATTTTATATAACGTGAAAGCCTTCATTGATCGAGTACAGTGTATAGACACTATCATTTTATCACTTTATTGTTACTTTATATGATATTTTACCCTTATATGATATTTTATATAACGTGAAAGCCTTCATTGATCGAGTACAGTGTATAGACACTATCATTTTATCACTTTAATTGTTACCCTTATATGATATTTTATATAACGTGAAAGCCTTCATTGATCGAGTACAGTGTATAGACACTATCATTTTATCACTTTAATTGTTACCCTTATATGATATTTTTATATAACGTGAAAGCCTTCATTGATCGAGTACAGTGTATAGACACTATCATTTTATCACTTTAATTGTTACCCTTATATGATATTTTATATAACGTGAAAAGCCTTCATTGATCGAGTACAGTGTATAGACACTATCATTTTATCACTTTAATTGTTACCCTTATATGATATTTTATATAACGTGAAAGCCTTCATTGATCGAGTACAGTGTATAGACACTATCATTTTATCACTTTAATTGTTACCCTTATATGATATTTTATATAACGTGAAAGCCTTCATTGATCGAGTACAGTGTATAGACACTATCATTTTATCACTTTAATTGTTACCCTTATATGATATTTTATATAACGTGAAAGCCTTCATTGATCGAGTACAGTGTATAGACACTATCATTTTATCACTTTAATTGTTACCCTTATATGATATTTTATCACTTTAATCTCGGAAAATATTCGGAACGCCAAAATATCAACAAGCCCCACCACGCCCCTTCTTGAATCTATGAGCCTTAGTTGTTGTCTCAACCGCAGAGCGCATACGTTATAGTGACCACATTTGCGATTTCTGACAAGAAAATACATAAAACCCATTTTATAATTTGGTCATTCCACAGTCTGGTTAGCTCGCTTATTGTTAATAAAAATTGACCTTGATTATTCTTGATATCACAAACCCTCATTGTATAATTATTTATCATTATTATCATCGTTATCTAACACCTAATCTTAATAATATTTTTCCACTAGAATGTTCACTCGCTCTAGGCATGCAGTCTGGAAAAATTCCAAACTTAGCCATCACCGCCGCCTCCAATTTTGGTGGGCACGAGGCGTGGCGAGGGCGTCTCAACAACTTTCCCGCCATGCCGTACGACACTACTAAAAGTACTGGAAGTTGGACGGCATCGGTCAAGCAAGTAGGTCAGTACCTACAGGTAGATCTTGGTGTCATTACTTATGTTACCATGGTAGCCACCCAAGGGAGACCATATGCTTATAATCAGTACGTTACTATGTACAGTCTTGCGTATGGATTCAACAAAGACACCTTTGTGGAATTTAAAGTCAGCAACACAGTCAAGGTAAATGGCATTCATAGTATTTCACACTGAATCGCAAGTCATTCACATCAAAATGAAAACTTGTCACACAGATTTGCGTAGGTCGAATTGTGAAATAATTGCGTTGACTAGTCACATCATCAAAACAATGCAAAGTCTGTGCAAGCTAGCTTGTCCTGCATGCAAGTGGACGTGAACCTTGCATAAGTGTGCATTCACTTGCAATCATGAAACCGATTTCTTTAATTACTTTATCTTGGAAATTTATTCCATTACTGGAAAATGATTGGAACTAGATTCAATGTTTCCAAACGGCATGTTTTACAAAAAGTGAGAGAATAACGTGTTAAGTAAATGTAAAATAACTATTGAAATATCATACACAGTTTAGTAATAATAATATACCCAGAGAGTGCATTAATAAAAATAATAATTTCATCAGTACTATAATTACTATCGCTGATGTAAAATAAACCATTGCAGATCACGGTCACTGGTAATTAGTGACCGAAATATCATGGAAATCAATAAGGAATGCTCAAATAATTGCCGTATAAGAAAATACAAACTACAAAGTAAATGCGATTTAATGACTCTACCATTTATGCATCATTGTATGGCTATTTGTGCATTAAAATGCCTGTCCATGTGTGTTCACGTCACATTGGATTGTGTCACTAGAGGATAAATATTTTTTATTGAAATCCACATTCTGAAATTCCAATAACCATATAAACGTATATGATCATTTTCTTGCTACATATCAACCACATCACTCCTTATTACCAGGTTTTTCAGGCGAATGCAGACAGAGATACCATTGTTACTCATGCGCTTCCTGAAAAGATAAGGTGCCGATACATAAGATTCGTTGTCAAGGGATGGAATGTGTACATCTCAATGAGGGCAGAAGTATATGGATGTCCAGAGTACTGAGTCACATGACCTGGACCATTCCAAGCACACGAGATAAGTTAGAAAACCTTAGTAAAGTATATGGATGTCCAGAGTACTGAGTCATGATCACATGACCTGGACCATTCCAAGCACACGATATAACTTAGAAAACCTTAGTAAAGTATATGCATGTCCACAGTACTGAGTCACATGACCTGGACCATTCCAAGCACACGAGATAAGTTAGAAAACCTTAGTAAAGTATATGGATGTCCAGAGTACTGAGTCATGATCACATGACCTGGACCATCCAAGCACACGAGATAAGTTAGAAAACCTTAGTAAAGTATATGAATGTCCAGAGTACTGAGTCATGATCACATGACCTGGACCATTCCAAGCACACGAGATAAGTTAGAAAACCTTAGTAAAGTATATGGATGTCCAGAGTACTGAGTCACATGACCTGGACCATTCCAAGCACACGAGTTAAGTTAGAAAACCTTAGTAAAGTATATGGATGTCCAGAGTACTGAGTCACATGACCTGTACCATTCCAAGCACACGAGTTAAGTTAGAAAACCTAAGTAAAGTATATGGATGTCTAGAGTACTGAGCAACATGACCTGGACCATTCCAAGCACACATGATAAGTTAGAAAACCTTGGTAAAGTATATGGATGTCCAGAGCACTGGGTCACATGACCTGGTACATTCCAAGCACACGAGATAAGTTAGAAAAGCTTAGTAAAGTAAATGGATGGCCAGAGAACGTACTGAGACACATGGTCTCTGATCCTGAAAACTGATCTCATGGAATTGAAGAGGTCTTTCAATTTAGGGTGGTTTGGAGTGGATCAGATCCAAAAGTTTCTTTGCTGGTAGATTACGATGCGATTACGAACCAAAATGTACATTCATCCAAAACGTAGAATCTCCTTGCTTTTCACAATTTCGAAAGGGGGTCATCTCCCAATTCCTCTTGTTCTTGCTCTCCAACCAACTTGCAAAGTTCATAAAATAGGAATCGGAAAAGGAATCGGGTCTCGGCTTTTAATTTTGTGGTTTTCTTGACCATACATAGATACCTAAAGGCCGATTTACACGATACGATTTGTCGGCCCGATTTTTGATAAGCTTCGTTCGGAAAAATGAAGAAATCGGCCCGATTCGGAAAAATCTGTTGGACTGCAACATATTGTTTCGAGTCGGGCCGATTTTTTGAAAGGAAAATCAAACGAATTGGAGTGTTAAAAACGATAGAACTCAAATCGGGCCAACAAATCGTATCGTGTAAATCGGCCTTAACTGTTCCAGCTGTCGATAGAGGTTTTCTACCGTGTCTATCTTGATTGTTTTTGGCTTCCTGTTCATCAATTTCCTGGGCTCCAAGGAGGAAGAATCGACCACTCCTCAGTTCCATACATGCATGTATTTTAAAACTTGTTTTATCCTCTCAGCCTGATTTTCGATCGATGAGTGAAAATTCAACTTTGCCTCGAACAGTTTGAACCGTTGAGTAAACAATAGACGCCAAAGCAACACAAAATGGTATTTTTCAAAACAATAACAAACCTACCTCTCGCACTTGCAATTATACACAGCACAAATTACAGTCACGCCCACTAGTTATATAGATCGCGAAGACAAAGGCATTCGACCTTATTGATCATCACATTCTTGTTAATAAATTGTTATTCCTCAAGTTATTATGGGTTGGTTGCTGATTTCCTTACCAGCCGACAACAACAGTTGGAAATCGAAAACATGCTACGAAAGCTATTTTAGATATCAGATAACGAGAAAATGGATAATATTTCGAAAAAAATGTTTTTCGTCATTTTGATTTCCGGTTTTAAGAGCACGCGTGATTGGGCGCAATAAGCATGCGCGCGAGCAATGGCCGCGAAAGTCCTTAAGTTAGGATTGCTTCATGGAACTAAACTAGGTCCGTGGCTTTTCCTGATCATAATTTATGATCTTGATATCAATATCAAAATTATTTTAACATAAACCTCTAATTAGTTTCCATGCCCCCACGCTCCCTCTCTGACATGATATAAACATAGTCAAAATCACGTAAAAATTACAACATTTTGTGATTTTACTCGAAATGTTCGTAAATGACAACATTTTTACCTGTGGATTCACAATATATATTATCTTAGCTGTAATATAAGATAGTTTTGAGGTCAGTTTTAAAATTTAATGGGTCAAATTAGATTTTGAAGAGCTCGGTTGTAGTGATTTTCACAAGCGAGCGTGACCTAGTTGTCACGGTCAGATGAGATAACTGTGTTTAACTCAAATACGTATGCTCCAAACAGAAAATCGAATTCAGCGATAAATTTCCGTTATCACGTATATTACGATTAATTTCAATGGGGCAAACTTCAAAAGACTATAGGTCTTTCCTGCTATTGTTGATGGTCTTTTGTGTGTCGGTGGAGGCCTTTGGGAAGAGTTTGATGGCTCATATGGAGATTCTTCGAGCAATACACGTACCGTTGCTCTCTACTCGTCGAAGCGATCGCTGTGACCAACACAGTGAGGTTTTATTCGATTGCCGGCTTAATTATATCCATTTTGGTATCACTAGCATTTCCTGTAATCTGATTGGTTAAAAATGGTGCGATTTATTCCTAAATCGCATCTTTTTGCTTCTTAAATCGCACCATTGTGCTCAGCCAATCACAAAACAGCCATGTCATGTGTTAGCCAATCAAATAAAATAATCTAGGAAGCCATTTTGATGTTGAAAGGTTGTGGGTCTGATGCGGAGTTGTAGTGAAAACAAACCCAGTCGTCAAGCAAACATTTGACGACATGACGTCACAGGTCGAACCCGCTGACCATAACCGCGCCTGCTGTACATCGCGGCGGAACGGCGAAAATCGGGAATATTTCTGTTCAATTTCTCTTTTACTTTTAGTAATTGGTGATTTTTTTTACTCAATTCTTATTAACCTATGTAAGGACTTAATTTTTAAGTACATTCAATTTTAGGCTGGAGTTCCCCTTTAAGAAAACATCTTGGTGGGTAATCACAAAAAGGTAATCTATACCCCTCTTGAATCATACTAACTACAAATTCAGAGGCACCCAAACAATGGACCCAATAATGGACGGACGATTTTAAAAGCCCTTGAACACTCTCACTAGTGCTGCTACCATTAAATTCATCAGTATTACAAGACATAAGAGTATCAAAGTTATACTCAACTTCCTGGTCTAAGATACTGCCATCTAGTCATTTGGCGGTGGAGCTAGACGTCTTGGAATCTGTAGCGATGGCTCTTCTACAAGACCAAATTCTTCACACTAAAAATAGAGGCACAAATAAATATAAAACATAAGTCGTACTTAATCACTTACATTGTCCTCATAATAATAATAATAAGATCTTTATTTATATAGCGCTATTTCATGGTATGTCAATAGCGCTTTACAGAGTGATAATATAATAATATATATGATAATAATAATATGATATAGAAAATAATATAATAATGATAAATAGTGATGAATATAACATAAAATAAGATAGTTAATGCTAAAAATTAAGCGGTGTGGTAGACGTTCGTCCTGACTGATGACCCGAAGGAAGACTTGAAACGACGATTACCAATATATAGCCATATGCTAATCATAAGCACGCTTTTAGCAACAACTCCTTGGGGACACTACACACTACTTCGTAACAACTCATTAGGAACAACAGACAAATTATTTCACCAACGTGCAGAAAACAAATATCAGCTTAACTGCGTACCGCAGACATTTTAATATATATACAGCCCTTTGCAAACATTATGTAAATCAAGTATATCAGTAAATCCATATATCGGATGCATTGTGGGTAATCAAAAAAGTCCCCTAAATGATGTTTCACGCAAGCAACATTGGTGAAACTCTAGAATGTTATGTAATTTAGTCTCTAGTTTGTTGTTTGTAAGTCTCTGCTGCATATTTTGTGGAAAAACTCTAAAATAGTATTACCCATATTGCACCCGATATATGGATATACTGATATACTTGATTTACATATTTTTTGCAAAGGGCTGTATATATTGTACAATAAGGTTTTAATATACAGTAAATATATATATATATTGTACAATAAGGTTTTAATATACAGTAGATATATATTAATGAATATTTATAAGCCAATCTGGAATGAATGCATGAATGAATATGTAAAAGGGGCGACTAGTCTGTTGAGGTAGTTAGACTTTATTGCGAGGTTCGCTCTTCTCTGAGCTTTATCTTACATGTAGTAAGCTTATATAATCGTAAACTATACAAGATGAGTGATTGACGTTTGTTGTCAATCACTGTCTGACCTATAGCAGGAAGTGCAACATCATTGGTTGCAACGATGTTGAAGTTCCTGGCTAATCTAAGTAATGAGGAGAAGGTAAACAAGTTGAGAACGATAGTTCTATCAAAAGGAGGTATGTTATTTCGGTAGCCAAAGTAGATAAATCTTATATCACTAAATAGTAAAAATGCTTCTGCATCTGTTAGTACAGAAATATTCTTATGTCAAATGATGACTAACTCAGAGTAGACTAGTGAAGATTGTACGGGTGTTGTCCTTGTGATATGCAAGGGGGAGGATCTAGGGAAGCTAAGGGGACATGCCTACGGCAGGTGTACCCATTTCGTAGTACGTGGCTCCTTGTGCAACGTACGTGGTTTCAGGTGTGCTAAGGTGTAAAACAAGGTCAACACTAATTAGGAAAATAGGAAACTTACGAAATCTAGCTTCTTCACAAATATATACACCTAATTGCAAGAATGTTGTCATATTTATGTTGTCATATTTAAAAAAATATACAGCGATTTGCAAAAATTCTGTAAAAATCAATATCGATCGATATATCAATATATCGGGTGCATTGTGGGTAATTTTCATCATAAAATGGCTGAATAAGCCCTCTAAAGTTAATCTGTTTCAATTGTTTTTTCACATACACACTACAAAGGTTACTTGGGTTTAGATTCAGGCTTTATAATAGCTAAAAACAAAGAATTAGGATTATGCAAATTACTATATATCGATATATCGATATATTAAATTTTACAGAATTTTTGCAAATCGCTGTAACTAAAACCATAGTTAGTAGAGGGGACTGGTTGGGAAACCTTTTGTTATATGTTTTTGTTCGTTTATTTTTGTTTTGTCATTGTTTTGCCTTAATTTGCTATGGTTGAGCAACTGAACCCAAACGTTTCTTTTGGCTGCTTGTGCGATATATTCCAATTCAAAATTAAATATATTAGAATATTTAAATAAGTAATCCAATAGAGAACATTTGGGTTCATTCATTTAGCCGGCATTTTCTAATGAATTTGAACAAACATTGTGCACGGTCAGGACCCGTTCAACATCATAATGACATTAGGACTAGAACAAAGAAATATAACAAAAAGCTTCCTAACCATTCCCTCTACTAACTATGCTAAATCTAAAAGACAAAGGCAGTCGATGTGAGCACTCAAGTTGAACTCTCCTTTTTTTTTTTGTCTTTTAATTTATTCCTTTTTTTTGTTTTTTGTTTTTGTATATGAAAATGTTATCGCATATTTCTTTGTTGCATGTTTTTTTAGAAGATATTATTTTGAGCTTCCCATGATATTTCTAAATGTAATGAAATGAATGTACTGGGTTATTTCAGGTGTTTTTCATGAAGTGGAAGTAACCTTTTGTATAGTTGTGAAAAAGAGGGAGCTACACTTCTTCGAAATGGCTTTTGGCCAGCATCACCTAAAAATCCTCAAACTGGTATTAGTTTAGATCTACTGAATGTCATTTATCTCTATATGATGGAATACCAAGTGTCTTTGAAGCGGTCCTGTTCAGCAATTAAATTGCTTGGGCAAGCTTTTCAAGGAATAATGGTATTACTTAGAATTTAAAATGAAGTATTTTACCGTAAAATCATGTTTACAAGCCCCCCTGGTTATATATGCCCACCAGTCTCATAACGAAACTGAATCTTCTCGGTTATAAGCCCCTGTCCAACAGATACACTGAATTTGTAAAAAAGCTATGCTAGTTTGTGTGAAATAGAGTGTATCAAAAGTTTTTTTGTTGTTGAAGGTTCCAGATTTCCAAGCATTTGTTTTTCATCTTGACTATAAGTCTACCTTCCCCTAGTTATAAGCCCCTCAAAACCCCCTTACAATGCAAACTTGTATAAGCCCATGGGCTTATAATGGGATTTTACGATTACCAAACCAAACATCATGAATTCGTCAGTATTACAATGTACATGCATGCATGTATACATGTTCTTCATCAGATATGGGCTGTTTACCAGGAATGAATAACTACATTGTACTGTCCTATTGTAAAAAGCATTGATACAATAGTAGTAGTATGACGATGATGATTTAATTAATATCAAATACAGATACTTGATCAGGCTAGATTTGGCTTCCAATTGAAAATAAAGGAAGCCATTCATATCCTTTGGGAAAAACCCTCCTTAATTAAATCAACAAGTCTTTCATGTAAATTTTAAACTTTCATTATAATAATCACATACTTCAATGTTCTTTTGTTATTCATAGTGATAGATTATATATAACTTATACACTGTATACACACTAGATCACTCTCATTAAATATACTGATAATGGCAGCAGCACTGCCGAAACATGCTGTCTAAGCTAAATGTTGTCGTTATCTTCATATTTTATATCAAATACAATGTACAGATATTTCACTAGATTATATTCAAAACACACGTAGATGCGCCTAACACAGTTTGGTGTATGACTCATTTCAACAGTATTGGTAATTATAATGGTTTCATATTCATCCAAGTAGTTTCATTGCAGTAGTAATGAAACCAATGAAATGATTTTGAGGTCTTTGAAAATACGATTAATTTATTGCCATATATATTATTATTATTATTATTACGGGTACAGTGTGTTGCCCTAAATCCGGCCGCTTTTTGCATTAATCGCTGTATCTTACTTTAGAAAAATAGTAGCGGTCTAAAAATCAGTCAAAGGCTAGATTTCTCTTTCACCTACCTTGTCACAAATTGACATTTGTTTTAATTCAACATTGAGCTTGCTATATTCAAAAATACTGATCGAGGTAGATGCCCTAAGTTCGGCCAGGTTGCCCTAAATTCCGGCCATAAATAAGCAGGAATTGCTCGGTAAGTTTTACATTATCTTCCATCGTTTTACCTATTTTTTTTCCGCATTGCTATAATAAAGGACTTTTTAAGTCATTCTACATGAAAAGATTGTAAAGATAAATTGTAAAAAGACCGAAAAAAAGACCCTCCTCTACTACTTCATTGGGAACCCTGTATAACGGGTCTCTCCTGCGCCCACAATGACATCTAGAGTGCTTACCATTTACCCTGAAAAACTGGAAATTCCGCTTTGAAAATCAAATCGGTATGTGTATTTCCGATCTGAAAGTTCGATCCGGAAAGCTCGGGCTTCTGTTTCAGCATAGTTAATAACTATGGTTTCAGGTAATCCGGCCACTTTTCCCGCTCTGTTTTGTATGTGACTTGTGGCCGGATTTAGGCATACCTACCAAAATATGCACGTAATTTCACCTGACCTGAACTTTCGTTTATTTAAGCCGTTCATGATTGTTTTTCTTTGTGTCCAAAGCTACTCATTAACGTCGTATTTCTGCCAAATATAATCTGTTTACGTTCCATAATTTACGAGGAAATGTTTGAAGACTTTGCCCGCATGACTTGAGATGCACGAAAACATGAAAGTTACTGAAGCGATTATTTTACCTACTTTCAAAACACATTTGAATTCCGGCCTAAAAAGCGGTCAGGAATCTTACAACAGCAGTTAATAAACCTAAACTCATCAATAATTCATACGATTATCTTGTTTGTCATTTTTTGAAATATTCGAGAAATCACAGCGCTTTAAAGTTAAAATGGCCGGATTAGGGTACGGCCGGTATTTAGGGCAACACACTGTATATGTATTATTAGTCGTCTACCTTATTTTCGCGCGTCCTTAATTTCGCGAAAATGTCAGAGGCATATTTAGCGTGGTTTCAATTTCGCGATTTTGCAGAAAAAAACGTGTATAAGGGAACTTAATTAATTTCGCGTTTTTTGAAATCATGATCTGGCGCAGTATACAAACATTGTAAATGATGTACCAATTCACATCGATTGGCATATTTTTGTAACATTATTCTAGGTATATTTTGTTTGAACCATTTATACGTTCGTTTTTATCACGATGTTCGTTCGTGGACTAATTGCTGATAAAAGACCTCGCCGCGTGACATTAAATCTCGCGTCTTTAATTTTCGCGGTAATTATTAATCGCGAGTCTTTAATTTCGCGATTTTTTTTCAAACGCGAAAATCGCGAAATTAAAGATGCGCGAAAATAAGTGATAATAAGGTATTCAGATACCACATAAAGTATGTCAGGAACATAATTCCAGAATATGATAGTGGAAATGTTTGTCCCGCCTGTCCAAAGGTACATGTACTGATCATCCTTAATTTAATTTTATGTCCATACTTGTACATTCATTTTAATTATAAGACATTTTTCTTACACAACACTACAAAAATGCAAAATAGCTGTATAGCATAAGTCAATCAATGTTTGTGGCATTTTACATTGAAAGTTCAATACTAATGAATGCATATAATAATGATAATATTGATAAGTGTGTTTTGGTTTGCCGGTTAGTTCAGTTTGTATTTACAAAATGCAACATGACTGTAAGCCCATAAATGTGAAACATGTATAAGAATGCAAGTAGGGACTACATATTTATTTATTATATTTATTTACAAAGTGATTATAATAATAATAATCACTTTGTAAATAAATATAATATCTGCCTAATCTTCAGTACCATACATACAGTGTTATCACATAGCATTGATATAACGTGCGTTCTGATTGGCTAATGAGCGTGCGCGAGCGTGCATCCATAACTCATTTTACAATAACCTAGCGTAATCTCGCAATCTGATTGGCTCTCAGCCATTGTCAATAAGAGTACAGACACATGCAATGACGAATCGCTCGCGCACGAAGCCAGCGCTCGCTTGAAACGGTTTTTCTTTCAAACTTTATCCTTGTTTTTGGATGTTTTTTTTGACTTTGTTATTGTAAAAAAGAAATCGCAAGCAGTTTTCCATTGTCGCTACGCTCGTGGTTCCACTTGAGTTTTGAACATTTTCAATTTCCATTGTCAATAAGAGTACAGACAATGGAAAACCGCTTGCGATTTTTTCAATGGACGCGCGCTCACGTCATCAGCTTGGCGCGCATGCGCTCTGAAAGCTCTTAGAATGCTGGCACACTGCTTCAACCAAAAACGCAGACAATAATGCGAAGCCACTACCAGGAGACACTGACATTGTCTTATTAGAGACCTTTAGATTCGACTACGAGTACGAGTTTTGAGCGCGCGCGCTAACTTGTTGTCGTAATCGTGCTCACGCAAATTCAAATTTTAGATTCAAAAACAACCAAATGACTTTTTATCACTTCAGCAGTTTTCTTCAAATTTTAGCAAAAATAACACAACAAGAAGAACAATCATTAAAGAAGATGTTATTTAAGAAATATAAAACAGTTTTCCGTTTTATATACTCTGATCTAAACACTTGGGATGTTGGGAGAACACTTGTCGTGGTTTCCTACGCTTCTCTCGTGTTCTCCCAACATCCCGCGTGTTTAGATCAGAGTATATAAAACGGAAAACTGTTTTATATTTCTTTTATAAAATAACTACATGATTTCTTTTTGAAAAAAACGTTTATTTACGCGAGATTCTACTGATCAAATTTGCAATTCTCCTGAAAAGCATCAGAAATCGCCCATCATCCAATGAAATCTCGCGAAAGAAATCAAAATGGCAAGCGACTCGACAACTTTTATCTGTGCCGTTTCGCCGTTTAAACAGGAAATTCCGGTATAAAAGGCGCGTGGCCAGGCCAATGTCGAGTCAGTTACCTGTCAATCACCGTAGAGTGCGGATCTCCGCAACTATCGGCGCGGCCTCGACGAAGATAATATCGTGTTTTCACGAAGGCAAAAGTGATAATTTGAACCATTTTTCAATATTATTCTATTATTTAATTAACACAAGAAAACTGAAGAAAGACTAGATCAACATTTTGTTTTCGTCAAGATGTCTTCAACCGTGAAAGTAAGTGAAAACGCCCAACGAGTGATTGTTTCAATTTGTTGAATTTTGACGATATATTCTTTAGTCCTCACCAAACAAATTCATTGTTGTTTTTTTCTAGTTTACTGTAGAAATAAAGAAAGAACTGGAAACAGACTTTTTAAAGTATATTCAAGAAATTGAAGGCAGTTTGATTCCTGAGGAGAAAAAGAAGACAGGTAACGTAGTTTTATGCGCCGGCGCATAAATTTATGCAAAGCCCGCGAAAACAAGACGCACGTTTGTAGATTTCATGGCGGACTCATGGCGGTACGGTGGTTGCTCGCTGTTGGATTTCGATCAATTTCACGCCAATTTTAATGTTCATTTCTTCTTCTTCTTTGTTTGATTTTAGGCAATAATAATGGGCGGAGGCACAGCAAAAAGCTGAAAATCGAAGTCGGTAAGTCATTTGTCCTTGTGAGTTTGTGTGTAGTTGTGAAGACGATCGATGTTTTCAATATGGCGTCTCATCTCTTCGACAACTTTTTTGGTTTTGCTGATCGTATGACGCATCGTTCATTTCCCCAAACAATAACACTTCTTTTTCATGTGTTTCCAAGTACTGTTAATCTCCTAATAAGACTGAACTTCTTCTACATTAATTACCTAAAAGTAGTGTTCTTTTCGCATACAAATGACAATGTATAATTAGCGTCATGTTCGCTGATACTTGAACAAACTATTATAGATTTATTGCAGGCTAAACAGAAACAGTGTTCATTATCGTATTTGTGTGGGTGTGGTATTTTACTTACAGCGATGCGAGATGTTTGAATTTGAATAATAATATGCAAGAATTAAATAATATTGTATTCATAAAGAACTGCATGACATAAATTGACATAATTTAAATTTGTATATTTGTATATTTGCTGTTCACCCACTGTAAATAAAGATTATTATAAAGAACTTTATTATTATTATTAGAGTGCAAACACTAAAACCATGAAACAGTACAAACTATTTAGTGCTAAATAGCACCCACAAAAACAAAAGACATTGCACTATTTAGTGCTAATTAAAGTTAGCACTGTTTCATGGTTTTAGTGTTTGCACTCTATTGAAGAAATAGAAAACGAGGCAGCGTGCTTCTATAACTCGATAGAGCACAGCTACTGAGTTTTCTATTTCTTTTATAAAATACAAGTATGATTTTAAAGCAAGTTTTCAATTTTGTTCGTTGCAAAAATGTTTGAATATCTGCACGCGCATGCACTGCTCTCATAGAGCATGCAGAATACGCATCCTTTGGCCAATCAGAGCGCGCGTTATATCATAGTTATTTTATAATATAAATTGAGTAATGATCGAGTAGGACAAATAATTTATTGATCTCATGAACCACTATTTTCTAATGTCGATTTGTTATATATTAGGTGACAAGAAACCTACCAATCCAATCAAACTGAAAAGGTAAGCTTTTGATACAACACAAAACTGAAATTAATAAATGGTCAGTATACAAACAACTAAATACCATGGTACTCTAAAATGGCATTACATAAAAATCAATATTTTATATCCCATATAAAGACTGTTGTTTTTTCTTTTTCTTTATTGTTTGTGTGGTTGTGCTGATAAATATTTTACTTCCATTTTAGTGAATCTGCTGCTGAAGAATGTCCTTTCTGCCTTCAGACGCCTTGTGTGTTTTTTTCAGGAAGACCAAGAGGATCGACTTGAGAGACCAACAAACCACACAAAGCGTCTGAAGGAATATAGATTTTATTACTCGTCATTATGCAAAGAAGGACTATGGACTAATGAGCTGTACCTTGAAAGAAAACAGGAGCTGGGGTGTCACATTACTGACATCAGAGAAGTGATGCCTTGGTGTGTAGTACAAGATGTTAGAAATAGGTGGCCAAACCCTCCTCATATGCCATATATGGGTCATAGACGAGCATTACTAAGGTGCAACCATAGTTTTATTACATTAGAAAGGAATGGTTTTGAAGCCCAGCAAACATCATTAACCATAGCATTTGAGTCTAAATCAAAATACTGTACAGAGTTACAGTCCAGGGGGGGGGGGGGGGGGGGGGGGGGGGGGGAAGGGGGGGGGGGGGGGGGGGGGGGGGGGGGGGGGAGGGGGGGTACTTGACCCATGTTTGTGAAACCCTGACCTTGTTTAGGACAAAAAAATCTAAAATACCTACCCTGTCTAGGACAACACCCTCTATTTTAGGACCCTGTTTAGGACAAAGGGCAAAATACACACTGTCTTCTTTTACACAATTTTAACAGGTTTTATGTTGACTGATGACCTGATGGCTAAATTACCGGATAAAACCATTTTTAACGACAACAATCGTGCATTACCATACCCTGTATAAGACAGACTCACATAAAATTATATACCCTGTTCAGGACAGAGAGGTCAAAAACCATACCCTGTCCAGCGGCATGTCCCCGTATAGCCCATATATGGGAGTACTCCTCCCCTCCCCGGGTACAGTGACCTACTCAACATCCAAAAGATTGTACACAGTTACAGTGACCTATTCAACATCCAAAAGATTGTACTGTCGAAGTTACAGCGGCCTACTCAACATCCATGTTGGGCTTCGTAACCATTCTTTTCTATCAACTATGGTGCAACTTAAATGGAGTCTATGTTTTTATTAACAAATTAAATTGATTTTACTGTCGTTTACATTGTATACTACGGTACATGTATTAGACCAGCTGACACATTCAAACAAGTGAGTGGAAATTTGGTTCAAAGTATAAAATATTGAAAATATATCCCATATATAGGTTGTGAGGAAGTTTAATTGACATACCTGTTTCTTACATCTTGTATGATTTAACAAATAGACCAGCTTTTCCATTGTTCCATTCAGTAATACAGCACGAAGGAAATGATGAGAGCACAAAATAGGTGTAGGGAAGTTAGGCAAGTGCACTCCACACTTCTCGAGTGCTCTCAGTACTTCCTAAGTGCTTTATTACTAAACGGAGCAATGGAAAAGCTGGTCTATTTGTTTTATTATATAGAAACTGGATTTTTGATTTTAAAAAAATGAGAAGGGTAAAAAAAATGGGAAGCACTTTGAGTTTTTGAATAAAATTTTAGTTGAAGTGTGCACTACTGATGCCATTGTCATGCCATCGAGCGTGTGCTGGGTTTGTTTTCTTCAGAATTTTGGTCTTTTAAAACTTTATTTCACCTTATTGAATTCATGAATAATTCATGAAGAAAATACAATAGAAATAATAACAGTGGAGGACATCTGTAAATGGCAAGGTCTTTGTGTAGCTGTGCATACAAATTGTCCTGAAAAACAATACATAGAACGACAATAGAACAATAGCCAGGACTCAGGTTGTGCAGCTACACAAGACCTGACCTTGTAAATCAGATACAAAATCATCCTCATTTGCACAGATTTTAACTTGGCTTTCCTCAGCCAAAATGCTTCCTATCATCAAATTTATAGTAAACATCTAGTTATACATTGTTGGATTCGATAAGTAATTGTATGGATTTTACAAACTCTCGCCTGCGACTCAAGTTAGTAAATCCCAAAAAGATTGGTCCCTCATGTTGTATATATTACTTATTAAACTGAGGTGTAAAAATAATATTATACTTCTTGAATCAAGCATTGGTATTCACAAAAATACATGTCGGAGAATATTATAACAATATTTTTCTACCATTGAAATACATGTACACTACAATGGAGTACAAAATCAAATAAATCAACAACATTGGCAAAAATGCAGTTTATTGACATTATTAAGTATGAACCATTTTATTGTAACAATGAATCAAGAAAATCAATAAAGACATTTACCAACATAACGGATACAACTTACCTGTACATGTACAATACCCAGTTGTGTAAATAAAAATGTTTGTGCATTTGATATACCATTCACTTTTATGATAATCAGTGGCTCCTAAAAGAGCCTTTTTTTTGCAAGCAGCACAGAGACGACACAGCCATCTTCCCCTTGGTCATCTGAAAAAAAAACTACAAACAACCTGAAAAAAAAGTAGTCCATATGGTATCCCTAAAAAGGTACGTCTTTGGAAGAAGCACCCTTGTAGGGGCCATTCTGTCAGGGTTCCTTGCATACTGGTAATGCTGGAGAGAGAACACCTCTCTGTTGACATTTTCATTCTGAAAAAAAAATGAAGTTAAAAGTTAGTATGACTTAGTACTATACCATCTATAAATACTGCAACTACTAAAGATTCATAATATGGTAAGAAAAGGCTTGTTTCATCGACCTGGAATTTATTACTCGGGCCCTTCCGAAGGAATGGGCATTCTTGTATATTTTTTTTCTTCGTATTCTTGGTAGTACACAGAATGCGGAGTACCGGTATGTGATCGTATTGGTCAGGAATGTCTGTTTCAGGGTTTCGATTGGCTGAAAACGGGGGCGATGATATCCAAACGCCTAATGAAGTATTATTCTATGCTCAAACGGGTCAACTAGTTTCCGCCTAAAGTTTATTTTATTCCACGTTTGAAAAATTCAGTCCGACAATAAAATGAAACACATTCAGATTCTGAGAGCCGTCACGCCGTGGTTAAAAGGTATCCGACTAGTAAAATGAAACACATTTCTGAGAAGTATAATGATTGAAGTTTATTTTATTCCACGTTTGAAATATTCAGAAGTAGTACGTGTACAGTTATGTCCTTGAGTATTTTATAATTAAACTCACGACCAGCGATGTATAACTACATCTATTGACAGAAAGCTATATGTACAGAAGTCATGCAAACAGTCGAGCCATTCGAGTTATTGTCAGTAACTCACGATGGATGTTTATTTTATTACACGTTTGAAAAATTCAGTACGATTACAGTTGTGTGATCCTTGTGTGAGTCATACATCTATTACACGACCTAATTTTAGAACCGCCGCGTAGCGCTATTTAAAACAGAATTTCCACGCTCAAAACAGGTCTTTCCTCTGCGATAACGAAGAAACCAAAGACGTTATCAGAACCGTCTGACCATGAATATGAACCTCATATTCATATTCATGACGTATGAGTGGAATAATAAAGTCATGTATAACATATCATACCCAGTCAAGAACTGCTAGTTGAATACGAGTGCCATAACTCTCATCTCCAAAGCTGATTCTTTTTGGTGCATACATTAGTATGGCAGAATTGAAAGATTCTATCCAGAAGCTGTCACGACACTGAAATAAATCATTCATCAATGGCCACATAATGAATCAAAACATAGATGTTAAAGATTACTAAACTTACTCTCATATAGTCTTGTGGGTTTCTGTAAATTAGTGTACCAGTCATCGCTTTCCTGAATGCTTCAATAGCCTTTGGATCTACCAAAGGCTTCTTGCTGCAAACATAGTCCACCATGTGACATCTACTGTCAGCTGAGCATTGTGAATGGTTACCCTGTAGATGAAATAACAGTGTAGAATGGAGAAAAACATGTGATTGAATACATAAGTTACACTGTAAGTAAATGTTAGTTTAGTCTGGTACAATAATATAATTGTCAGAATTATTTTTTCAAAATGTGGTTCAGTCATTATATTATTAGCTAACAAGCGTCCATAAGCTGTGCGAGTTGACTAATTATTGATCAAATTGTGTGCAAACCATGGGTAAATAGTTTGTAGATATATTAGCCAATGAGCATGCATGTTATGTTATTCCATCATGAAAAAAAGTCAAGATGACGTGAGCCATGGGGAAATTAATAGTTCATAAATATACACAGATCAATTCCATTCAACTGTAACTTGGCTTCTTGGCTGCTAAAGCAATATAGCTACACTTGTAAATTACAATTGTAAACGTTTTATTGAATTGACCCCAGCATTAGCCAATCAGAGCATCCATTACATGGTGCTTTTGTACTTAGGGGGCTTTCAATTATCACCATCTAGGTGGGTTTGGTAAGATCATAAAATGTAACTAGCTAACAATATCCCCCTCCCCACCCCTCTCGTGATTGAAAAACATACAACCCCCACATCTATTTGACTATACTACACTTGCTGTACATTCCATACCACCCTCAATGGAATTCCCCTCTCACACACACAATCTTGCCAATTCCCCCTGTCCTGATAAATGAAAGCCCCCTACACAACTCATTGAACAGCTGCTTACCTGGTAGTGTGATATTATATTCAACTAGACGCTCTTCTAGCGTGAAGTCGGGCTTCTAAATGAAATGTAGCCTATTTGAACTAAATATAGATATCTTATAGTGCGATTAAAACAGTGTTTGGTTACTCGTCGTTACGTGACTCGATCTCGGTAGAACATCACAAACTCAGCGAATCATGAATGACAATGACATAGTTTATTTGTTACCATAAATATATCCATACAAATACAAATACCGTATACATAAACTAGACATCGCAGAGTGATTAAACAATGTTTGGATGAAGTGTAAATATGGGTTTACCTCGACGGTTATCGGTCGGCTGAAAACCTCACAACTGTTCTCTTCACTGCGTGTATCAACTCACTTCGATTCATTTTAAGTTCTAAAGATCTCTAAACCCTTTGCAGTACCAGTACTGGATTGATGAATCCATATCTCTATGAATTATTGTGGTTATTTTGAAAACAAGACGACATAAACTTCCTCCAACAAGGTTTGTGAATTCAAACTCGACCAGTCTCGTATTGATAAATCGAATTTGTTAGAGCCTTCGGTGATTATCTTAGCGGCCGGCACAAGGCGCATGCGCTGTAGAACCCAATTAGTGATTTGAGGTCAACGAAGAACGGAGTGCATTTTTAGAGTCGGAGCTTCCACAGGAAGCCCGACTAATAATGCCAACCGAAACTCTTCCTGATCGCCATTGATATCACTGAACCTCTTCATGGTGTAGTAAAAATGGGTCTTTGTTGCTTTGACTAATAAAGAGGGTAACAAGTCTATTCATTTAGTACATTTTAATGGCGTGTGTTAATTATTTAATTAATGTATCAGACTACCAGACTGCAGTATAATTTTTTGAAAAGTTTTCAAACATATTTGTATATACAATGTAGTTCAATAGCTGATATCGAAGTTACACTCCAATGACTCTGAACAACGGTTTCAAGTCGAGGCTATCGGGTCAGAACAAAAACTTGACCCGATAGCCTCGACTTGAAACCTTTGTTCAGAGTCATTGGAGTGTAACTTCGATATCAGCTATTGTTCGATCTCTTCATTGCAAATTCAACATTTGCTTCACCTTATTTTACCTTTATCTGATAGATCTGAAAACCAGGTTTTACCCTCCTCCTTCTTCGTTCCACTAGCGACCTTTGACACAGATTTTTTAACATTTTTACCTCCTATTTATGAAAATATGAAATTCATTTATTTAATTAAATGAGTAAAGTTATTTGAAGTACAACTTTGCAAATTGTGATTTCAGCATAATAAGTAAGATATTTTAGTTACCATGCCAAGTATCATAGGAGTTCATGATATGTTTTTCATTGATTGCCCATTTTTGGATGGCAGGTACATTATCATGTACAAGTTCAGCAATAGAATGACCTGCAGAAGGCATTAATCATGGCAATATTAATAATAGCTTCTTCAACTTTAATTTCTATCATCCACTGAAATTTGAATACAATTTTATAATAATAATGTTATTTCATACCCATTTCCTCAATTTTTTCGAATAATAATTTTGTCATGGGGACCTCACGTGAAACTGAAGGGGTCAGATCTTGTTTTGACCAGTTGATTGTGCAAATCACCTTTTTATTGCTACAAGAAAAGTAATTAAAATAAATATTGATGACTGCATGCAGTAGTAATAATTGAATAATTTCTACTCAGATGTACACTCAATAATTTGTACTTACTAGTAAGACAGTGATGCTACTCTAGTGTTGTGTGCTGAGCATTGTACACTCAATAATTGGTACTTACTAGTAAGACAGTGATGCTACTGTTGTGTGCTGAGCATTGTACACTCAATAATTTGTACTTACTAGTAAGACAGTGCTGCTACTGTTGTGTGCTGAGCATTGTACACTCAATAATTTGTACTTACTAGTAAGACAGTGCTGCTACTGTTGTGTGCTGAGCATTGTACACTCAATAATTGGTACTTACTAGTAAGACAGTGCTGCTACTAGTACACTCAATAATTGGTACACTAGTAAGACAGTGCTGCTACTGTTGTGTGCTGAGCATTCTACACTCAATAATTTGTACTTACTAGTAAGACAGTGCTGCTACTGTTGTGTGCTGAGCATTGTTCACTCAATAATTTGTACTTACTAGTAAGACAGTGCTGCTACTGTTGTGTGCTGAGCATTGTACACTCAATAATTGGTACTTACTAGTAAGACAGTGCTGCTACTGTTGTGTGCTGAGCATTGTACACTCAATAATTGGTACTTACTAGTAAGACAGTGCTGCTACTGTTGTGTGCTGAGCATTGTACACTCAATAATTTCTACTTACTAGTTATAAGACAGTGCTGCTACTGTTGTGTGCTGAGCATTTCTGGACGAGTCATGTCTAGCGTCTGTTACAATAATCTATAAATCAGGACATTCATTATTTTATAGTCAATAATATTCCAAATACAATAAATCTCAGACAATATTGGACTTACATCGCCATCATTATCAATGTAAGCCTGCTCACTCTGGATCTCCCCCATTGCTGACTGTAAACAACCATGATATACAGCTTCAATAGCTGCTATGTAACCTAGTTTATTGAAGACTATATCCAAAAGCTTGATATTAGTGAAATAGTAATTTACAACACGACTACAGTGGTATACTACATTGGATACAAAATTAGTACATTATATATGGAAAGCATATCGTGAATGAATGTTCACTTTTTGAAGGCATAAATGAATGAAAAAGTAATATGTACATTGTACACATGTATGGATGTACTCAAATTAACCTGCTTAGCCTGGCGCAGAGAAAAAAAGGGAAGAGAGCTATAGGGGAAGGAGGGGAGGGGAAAGGAGGGGGGAAGGGCGGACTGGGGAGGAGGAGGGAGGGGGCCCTCTCCTTTCCCCTTCCCTCACCCTCTCTTCCCTTCTTTTTTGTCCCTGCAACAGGCTACGCTGGCTATACATTCAAAATAAAAAAGCAAGAAAATAAATAAACTTATGTTGTTGTGAGTTGGAATATCCATGGATCATAAAAACCATTCAGGGCTGCAAGATAAAGTAAACAAACAAATATAGACTTGTACTGGATACAATGAACACTGTATGTCAATCAATGTCATAATAATAAATCAGACTCAATTTGGGACTCAGGTATAAAATAAATTTTATAATTTTATGATAGGTAAATAGATAGCTTATACTTATATCACACTCACAGCAGTCAAACAAATGTACCTGTATCAAGGTATGTGTGCTCAATTGAGCCAAGAGATGCAGCTTCCATGAAGCCACGATACTGTGTCTCAGTTAGGCCAGCACTCATGAAGCGGGTGTAACAGTATATAAAGTAATAAACTTGACCAACAATCGATCATCTACATGTAAAGTGTAGATTGGAGTGAATTTACTTACCTCAGGTTTGCCACATATTTTGACTGTAAAATGGGCGAACTGAACCAAACAATTTCGTGGTCATTGTAACAACGAAACGACACTCGTGATGTGTGACCTCTCCTTTCCATTGTAAAACTGTCCAAAAGCAGAAATCCACGGCAAACAGGACAGCATCGATCCTTTCGACTCCGAAAAGCACTTCACCAAACTACGAATCGTAGCAGTGCAAGCGATGAAGTACTTTCCGTCATCGTCGTCCAGAGCTGTGTGTATTTCTACTTTTGACGGAGTGGACAGACTTGTAGCAGTAGGCGGGGCCTCGACAGGAAGTTGAGTTTTCTTCTCGTCGATGACATTTGATTCCTGCATAGACTCAGACTCAACTCTGTCAAGGATCGACTCCATCCAACGTAAATTGTTGGTGAAGCCGATCCTTTCCTTTGAAGCTTCAATTCTCTTTCGTAGTAGTGCAAGCCGCTCTTCTGTATCTTCAAATTGAAGAGTAAACCTTTCTGGCACGAATTGAAGTTGTGTCGTCCATGTTGTGAAAACACGTACCGAAGTGACAAAGCCGCCAGGGTAAATAAACATTGGCGGGAAAGTAACAAGTTTTTCGCGCCAAGTGTAGTAGTCATCGTACGCTTTGTTTACATTTGAAGGTGTATTGATAAAAGTTATTGTTTTTGTTCGTGAATTGAATTAAAGTAAGCTCATGTACATGATAACTTCATTATTAAGGTTTTTTATTAGAAAACAAGCGATCACAATATCATTTGTCAAGATTTATTTTGATTTCTTTGATCCTTCATTTCAACGCGGGCCGCCGTCCGCCATCTTGAATGTAAATTTCAAATTTTGAATTCCGGATCTGACGTGTAAGGGGGCGGAGTGCCCCTGTTTAAGAGTGTTTAAAGGCGAGATCAAACGGTGCATGATAGTCGATGATAGTCGATGATAGTTGAACTATCACCAACTATCATCGACTATCATCAACTATCACGCACCCGATCAAACGAAGAAAAACTATCATCAACTATCATTGACTATCATGAACTTTTTGAACATGTTCAAAGTGCATGATAGTCGATGATTTAGTTGATGATAGTCGAAGAGTGCGTTTCAACTATCATCGACTATCAGGCACCGTTTGATCGCGCCTTAAGAGTGAATGCCTGATAGAACCGAGAATCGCCGGTCAGCGACCCCTTGGACAAATGTCTCAAATTTTTCCAGATGATACCTTTGGGTAACCTATTTTCGAAAAGCATATTAAAAAGTTCCAGCGCCTTTTCATTTTTTATTTATTTAGAAAGTTCAAAAGTGTGGTCGAAGTGCTGTTTTTGATTGTCGCGCTGTCCAAATAATGGCGCGAGTACGAAGCGTCGCTGTAGCCTCAAAACTATTTCAATACCAATCAAACTTTACACAGATAAAGAAGCACTATCGATAATGAATTGGAGTCCAAAAATTGTTCTGATCTGTAAATCAAATATTTTTGCGAGCCATTTCGAGAATGAGTATAAAGTGCACAGAAAGTTACGGCGAAAAATAGGGTATATTAAATCGTACAAAAAGGTTCCTGGTATGTTATTTTTCTACATTTAAACTTTATAGCCTTAAAGTTATGTTATTGAAGTTTGTCTCTACCAAATTTCACGGTCAAAATCGCATTCTTTCCCAATCAGAAAATCGATCGTCCGAGTACTACTTTTGGCCTGATCGTCATACTTTGACTCATGAAAAGACATCAAAGTGGACCGATAAAATTCGAAACTACTTCTAAAGAAGTCTCAATGCACAGCTAGTGAAGTTAAAAGACAGCGAAATGCTTTGCAAATCAATTCAATTCAATTTCTGCTAGACCTCACTAGTCTTTCAACATTTACAATCCCATATCTTGCCAACAATATAATTTAATTATGTACATGATGGTACGTCTCATTTACATTATTTATTCTTGCTCGTTCGCTCTCATAAACAACCGCATTCTATTCCAATAAAACACGACTAGAAGATCATAACTGATCAAAACATTTAATATTCTGTTATTGACATTAAAAATATTATTACTATTATTAAATTTGCTACTCTTCTCCTACAGTCCCTACAATATTTTCGATATGTATATTAGGTTGTTTGTTTCCTTGTCAATCTAGTAATTGTACCTTCATCGCTGAGAAAAAGTTGTCGAAAACGTACATTACGTTACCGTAGAGTAAAGGTCTATGTTTGACGTTATCAATGTAAATAGACGCGTTGCGGATTTTCTAGCCAAAACAAAAAAATTGAAACTGGACGGTCAGGAGCCATGCAAGAGAGCCACGCGAGTGCGGTGCAACATTACGCGCAATATTGCTGGCAATTTTGTTGCAGCGTGTGTCCACCCATGAAACTGATTGCTCGCAATTGACTAGCGCGCGCTAATACGACGTAATTTGTTGCTCGCAAGATGTTGTAGAGGTGGACACACGCAGTTGCACCGTGTGTCCGGCCCTTTAGCGAACGTTGATATTCGTCTTCACTAAGCGTACGTAGCATGCAACTGCCGCAAATCCTTCTCGTGTTTCCTCTACTGTTAGTCTCCTATGCACCCGTTAAGTTCTTATTTTCAGGATCCCTGCGATCCCGAAAGTAAGAACGGGTGCATAGGAGACTACTCTACTGTTAGCTCTCCAAATCATCCACTTTTAAAAGGCATAATCACGCTTGGGTCACGTGTCCTGTGTACTGTATTACACATTCTATTGCTCAATATATATAAAATTATAGAATCGTGTTGTCAGGATCGCGAGTGCTCTTTAATAATCTTTCAGTGTGGTGAATGACTTTTTGTAGTTATATAGCGCTTCTTGGCCGTATTACGGATTGCGGTGATTCTCATTACCATGGACATTTGGAGTTCGTTGCGGTTCGTTGCGCTGGGGACCCGGGGGGGGGGCGTATTTTTATTTAATTTATTTTCAAGATTCGCCCATGGGTACTCCCATATATGGGCTATACGGTGACGTGCCGCTGGACAGGGTATGGTTTTTGGCCTCTGTCCTGAACAGGGTATATAATTTTATGTGAGTCTGTCCTAAACAGGGTATGGTAATGCACGATTGTCGTCGTTAAATATGGTTTTATCCGGTATTTAGCCAACCGAAAGAGAAGTTTGCCGATCTTTAGCAGGTGATCAGTCAACATAAAACACGTTAAAATTGTGTAAAAGAAGACAGTGTGTATTTTGTCCTAAAATAGAGGGTGTTGTCCTAGACGGGGTAGGTATTTTAGATTTTTTTGTCCTAAACAGGGTCAATGTTTCAAACCGTCAGCGGCACCCCTCTACCCAAACATGGGTCAAGTAATAACCCCCTGGAATGCAACAGAGATGTTATGGTGGAACATTGAAACTCCAATCAGATGAGGGAGTAAAGACAGAAATGAAACTACTTCTTGCATTTAATTTATTTCTTTAATTTATCGATGGGTTTCCAGAGGTAAAGCACGCGTGCAATTTTTATGCACAGCGAACCCCAACCTTACGTATTTCGTGCGCGCGCTCTACCACAGGAAACCCATCAAAGAAAGGTGCAAATATATTTTTATTTAGTAACCTCGGAAGCAATAGCCTCCTTTAATTTGCAGACGCTTTTAATGTCGACATTAAAAACGTCTACAAAGGAGGCTACGGAAGCAATGGTTGGGCTACCAAAGAGAAAACGAGTTTGACTATGGGGATATAACAACAACGTTTGCTCAACCCTACGCGCGTGGCTCATGGTCGTCCAGTTTCATTCCCGATTAAGCAGACATTTGATATTTTTGCTAGAAAACTAAACGCGTCTATTTACATTGATAACGTCAAACATAGACCTATACTCTACGGTAACGTAATGTACTTTTTCGACAAGTTTTTCTCGGCGATGAAGGTACAATCACTAGATTGACAGCATCCTCGAAAACCAATGGACTCTCCCCTCCCCTTGCGCTTCCCCTCCCCTCCCCCTCCCCTCCCCTACAGCCCATGGGTTTCCGAGGATGGATTGACAAGGAAACAAACAACCTAATATACATATCGAAAATATTGTAGGGACTGTAGCCAGAAGAGTAGCAAATTTAATAATAGTAATAATATTTTAATGTCAATAACAGAATATTACAGATGATCTTCTAGTCGTGTTTTAAATGTTTTATGATCAACGTTAATGTAAATGATCTCATGTACATAGTTAAATTATGTTGTTGACAAGATATGGGATTGTAAATGTTGAAAGACTAGTGAGGTCTAGCAGAAATTGAATTGAATTGATTTGCAAAGCATTTCGCTGTCTTTTAACTTCACTAGCTGTGCATTGAGACTTCTTTAGAAGTAGTTTCGAATTTTATCGGCCCACTTTGATGTTTCAAGAGTCAAAGTATAATAATGACGCTCCGGCCAAAAGTAAACGATCGATTTTCTGATTGGGAAAGAATGCGATTTTGACCGTGAAATTTGGTAGAGACAAACTTCAATAACATACCAGGAACCTTTTTGTACGATTTAATATACCCTATTTTTCGCGCCGTAACTTTCTGTGCACTTTATACTCATTCTCGAAATGGCTCGCAAAAATATTTGATTTACAGATCAGAACAATTTTTGGACTCCAATTCATTATCGATAGTGCTTCTTTATCTGTGTAAAGTTTGATTGGTATTGAAATAGTTTTGAGGCTACAGCGACGCTTCGTACTCACGCCATTATTTGGACAGCGCGACAATCAAAAACAGCACTTCGACCACACTTTTGAACTTTCTCAATTAAAAAAAAAAATGAAAAGGCGCTGGAACCTTTTAATATGCTTTTCGAAAATAGGTTACCCAAAGGTATCATCTGGCAAAATTTCAGACATTTGTCCAAGGGGTCGCTGACCGGCGATTCTCGGTTCTATCAGACATTCACTCTTAATAAGTGTTTTGACAGGAAAAATGTTTTGAAGAAAGCTATTTTCTGTCAGAAAATTAAAGAATGATGCTTCTGACGGCTTCCTTTATCAGTTTGTGTGATCCTGTGAACACGAAAAACGAAGAAAAGCTGAGCTAATGAAGACGAATCGCCAACTTTTTGCCGAAATATTTGACAACTAGATGAATGAGCACGAAGTCAGGTAGCCAAATATCCACATTTTTTGTCGTATTTTTAAATCTTTTCAGCGTTTTTCTCAACAAGAATGTATACACGATGGACGTTTTTGAGACATTTAACAATATTTTTTCTCTTTGACATATTTTACTAGAGATATTGTCCGGCGAACAGCTTGTCAATTTGTATAGCTACAAGAATCGCTCTGTTTTGTGAGTAAGTATATATTAAATACGGCTATCGTTGCTTGGTATTTTCAGTCGTTGACTGACTTGAGAAACTATAGAACTCATAGAACGGTTAGTATGTGATTGAGAAAACTGAGCAGTTAGATTATTTAGTTCTCTTCGTTTATATTGTGAGTTGTGGACAAAAGTGGACGATTCGTCGCCAGTTTTTGGTGTATTTGAAACTCAATTCTTGCAAGTTTTCAGTTTCAAAACAGCAAAATCACATCTAGATATAACTTCAACTTGAGAAAACAAGAAAAACTAATTCTATGGCTTTTGTTGAAAATATGTTTATTAAATAAAACATGTTTAACAGCAGAAAAACAAATATTTGGTGTCGATCAAATCCACTGCATCGCTTCAAGGTCGTTCAAGGTCATGACGTAGCGTGTTTATATACTCTCATCTAAAACGGTGTTTTGACCAATGAGAGCGCGCGTTATATCTAAATTATTTTATAATGAGTGTTCTCAGGAGCCCATTAGTAGGAGCGTCCATCTAATATAGGTATGTGTCACAGCGTATTAGCAGATAAATCTATTTTTAGATCAGCAGTTCGCGCGAGAAAACACCTCGACCAATCAGAGCAGGGATAATTTAGCCAATCACAACTCACTAAATCATTCGCACAAGACAGGCAGACAAGATAGAGAAGCGAGCTTTTCATTCAAACCTTTCGAGTTCAAATTTGAGCGATGAGAGCGATTATACAAGTAAAGAACACAGTAGTCCACCTCAAAGTAAGCCTGATGAATCGGTAAAGCGAGTAGCTTCTGCATGGTGCAAGGAAAGGGAATGCACAACTGTCACAAGCGACTCCACTGAGCGCCGAAGATGGAAAATCTCTCAGCTCAGCTTTTCGAGAGAACTTGAGGCATACAGATATGACCTACAGTGGCTACACAGAGCTCTGATTCAGTCGGAAATGACTAGCTCAGCTGAAATCTCCTTTGATGCCTCTTCTTTCATCGATCTTATTTGATGGTGCATGTGAATTATGTCAGGTAAACGAGTTCGTGTATCACACTAAACTTTTAAAGCTTAAGAGAGGTTGACTGTAAAATTCGAAGAAAATGAAAGAAAGACGGAAAATGAGGATTAGCTGATTTCAATCACGTTTTGGTCATAGTTTGTGTTAGAGGTCTAAATTAAATCCACTGCATTAGTTTCTTAAAATATCATAATGCCGGCAATCTACAGGCCATGCAAATTTGGTGTATTGAGGAGGCCTGGGGCGAGAAGTGAAAATAGGAAAATTAGGGTATGTTTCAAGGGTCGTTACTCGTACGCAATAAGGATATTAGAACAAAAAACACATTTGGTATTATATTTGATCTATTTCTAATAAATCTAGCTCAATGTTCTTCAAAACGTTAAATTTTCGAAGAATCTACAGCTCTATTTTGAGAAAGGGTTTTTGTCTAAGAAAAAATATGAAAATATTGTATTTGAAGAGTAAGTTTTGGCGAAAAAACGTCTGATCATCCAGCGGACTTGATTCTTAGTATTTATGGAGTTCGAAGTATAAGAAAGCTTGTGAAATCAAGTTTTTCCTGGGTAATTTCATAGAAAGTTTGAAAAATCCAGTCAAATTCTCTGAAAATCACACACACAAAAAAAATTGTTTTTGCATTTTATTCTGGAAATAAAGGAAAGTTGACATTTGAGCAAAGAATACCAACACAACAAGACAGTTGTGATGCTTGGTTTATTATTTAGGAGGATAAAGGAGATTGAACATTATTGTTTTTGAAGAAATTGTGTGTCACAATTAGTCACTTTGGAAACGAGTAAAGGACTGGGAACGAGTTTTTAGAATTAATCTAATTAAGAAATGAACCCCATCACAAAGAGCATGTCAGCATTAGTAAGTTTACAAAGTTTCAATAGGTTCAGTTAGATATTGAACGAATAACAGCTTTCCAAACATCTCGAAATTTACCGCAAAGAAATGTATGTGTCCCCTGTAACCATAGCCTCCTAAAGCCCCGGTCAAACGTAAACGCAAGTCGCTGCAAGTTCATGCAAGTTTTGACTTGCGTAGACGTTTGACCGCTATTAAACTTGCAGGGACTTGCTCAGGGGTATTAAGGCATGGTTCTAGGATGTATGCTGCAAATTAAGAGGGGGTGGTCTATTTTCTTTTCTTTGCGAGATTCTTTCATGAAACTTTAAGTGATACAACAATGTTACAATCTCAACAAATAAACATATCAGTTTCCATGGAAACATGCAATGTGACCTTTGAACTCTAATTATATTTTATAAAATAAAAGTCTCGTGCATACAGGTAAAGAAATTTTGCATGACAAGGATTTAATTGAAAATTAAATAGACTTACTACCTAGTTTATTGGTCTAATTGGATAAGTTGGAAAAAGTAATGGGAAGGGTGATAAACGTGAAAATGAAATTTGATACTCTCGATTTATGACTCAGCAATTATATATTTCCAAAATATCCAATTAGCCTGATGAACAGCATGGTAAACTGTATTATTTTCACTATCTTTTACTCTGATATACTAACGTTGTGCGCTTCTACCAAAGCCTCGAATATTATTTTCTTAAACCCGGGTTAAAAGGTCAAATGTACTGTTGCCATGGTAACTAACTTCACAAATATGTACAATCTGCACATCTATACATTTAATCCTGAACCCAAGCTTCTGCAATAAGACGAAAGCAAATTACAACCCCCTTATAGTTTTATGGGCATGATCGCCTTAGAACCATGCCTTAATATAACTGAGTGCATCGACGCTATACGGGGACGTGCCGCTGGAGAGGGTATGATTTTTGGCCTCTCTTGTCCTGAACAGGGTAGAACAGGGTATATGATTTTATTTGAGTCTGTCCTAAACAGGGTATGTTAATGCACGATTGTCGTCGTTAAATATGGTTTTATCCGGTATTTAGCCATATATCTGAGATCCGAGATTTGCCGATCTTTAGCTGGTCATGAGTCAATGAAAACGCGTTAGAATTGTGTGTATTTTGTCCTTCGTTCTAAACAGGGTCCTAAAATAGAGGGTACGTGTTCTCCTAGACAGGGTATGTATTTTAGATTATTTTTGTCCCAAACAGGGTCAGGTTTTCAAAACCCTCAGCGGCACCCCTATACCCAAACATGGGAGGTTTCTTGGTGTTGCAGAACACCAGATGACGTTAGATAATGAACACAAAGAACGAGAAGAATGACTTGAACCAAAACAATACCCTGCATACAAAGAAACCTAACCAAAAATACAATGCAGACTGTAGCACCAAGAAACACCCCAAGCATGGGTGAAGTACCACCCCCCCCCCCCCCCCCCTTTCACCGTTTGACCGGCAAACGCGAACGCATGCGCAATGCGCAAGTCACTGAAAGTGTCTTCGCAATTCAGCCGAACGAATAAACCACAGTTAGCTGGAGTAAAGAAACATATGAACTTAATTGCATCAACTTGCGTTCACCGTTTGACCGGCTACATGCAAGACTTGCGTTCACGTTTGACCCGGGCTTAAAGCAGAATTAGGAGGCTGCTGTAACCATACATTTCTTTGCAGTTTTTGAATGTCTGCAGTTCATTTACTACTTGTCCAAACCCTATCAAACTCCTGAAACTTACTAATTCTGATATGCTCTGATATTTCTTAATTAGATTAATTCTAAAAACTCGTTCCCAGTCCTTTACTCATTTCCAAAATGGCTAATTGGGTACCTTTTGCGGTCGGGATATAGAGTACCTTTTGCGGTCGGGATATAGAGTACCTTTTGCGGTCGGGATATAGCGTACCTTTTGCGGTCGGGATATAGGGTACCGTTTGCGGTCGGGACTAGCGTACCGTTTGCGGTCGGGATATAGGGTACCTTTTGCGGTCGGGATATAGGGTACCTATTGCGGTCGGGATATAGGGTACCTTTTGCGGTCGGGATATAGCGTACCTTTTGCGGTCGGGATATAGGGTACCGTTTGCGGTCGGGACATAGCGTACCGTTTGCGGTCGGGATATAGGGTACCTTTTGCGGTCGGGATATAGGGTACCTTTTGCGGTCGGGATATAGGGTACCTTTTGCGGTCGGGGTATAGCGTACCTTTTGCGGTCGGGATATAAGGTACCTTTTGCGGTCGGGATATAGGGTCCCTTTTGCGGTTGGGATATAGGGTCCCTTTTGCAGTCGGGATATAGGGTACCTTTTGCGGTCGGGATATAGGGTACCTTTTGCGGTCGGGATATAGGGTACCTTTTGCAGTCGGGATATAGGGTACCTTTTGCGGTCGGGATATAGGGTACCTTTTGCGGTCGGGATATAGCGTACCTTTGGCGGTCTGGCCTGATATAGTATGGTTTTCGCAATGACGCGCCCAATTACACCGCTAGCTCTTTGTGTCGGTAAGGTCGGAAAGCGATCATCACAAAGAGCTGCTGCAAAGGAGGCTACCAGCGTTATCATTGTTGCGACTTACAGTTTTACCAAATAAAACAGCTGCAGAAACAACGTTAACATTTCTAGGATAGGGTATGGAAAATCCCAATTTTAAGTCTGGGAGAGGGTCGGGGGTCCGTCGCACACCTCTACCCGAATACGCCCTTAGTACCACCCAGGCATCATCGTCATCATCATTAAACACCATGACCATCATCATGCATGAACATCACCACCATCAACAACAATAACAGCGGCAAGAACACCACCAAGACTGTAGCGATGCTTGGCACAAATAGTAAATGATGCCAAGTATTCCAAGTTAATTGTTAGAGAACATACCCACTCTGGCTAAAATCAATTCGACCTCAGTGTTTAAATGTCACTTACTCGAATAGTACTGAGATGTCTCGTTATATCTCTGGTAGACTGGTACACGACCCCAGAGGCACTACATGATGAGGTAGATCTATATACACTTTCTGATACGTCTCCACATTCTGAGCCACTCAAATCTTGAAAAGAACACCACATGCCAATATATAAAGATTCGGAATCCTTTATAATGGCCGATTGACAGCGCTCACGCTAGCTCCGTATCGACATAACAAACAAACGCACACAATGTATGTCTGACTCGTGTAGATTGCAACTTTTATTCGGGCTTTTATTCCGCCGCCGGCAGGCAACTAATAAGCTGTAAAACTGCTTGTATCATAGCAGTTCACTTTGATCATTTAATTGAATTGTGCGATATATCATCAGTATCTTGAAGCATTTCAGTTGTTAAAGTATACATTTTTAAAACTAACATTTTGCCGGGGATGATCTGGAATAGCGAAAACTTTCGTACCAAGTGTTTAGTTTTCCAGTACGATAATATCTGAAGTTAGTTTTTCCTTTTAGTAGTAACTATTATTGCGAATCAGAAACAACAACTAGACGAATAAAGTTATTCAAATGTATCAATTAGTGAGGTGCGCCAGCTCTTGCTTGTTACTTGTTATTCTCCTCAAATTTGCATAATTAACTAAAGTTGCTTCACGTGAATAACAAAACGAGTACATTTACCCTTCAAAAACGTGAGTCCATGTGAAAGGTAGATACCCCTTCTTGTGAATGGACACTAATTCAGTCAGTCTAGTTGGTCAGACATTCCTAAAATCGGTTTAACTTCAGACACTAAAAATCAGCTTCAATGATTTATACAAAAAGACTATATTTGCCAAACGTTTTTATCAGCGATATAAAACAGACAACTAACAAAGATCCCATAAATTAGATTAGAAGCCCTTATATAGATGTTCCGAAACGCTGTAAAACTTTTTTTTAAATTCATTTTAATCAGCTGTGGCTTGCTTAACAAAATGTATAAATTCGCAATTATTTTACTCTCGTCCCAGGCCCTCTCTCTATAGGAAATACCAATCCCGTTTTTGCCATACCTTGAGGGGTGAGGCAAAAACCAACCCCACAGCTGTTGTCTGCTATCAATACTTTATCTATGGCAAAAAGGTGGTTAAGTTTGGAAGACCCCCATTTTCCGCTCAATCTTCGATGTTTACAGGCAACCTCTCTTAATACTGATTTCGTATACTCGATTTCCTGCCGGTTGAAATCTGATTTTCCCCTCGATAATCTCTCGGTTATTACAAATAATTACTTACAAACTTTATTTTACGTGGTTTTACAAATTCAGTGAATTAAATATAACCAAACTGGTTTCAAATTTGGTCCACAAGGACTCCACAAGAACTGCATGAACTCATATAATGAAGAAGCCGCCTTTTCGATCTGAAAACTTGCATTGACAATGTTTTTTTCTCATACAAAACATCTTTTGGCAAAACCTAGTATTACGAGCTTGAACACTAAATTACCTGAGTTCTTACCTGCCTGTGAAGTATCTGACAGTATATTTTGCAAACATTTCTTTGTTGACTTTGCAGTCTTGAATCTTGATCAGTTCGCCGATCCAAAACGAATGAAAACTCAAAAGAGATATAGGATCGCGAGTCTCGATTTCCTCAATCATTTGTACATTTGTCTGGCTAACTTATTTTCGCCGTTGTACCTTTCAAATAAGATCGATGAAAGAAGAGGCTTCAACTGCTCTGTGTAGGTCAAATTTTGTATCTTTTCGTGAAAGTTTTACGCCTCAAGTTCTCTCGAAAAGCTGAGCTGAGAGATTTGCCGTCTTCGGCGCTGGAGTCACTTTTGACAGTTGGTTATTCCCTTTCCTTGCACCATGCAGAAGCTACTCGCTTTATCGATTCATCAGGCTTACTTTGAGGTGGACTACTGTGTTCTTTACTTGTATAATCGCTCTCATCGCTCAAATTTGAACTCGAAAGGTTTGGATGAAAAGCTCGCTTCTCTGTCTTGTCTGCCTGTCTTGTGCGACTGATTTAGAGAGTTGTGATTGGCTAAATTATCCCTGCTCTGATTGGTCGAGGTGTTTTTTTCGCGCGAACTGCTGATCTAAAAATAGATTTATCTGCTAATACGCTGTGACACATACCCTATATGGGAGATGGACGCTCCTACTAATGGGCTCCTGGTGTTCTCAATTAGTCAAAATGTCTCACTCAAAACTCGTACTCTAGACAACGAGTTTTGCAAGAAATCTCGTCGTAGTCGAAAAGATCTAGACGAAAACGAGATTTTCAAGCTGGCGTGACAATGTCACGGTTTTACGCATGCGCACTAATCGTAACCTCAAGGTACTTAAGGCCTGGTTCAAGCCTTAAATAGCAGAAAAACGAAAAAAATTATAATGTCTAATCATTTTGACTAAACATCACAAAACTTGGCACAGCTTGAGAGTTTTATATCCTCTACTCATTTAAGTGAATGAAATCCAAAACAGCGTATCACGTGGTTAACCACGTGACAAAGAATTTTGAAAACAAAATATAAAATGCGGTCGCCAGTTTAATAGGAAAGTGAAAGCAAATAGTTGTGTATAATCACGTTTATGATCGTCTATTAACCCTCGTTTAGAAAACCTGTCTTCCGCTTTTTGCAAGGAGAATATTTCGGAAAAGAGGTCACGTGACCATTTCATCAGATTATATTTCTGTAGTTTTCTCTTAAACTATATATAATTCCGAGGTTTTCTAAACGCTATCTTGTTTAACTGGTTATCCTTAACGCTATTACGTAAAAGGTATTTCATTGTGAATTGAATTCGCGACCGCATTTAAGAAAAACTATATTTTCCTCCATAAGGTCACGTGACCTCATGACGTCACAATTGTTAGATCCAAATTTTCTCAAATCTTGTATATAACCTTATGCCTAAATATGAGTGCCTAAGTAAATTAGAGCAGCGAGTTATTACAAGAAATGTGATTTTCCAATTTGCCTTTTTGAACCAGGCCTTAAGTACCTTGAGACGGCGAAAACTCGTAGTCGAATCTAAAGGTCTCTATTATATCTATTAACCATTACCAAAACGAGCAGGGACTGGGACCAAGACCGTAAAACTCATTCAATAAGAAATTAGCAAAATTGAGCATCATTTTCTGAGAGAGCAAACCAAACTTAGCTAGTCTGGAAAGTTTGGTGAACTTTGGCTTAATATTGACGATGCTAGAGGGCATCAAAGATGTCTATTTTCACATACAAACTCTGTATATTTTTGACGTTGCCCAGCCAAACAGGCATTCACTGTAAAATTTTGGCTGTTATAATTCCGACAGAATTCGCTCAAATCACATCAAACTTTGCACAGATACTAATTTCAACATGCTGTTTCATGTCATGAACTTAATTTCGTAATTGCTTTAATTCTAACAAACTCGTTCCCAGTCTCCTGCTCGTTTAGGTAATGGCTAATTGTCCTTGGTTGATATATTATATTCAAATTTCTTGCTTTACGTACTGTCATTCGATAAAGACTACAGCCTAGTAGTCGAAAGCTCAAATAAATCCTTATTATCAACCATGTAATGCAGAGAGCGTCGTCACTTTCAATACATTCTCGGTGTGCACGTGACGTCATGGCAGCCATGTTGGTTCCCAAATACAAAGCATTCCTCATTAGCTTCTCTTGTTGGTTCATCCAACATGGCCGCTGCGTCTTTGTTATTTATTTCTCAAGGGATTTTTGGTCACATGGTTGCACACCAAGAATTGTAGATGTTTTGACTTATGTTTAATGAAAATGTAAATATTAAAACTTGTCAAAAGAGCACAGTTCAGATTTCACGAGCGCTGGCCGATGCCTTCTCGAAGGTAAAATCCGAATGCTTCACGGAAAAGTATACGCGCGCGGGAAACAGGAAACAGTACCTGTCAAAACATTTTATGATAATTGAATTAATTACTTTTTAATGGCATTGAATATTAATGTCACACTACACTTGAACTCAAATATGCATAACTTGTTGATATCACTCAAGCAGCAGAACCACCACGGCTTGCTTCAATAGTCAGTTAGAACAGCAGTTTCAACACATCCTTATCACAGTCTTATCACTTTGAAGATCCACGAAAATGTCAGACACATCGCTTTCTGTGTTCGAAATCCGTGTCAATGCAGTGAAGCCCTGGACATTGCCATCATCTATTCTACCGGTATTGCTTGGAACACTGTTGGCTTACAAATCCGGGCAGCCATTCGACCCTTTTCCATTCATTCTTTGTAGTTTTGTCATCATCGGAACCCACGCAGCGGGGAACTTCGTCAATTCGTACTACGAAGCGAAGAACCGGCGTTTTACGAGACCCAGAGAGAGAAACACCACGGTACACGAGACGGCTCGATCTGCAGTTGCAACTTATTGCATTGTCATCCCTTCATTTGCATTGCTTCTTGTATCGTCAGCAGCTGATATATGGCAAGAGTTGGCCTTGTTCTTGGCGGGATTCATAGCCTCTGTGTTATTTGGCAAATACTTGAAGAACATTGCTCTGGGTGAGCTTGTAGTAAGCGCTGTGTATGGGCCATTGTGTGTGATGTTCACCTATGCAGTTCAGGTTGGGTCATCGCGACGAGAACTTTCTGGTTCGCTTGTTGCTCTTTACTCCTTGCCTTTGGCTCTTTGTACTGAATGTATGCTCCACAGGTACGTAGAACAGAGCTGCTTTACGATCAAAGCTTATTTGTAGAGGAATTTGTTATTTTAAAAACTTGTTGCGTGATTCTCTCATTCATCAAAGACCAGTATCAATATCAAAACAACTCCACAAATAATGAATTCACTAGTGCCCGGGAATAGTGGCCGGTGAATCTTATAATTCATTTTCCATCACTACTTCACTCAGCGAGTATTTCTTGATAATCATCAGTCCGACCTCAATAATCAGGTTAAATACGTTGTTGTTTCGATATTGTCGAATAGACCTCTTTAGCTTGTATGTAAATTGCCCATTTCAAACCATGTGATGTAAACATAGTGTTCTCTGGAGAACTCGTCCTTTCAATATGAACAAATAAATTTCAGAAATGAATGAATGAAACTTTTATTTAAAGTGTATGTATATGACACGAATTTTTTTTCTATTGAAAATCGATTACATGTGAAGTGAATACTGTGTTCGATGTTTCAGTATTTTGTGATTTGAGCTTCGCATTGGCGTGTTATAAAGGTTTGAAATCGTGATATGCTAATTCGATGACATCAGAGTGGGTTTTGCCGTAACTTTTCATATTTTCCAGTATAATAAATTAAACCCACTCTGACGTCACCGAATTAGCATATCACGATTTCAATCCTTTATAACTCGCCAATGCGAAGCTCAAATCACAAAATACTGAACCATCCCATTGCACTATTTACTTCATATGTAATCGATTTCCAAAAAAAAAAATTCGTGTCATATGCACTTTAAGGTAAATCCCTTCAGAACAAAGCGTACTGCTATCAATGGGAGCCCTAATATAAAATATAAATATAGATTACTACAACTATAGAATACTATGGATATATAAAAATATAGATATGTCTATTATATTTATTTAATATAAAGGAACAATTCTCCAGAGAATATAATGCTTACATCACATGGTTTGAAATGAGCAATTTGCATACGAAGCTCAAGAGGTGTATTGAACTACAGTGTGTCACGGCTACTAGTTTCCCACCTGTCTACATAATTAGCCGTACCAATTGCTGGTTTGCAATACACGTCACGGCGGCCATCTTGGTTGAACTTCAACAATTAGTGTCTATTGTTTGTTTAACCAACATGGCCGCCGTGTCTTTATCCCCTGATTCTCAAGGGATTGATTGAAAACCAAGAATATGTTTAATACTACATATTCAAAATATACAAAGCCTGAAAACAATGAATGAAAATGAATGGAATTCAAAAGAATAAATTTGACGTCAAGCGCGGAAAAGCATGCATTGTGGGATTTATTAAAAGGGTTTATATGTATACTACCTATTTCAAAAAACGTTGACAACTGGCGATCTGAAATTGACGATCTGAGATCAAGACGAATTATGGGAAACTGAGGGTCTTTCGTTAGCAACATGCTATTAAAATTCATTCATTCGATTTCGATCAAGCTCAATGTTCGAACGCTGAGATATGGTGGTCAGGTGACGTGAATTTAATTTGCCGTATTTTTTAACTCGCTCGCTCCGCGTCAATATTACTTGGATTTTATTGTGCTTAACACTAATACTAATTCAACTACTCTGCCTTTGGAAGGTGTATTCAAAATTATCATTGTAAGCCGCGTTTGTGAATGCCAGCTAATATTCAAACGACACTATTTTCACTAAATCTGCTATACCAAGCGTTATTTCCTCATACGATTTTTTGGTAAGGGATGTTAGACATACAACGTCCCTCTTGAATCAATGGATTGCGAGGTGATCATGGTATTACACTGCAAAACAGTCCCTACGTTTTTGTGAAACTCCGCCGAGAAGAATTGAAGTTTGATCGATCGAGTCGCTAGTCGGGCCGCGAGAGAATGAACCGAGACGAAAAGACGCGAGGGGAGTGAGACAAGAATGGGAGAGACGCGTAATCAGCGGAGTATCGCGAAAAAGTAGGAACTGTATTGCAGTCTAGACTAGAAGTCAGTAACATATTGAATGCACGTAACCTTGGATTGGTAATCTTCGTTTTACGGGAATTGTTGATATTTTTGTGATATTAATATCTCTTTCTTTTTTCAGTCAAAACATCCGGGACATGAAAGTTGACAAGGAACGCGGTGCTCACACTCTAGCTTTGTTGCTAGGCAACAGCTTTGCCCTTGGCATTCTTCCTCTCTTTCTACTCGGCCCTCATTTAGTGACTTCAGTACTTGCTTTACAGATCTCCAAGTATTTCTTCTTCCCTCTGCTATCCCTTCCTCTAGCGATGTTGTCCCTTCCACAGTACGAGGAAGAGGTAGTAGTTTTACCTCAGAAAATCGCTGTTGTAGGGCTTGTCTTTGGGTTGCTATATCTTTTAAGCTTTTTATATGCTTTTTGATCAATCTTAGCATTATTAGACCATTGTACACTGGAGAGAAACGCGCTCATTGAAGAAGATATGTTGGATGTTGTAATTTACTCCTGTTCTATTGGAATATGTTAAAAACTGGGTCACTTTTTCACGCCATAATTGTATCATTTCAGACAGAGAATTACTTAATTAAAACCTGAATGTTTGAATTGTAGCCAAAGTTGGTTTTCTCGAAAATTTTTTAACATAATTTTTAAGCGGGATAAACAGTGTTTCTTTACACGGTGTTAATAAAGTTTCATTCTGCACACCGCTGTACACCGACGCAGTCACACTACCAGTATATAATCACTAGTCGCTATCAGTTTATCGGCTTTGCTGCGACCATTTGGACACCATTTGTCTTTTTACATGGTATTTGTAAAGATTAGTGGAGCACTTGTGCTCTGCTATAAGATCCGGCACTTAAAAGTAATTGATAAAATTATTATTATTATTTGATTATTATTATTCATTCTAAACACCTGTTAGCTTAGGACAAGTATGGGTCGATCGGAACAGTCACAGCTTTTTACTGTTATTTGTTTACAAAGACAAACGTCGATGTTGGTCAATGGTCAATGTTTTGCATTATTATATAGTCAAGTCAATCGTCGCGCTCTGATTGGCTGAAAACTGTGCTTTATCAGAGAACGGAGCACGGGGATTGATGACGCTATTTTCAGAAAAGACCAAAATTCTGAAGAAAACAAACCCAGCGCTCACTCGATGGCGAAAGTGGCACCAGTAGCTCGCACGCTTCACTCGCTAAAATTTTATTCAAAAACACAATAGAATCCTCAATTTTCTTGCCATAAATTCGTAGTTTCTATATAATATAAAAGCAAATAGAACAGCTTCAACCGTGCTATATCGAGTTATAGAAGCACGCGGGAATTGGAAGAAGACGAGAGAAGTGCTAGGAGAAGCACGAGACGTAGCCGAGTGCTTCTCGCATTTCTCGAGTCTTCTTTCAATTAGCCATTAACAAAACGAGCAGGGGACTGGGACCTAGTCCGTAAAACTAATTAATTAAGAAACTAGCAAAAATGTAACTAGCATTATATTTGGCAATATGCTTTACGCCGGGGTTTAATACGACATCGTTTATTTACATATATCCTGACCTTTCTTCGAACCTTTCTCTTTTCAGTCTTAGGAAATTGAAGTACTTTTTATTCAAAGAGAAGTTATTCCGAAGAGGCAACTTACTTCCAGTTTAAGCCAAACTACTTATTGATGAAAGCCAAAATGCTTTTGTATTTCCAGCCACAAAGGATCGAAATAATGCCGGATGACTTCTTCGTCTGTTCATGAAAGCCTGTTATGGCTGTATTCGATTATTTTAGAACGATTCAGACCATTATTAACACAACACATATCGCAGTACGAAGACAATTACACGAATTACACGATGAGATATATACATTTCAAAGACAGACAAAACTAAAATTGGATACGTATGTTTTGGTAAGGCATGTCGTCCGTAACGCGATCACTTCGACTGATTAACTAGTATCAGTTCACCAAAGAAAAACCTTAGTTTGACGTGCGTACTCTAATAAGTTCTTGTTGACGACGTGCGTACTCTAATAAGTTCTTCTTGGCGTGCGTACTCTAATAAGTTCTTTATGTGCGTACTCTAATAAGTTCTGGTTTGCGTGCGTACTCTAAAAAGATCTCGACCTTGATTGCGTGCGTACTCAGATAAATCCTGAGGTTTGCGTGCGTACTCTAAAAAATTTCGACGTGCGCGCTCACAAAAAAAATTGTTCTAACGGGCCACCATATAATATACTCTTGCTGATTGTGATATTCTAGAGAAAGTTATGGATCTAAGTAGTAGATACAAGTATAATGATGTTATGGTGACAATAAATGTACAACAATTCAGATCGCGTTATGAAAAGTATGTCCATTATAATTATACTCGATAGAATTATACATAAATCATAAATCATATTACAGTGAATATTTTAAAGGGGGACTCTGATGAAAATCGTTCGAAATCTAATTTAGCTGAAACTTCATTGAATAATCTTTTTTCGATATTCCAGAGGGAAGTGCTATATTTTTATGAATCTTTAGAGGAGTCAGTGACGTCATCTACTCAACCCAACATTCAATTCCATACATTTCTTTGTAGTTTTGTGATCAAAATATCTCAATGTTTTGTTCAGATAACAGCTCTGCATTGAACAAAACTGGTCAAACAATCAATCCTAAGCACAAATAATGTAAGAAAACTCCTTCACCCAAACTTTCAACTTCATAGAAATAAAATAATTCAAGAAACTAAACACAAAGAAATGTATGGAGCGAAGCCGTGATGATTGTTTGGGTTGAGTAGATGACCTCACTGACATTTCTAAAGATTCATAAAAATGTAATACTTCCCATAGGAATTTTGATAAAAACACATTAACCAGTAATTGTATGGCTCTTTGAGATTATTTCAGTGAAGTTTCAGCTAAATTAAATTTCGAATGATTTTCGTCAGAGTCCCCCTTTAATCACTTAAGAGCGAATATCGAGCATACAGCGGTCACGGTCAAAATTTAGATTCCGTTCGTTTTTGGCTTGTAGATAGGCATTACCAAGTAAACAAACATGGTGTAGTTCGTTTTTCAAAATACGGCCCGAAAATTCAAAAATTAACATAAATCCATTTTGGCTGTCGACGGCTTCAAAAACAGGCAAAATCCTAAGTGATTTGGTAGGTCCCAAAACTTCGTTCGCGTGCAAAATGGAAGAAAGCTATGGCCATTCTATCTCCATATCTTGATTCAATAATAGTTTGCAGTCTGTTTTGGCATAAAACTGTAATCCTAGCATTTCTCTGAAAATCAGAAAGTCACTTTTAGAACGACAATGAATTTCACACAACGAGAAATAAGAGTTGAGCTTAGAAACGCGAGAAGGATTTTCACTAGGTGTCACACGTTTATTCTTTCTAAAATTCATGCTATGAGCTATTTATATATTGTTCTAAGATATATGAAAAATTTTGGCTTGGGTTATTTTATCTACGCTTCGCACCGAGGCCGCGAATATCAATGAAATTTACGCCTTTCACTTTGTAATCGACATCGTTCTGGTTCTGGTGCTGTGCTATTGTCTCCAAACATTTTGTACTTTGTTCACGAATTTTTGCCAAAAGTGTACATATTTTGTGCAGAAATCAATAATTGTTAGCTGAAGATGTGTTTACCTTAGCAGTAAAAGGGCATTCTTCTATAATTTGTGGCCAATGTTCGCGACTGTATACGTAATTGATTATTTTCATTTGCATGCGTGTAGCAAATTTCAAACCCCAGTGGGGTAGGGTAGGGTAATGGGAGAGGTTATAAAGGCTGTATCAAAAACGTTCTATTTTCTCTCCTTTTGCAGTGCTATTCACTTAAACTATAAATTCTGATGCTTACACTTTACATTAAAAAATATATTTAACAGAATCAGATTTTTGTGTTTTATTCTAAGACTATAAATGCTTACATTTTTGTTCTCTTTACTCATATTTCAAAACGCTGAGATACAGAACATTGTATGCGTGTGCATTCCAGCATTCCAGCTGTTTTAAAGGTTACCATCGTATAACCCAATAATGGAATAGCAAAATAGCTAGTTATAATTCTATCCAATTCGAATTATGAGTATTCGTATGTCACGTGCGCTTTGTGAACATTCCATCTTGGTCCTTGCAGCAAGGCTATTAAATTGTCCACTTTGCTTGGCTGATCCGGCGAGTCCCTACTATGTCTGGGGTGCGTTTCTCGAAACTCTCGATAGATTTTCGAGCCGAAAACCAAGTACTAAAATCATATCGATTTCCTAAAAGCTATCGGGAGCTTCGCGAGAAACAGGCCCCTTGGCTTGTGTCCAATTTATTCAAACTAATAGTATTCTTGAGGGTTATATATTGGCAATGGCACAAACAGTCTTAGATAAGATTGTCAAGATACATCTTGTAGATTCACAAGGCACTAAACATTTGGCAAGTCTAACGTTCTAACATATTTAAAAAAATAACTATGATATAACGCGCACTCTGATTGGCCAAAGGATGCGTATTCCGCGTGCTCTATGAGAGCACAGTGCACGCGCGCGCGAAAAGAGCGCAGATATTCAAATATTTTTGCAACGAACTAAATTGAAAAACTTGCTTTAAAATCATAATTGTATTTTATAAAAGAAATAGAAAAAATCTCGGAAGCTTTGCTCTATCTGGAGTTATAGACGCACTTGGGAATTGAAAGAAGACTCTAGAAGTGGCTACGCCTCGTGCTTGTCCTAGCACTTCTCTCGTCTTCTTCCAATTCCCGCGTGCTTCTATTTAACAATTAGACTACGAGTTCGAGTGTTCTATGAGTCAATAGGGAACGAGGCGCATAGCGTCCCGAGTTAACGATTTCAACTCATAGAAAACGAGAACGAGTAGTCTAATTGTTTTGGCTATAGTAGAAAACCAACTAGCATACGATATATTATTGATTTTCTGCTTTGTTTTTGTTCAAAAGGCCGGTATTTTCGCTACTCACTATCTATCACTCAATAGATGGGACCTTTCCGTAGTTTAGTTCCCAGAATGCTTCATGATTCTGCGCGCGCCAAGCGAGGTCAGGGAAAAA